>JAPEUZ010000015.1:600000-1075256 GCA_027946495.1 Didymella sp. IMI 355093
GTGATGTCAGCTATCACGGCGAAAATGCTTGGACTCCGCATGAAGCGCTGCATTGGCTTGTGGGAGTTGTCGGCGATAAGCGGGTGTGAACGTGGGATAATGCCGGTATCGGCAAGTGGACACTCCTCCATCATGACCTTCCTCCTCAAACCCGCCCACACATCGTCAAAAGCTACAGAAATACTTTTGCAACGCCAGAAGAGCAATATCGGTGCATAGCCCGCGAGCTCCGCCGTATCGTGTCAGCTCATTACCCCTCTAAGTTAGCGCCAAACGTACCTCGGTACAATGATGTCGCAATGCACTGTCGTCAAGCACCGAGGCAGCTTCGTACCGCCCAGCTTTCCATTGATCGAGATGCACACTTCTCTACCTGACCTCTCTTTTGTAGCTGTAATCAAAGTCTAAATTTACTCGTACTTCGTGCTCCACCATGTCAGCACAGGCAGACGTCAACCTTACCGACTTCTCGTCCATCTTCCGACTCGATGGGAAGGTTGCGGTAGTCAGCGGAGGCTCTCGGGGTCTTGGTCTCCATGCAGCATCAGGCCTTCTTCAGGCTGGATGCTCCAAGGTCTTCATCACAAGTCGCAAAGCGAGCGCATGCGAGGAAGCTGTCGCAGCGCTCAATGCGCTCCCCAATCTCGCGCCGGGTGCAAAAGCTATCTCCATCCCAGCTGATTCCTCCAAACTCTCTGAAATCGAGAGACTTGTTGCGGAGGTGAAGAAGCATGCAGATCACGTAGATATTCTCTTCGCCAATGCGGGCGCAACGTGGGGATCTGAGTTTGAAAAGGTGGACGAGAAGAATGGTTGGGACAAGGTTATGGACTTGAACGTCAAAGGCGTGTTCTTCACGATTCAAAAGTATCACTCAACCCTCAGCCCCGACGCCTATCAAGATTAGACTGACAAACATTAGATTCACACCTCTCCTCACCGCACATTCCTCCCAAGAAGACCCCTCCCGCGTCATAGTCACCGGCAGCGTCGCGGGTTTGGGCGTCGGTTCTATTGGCGCCGTGGGCGCATACTCCTACGCCGCATCGAAAGCCGCCGTCCTTCACCTCGCCCGCAACCTCGCCATCGAGCTGGGCCCCCGACACATCTTGGTGAACGGCATTGCACCTGGGTTCTTCATGTCGAAAATGGCGAAGGACTTGATAAACCAGCAGGGCGGTGAAGAAGCATTGGGTAAGGAAAGTCCAAATGGACGTGTTGGCAGACCGGAGGATGTCGCTGCTACAGTCGTGTACTTGAGCAGTCGTGCGGGCGGGCACGTGAATGGTGAGACGGTGAGGCTGGACGGAGGTAAGCTGCTGGGGAGCAACAGGCTGGAGAAGTTGTAAGGGACTGCAAATGTACCTAATCATCTTGCCACACCCTTCAATATGTCCATACCCGATGTCAAGTATAGGAACTCATTGATCCTTGTAGGGTTTGACACAAAGAAGACATCCCGTTGGATCATCAGATGTACGCAAATTCCATTCTTCTTCAACCCTCGTCTACTAGACTCGGACCAACGAAAAAAGGTCGCGCTCACATCCCAGTAGTGCAACAGGACGGGCACAGTCCGCCTGAGTATGCACACAGTGCAGTGACTCAAGCAGTAGTTGCAAAAATAAAGTAACAGCCGACTGTGAGGTCGCTGGACGAGTGCTACAGTGCACCAAATCCGAGGTGTTACCCTAGGAAGAACAGATACTACATCTGAATCCAAGCGAGTTGGAAAGAGAAGATGAGCAATGAAGAGAGTGCGAGCGTACGCGCGTTTATAGATGTGAGGGAAGACGTAGGCAGAAGGGGGCACGTGAAGCACGTGAGTGTTTGCCTTAAGATACGCAAAGTGTGGTATCGAGGCTGCCTTCAAGCTACTATGTCACATGATGTTAGCTAGTCAGACAGCGGTAGCTTTTGCATAATTGGGAGTTGGGCATCTTAGATTGGAGCCTGCAATGGCTTCCAGATTCTCTTCGTGTCCAAGGTCACGGGCACTGAATGCCTGGGAATGTTGCAAGTGTTAGAACAAGTCTCAGGTCAATCTCCACACAAAGTAGACTCAATTCGAAGTTCGATTGAGTTTGGGCTGGTGCTACATGAAGGCACCTTCGTGGTGAGGGCTGCACTGAAAGAATGTTTTTCCAACCTTCGTAAAAGTGACATTCGGCCCGTGACTCCCCGCCCCGCAATTAGAGTAGCTGCTCCGGGGAGTCGCGGCCGCCGGGTTCGAACAACTATCTTTTTGCACTCCCACCTCATGGATATTCAGTCTTCAAATATGACATCTCAGCATTCTGATCAAGAGTCGTTGGTGCCTCGTAAGAGGAAGCGTGGGAACAACGAACGAGGGTCTGCAGCATACCCTCGTCAGCGCGCCATCACAGCCTGCAACACCTGTCGCATTCGTAAGAATAAGTGCACAAACGAAAGACCTGCGTGCGCATCCTGTACACGCATTGGGGCGCAATGTGCTTACGATGACAGCAAAGCTGACCATTCCTCGTGAGTAATATGTCGGTTGACCACTCAAAGTAGTGACTGAAACCCTTAGATTTGATCCAGCCAGCCTGGTGATCCTGGAGCGACTTGACGAGGTCCTGCGTCGCCTGCCATCACAAGGACCTGTAGTCTCCACACCCTCCACATGCGCTCGAGAAGTGGGGCTCGTCTCGCCACCAAACACTGATACACCACGTGAAGAGGCCGCCAGCCCGGCATATGCAGAGCCTCTTTTTACTTGCTCTTCTGTCGAGTCTATGCTGGCGTGGCCTATCTGGGGCAATACTGAGCTCACTGCAGCAGAAGATGTCTCGGATGCAGTATTCACCCCAGACCTCGAAAGCGTTTGGTCTGAGCCTGCCAGGGAAGATGATCTACCCCATGAGCCGAAAATGCGCAGCTCGTTCGTTCATACAAACCCAGTAGGGCAAGATCTGACGACCTTTGTTGAGAACTTCCTGTTATATGTGCACAGCAGAAACCCATTTCTGGATATCGACCATTTACGTCGCAGCGTGTCTATTGTTGCAGAACTGGGACCCTCCTGGGACCCTCCATCCTGTCTCGTGGTAAGCAACGTGACTGAATGTTCTTGCTTCTACTCTGATGTATATTGCAGCTACTTGCAGCGGCTTTGGGTGTCGTCGCAAAACCCATCAACCCATCAGACGACGGCTCTACCCCGCGCAATCAGAGAGATGAAGATTGGGCAATGGCCGATGCCTACTACTACGCAGCGCGGCGAAGATTCGGCCTGTTAGATCCACACATCATATCTACACAGTGCTACGTGCTCTCGGGTCTGTACTGGACTTACAAGCTTCGCCCTTCCCAGGCAGCGCAAGACTTCACCAGAGCAAGCATCATGTACATGAACCATCGTAGGCACCGAGAAGCTGCAAGACGTAGCCAAGGACAGCAATGGGTGAATTGCATAAAGTACACGTCGAATGAGAGGCGCACATACTTTACCTGCGTCAGATTAGAAAGGTATTGTATTCCAGTGTTGGTCGCGTCTTTATTGCTGATTACTTCGCAGCGAGATGCTGGCCGAGCTTTGCACACCTAATTCAGGCATTAACGTAACTCCATGTACTGATGCATTTCCTCCGCCACCAGAGAGTGTAACAAAGCGGGCCTGCGACCCCAACGGACCAAGCCCTGTCTCTGATGAAAACTTCATATCGACACAGCAAGGCCATGCATCTGCCGAGCAGGCTACAGCATGGTATTATTGTCTTACTGAGACCTCCCTCCGGCGGACTATCGACCAGATTCTCGACGTATTTTACAAGAAAAACCACACTTCTTGGTTGGATCGTCCGGTCTCACTGCTGCTGAAAAGCGCACATTCTTTCGAAGAGCAATTGGCATCTTGGTACGTCCCAATCTAAATAGCCCTAGAGGTCTTCTGCTGATTGTATGCGGGATCCAATCATTGCCTCCAGAAATCCAGTTCACCGGTCCAGCGGCGTGCAAGGTGGGCAAATACGACCACCACTTTGCTTTGCGGATGCGCTATGTATACATATGCTCCCTCCTCTATCGCCCGTTCTTCTACATTGCGATCAATCTGCCCTTTGGGGAACAGTCAGATCCTATCCTCACATTGGCGCGTAAAGCCATCGATAATGCCTTTGCTATGAACGACGAAATCGGCATTCACTATCGTTTCGAAGGCACTTGGGCCATCTGTCGCTTGGCAGCGGCAAATATCTTGACGCTCTGTGCTGCGAAGAAGAGGATGCTATTGGGTCATATCACGTTCGTGTTTCTCAATCGTTCAGACGATGATGTCAAAAAGGCTTTGAAGATGAACCAAGCGAGGCTCCAGTATTGGTCGCAGCAAAGCCCAGATCTAAAACTGTTAGCAGAGGCAGTCGAAGAACGGTGCAACGTTGCATTCGGTTCGCCGTAAGCGGCATCCTCAGGGGTGAGCATCTACAAAGGTAACAGCATCCTTTCCAGACTCGGGTTGTCCACCAAATCTAGTTCACCGCCATTGGTCCTGGTATCTACGCTTCGCAATGATCACACTGTCATTGAACTTGGTGAACTTCCTGATCTCTACGACCTCCATACCCGCTTGATCCAACAACCAGCGCCAATGCTTCTCTCTTCTCTCCTGCGCATCGAACATTGCCTTCATTGCCAAAGACAGCGCGGCTGTATACTCAACGCCTGGAGCGCCTGATTCAGGCTTTTCGTCTGGCAGAGTCTTGTCGTCGATGTAGATCCGACTATCAGGGTTACTTAGAAGAGCTGGGAGATGCATTTGGAGGATTTGAATGCACGTAGTATCGTCAAAATTGTGTAATATCTGGCGGAAATAGTATGCTCGTGCGTCTTGACAAGTTAGCTTTGCCGTACAAGTAGCAGAACGCCAGCAACTTACTGTGGACAGGCTGTTCAGTCAGGAAGTCGTGCGCCATCGACTCCATGCCTTCGACTTTCAGCGCCTTCTCGAGTACCGCGGGTCGGTCTTGTAGAATGACTCGTCCCTTCAGTTCCGGAAAAGCTTTCTTCAGAGCCGCACATTGCGAACCATTGCCACCGCCGACATCGACGAACACAACCTCTTCGACGCCAACATCTTGGGCAATCTCTGTGTCAAAAGAGACTGCGTCGAGCCAGGTTGGGAGCATTGCGAATTGTGCCTCCATGAATCGATGAAAAGCACCTTGTTGAACAGGGTGCGTCTCCATCCATGTGTAGAAATCTTCCTCACTGTGTTGGCCTATCTTGAAAGCAGTTCTCCCTACTTCAGGGTTTCCCAACATCTGATTCAAAGCAATGAACGCGGGTGCGCAATTGTCATGGCTGTAAGGTTCAGTAAAAGTCCACTAGTAATAACACGACACTGACAAGTGGGTGACAGCATCATTGAAGAGCGGCACGAGAAGCATGTGTGTCAGTGGCGTAGCCTTGAAGGTCCCGGGGCTTGACTCCGTGGCCATGCCTTGTGTGCACAAATAGTCGAGCACAGACTCGAGAACACCCTGTGGCAGTTGAGTAGCTGTAGCGAGGCCTTCAATCTGGGTTCCCTCAGGACAGCTAGCAAGAGTGGCGAAGATACCGCGGTCCTGACCAATGCGCGCTGTGACAAGCGGAAGAGGCTATGGTTGGATCAGCAGTTGCATGATGCCACAGCGCTGTGGCTCACTCACGCCATACACCAGACGCTGCATAGTCTCAAACGGCTCCTCTACTGCGGCTCCAGCCTGCCGGATCAGCTTCTGGAAGTCTCGTTTTTGCGTTTCATCTTGGAAGTAAGAGCTAGGGTCTGCAGTGAGAAGCCGCAGCTGCTCGATGAGAGCCTTTGGGTTGGCTTGCGACGTCATCTTTGAGGTCGTGCAAGGTCGTGATTTGGTGAATAAGCTCGGTTGCGCGGGAATGTGGAGAGTACTTGAAGTAGAGAGCGGTTCGGTCCAGTAGTTCGCGGGTCGGCTTATCGCTCCAAGAAGGAAGGCGTGCTGGGCAGAGAATGAACTAGGCTGTTTCGACATGTTCACACACCGCGCTTAACTGCATGCGCGACAGGAGCGATCCTTCGTTCGAATCCAAGACATGTGCCACACCGCGAAATCGTTCAGGGCGAATCAGATGATCATCCTGCGCACTTTCGTACGCGCACTCGCTCCTGCTCTTCCGATACGATGTTGGATATCTACCAGCACTGTGGTGCCCGCGTTGCGCCACAATGCCGTGGTACAAAGAAAGTCGTACGCACATCTCCAACCTACAGCTGTTTTGACTCATGGTTTTCGAGGTTCGGTACCGCAAATTCTGAGCAGTGCGAGTAGACATGGATTCGCTCAGTCAACAGGATCCGCATCCCGTACAGGACGCACATTCAGTGCCAGATCGAGGACCCGCGCTTATCATCATGATGTGGACTCTTTCTGCGCTCTCTCTTTTCACTGTCGTTCTGCGATTCGTGTTTCGTGTGCGGAAAAGGCAAATGGGCTGGGATGACATCTTCATGGGAATCACCTGGGTATGTGAATCCGCAGGGCAGGCTGAAATAAGACTAACTGGTTCGAGGCGTGCTTCGTAGGCTGGTCCGCAGTCTTAACCCTCTACGCAAGTCGGGGCGGCTGTCAGCATATCTGGGATGTGCAGAAGCGCGGGATGGACAACCTGACCAAAGTCATCTTGTTGAACTGGACATCTCAAATCTTCGGTATCGTAGGCGTGGCGGCCGGAAAGATCTCGATCTCAGCCTTGCTCTTGCACATCATGCGAGACACCGGGTGGACGTGGCAACGGATTTATCTCTGGACTGTAACCATCGTTATCACGAGCTGCGTAGCCATCTCGTGTTCATTGTTGACATTCATGCAATGCACACCACCACAACGCCTGTGGGATCCTCGGATTGAAGGTACTTGCATTGACCCTAAGATCATGGCAGCATATGGAATCTTCACTGGATGTCAGTAAGCTCATCTGGCGTTGTGATAATACAGTCACTGACAATATCAGCCTTCTTCACTTTTGCAGATGCTAGTCTTGCAATAATACCACTCACAATCTTCTGGAGACTCCGCATCAGCCGGTTGCAGCGGATTCAGCTCTGTATTGTCTTCGGTCTCAACATTCTTACGTCGATATGCTCAGGTATCAAGACGCAATACCTCGCTGAACTAGGGAATCGCACAGATCAGACATGGGCCACATATGACATCTTTGCTTGGGTAACGGCCGAGCTCTTTCTCTTAGTTGTTTGCGGGACAGTGCCGACGCTGTACCCGCTTCTCCGCGGCATACAATCGCTCCTCTCTTTACTCAAGAGTAAAGTGCTAGCGCGACCGACGTCGGATGAAGATTCATTGAGAGAACCCGAAGAAGTTTTGACGATCGGGCAGATTAGACAGCGGCTGAGAAGACCCAAAACAACAGAGTTGACTATGAATGGAGTGGAGGATGAGGTGGTCATGTCACAGGCGAGAGTAAGAGTAAGAGTAAGAAATTAGCAATTATCACGACATCATACCAGCTACGCTTGCTTGCCTAAGCTTCACTCTGGGCCTCCTTTTGATAATCACGGCTCAGCGCATCAACGGAGCCGATCGCTAAGGGAGCTTGACGTTTAATGAACAACACGTAAAAAATCATAGGGTAACTTCAACACAAATCTGGAATTCAAGACTTGACTGACCGACGGGATCGTCTTCGTCTCATTAATCTGACTGTTTGGTTGCACGCTATACCTAGTTCAGAAAACTCAATATCATTGAGACTGTGATACAGTGATCTTCCTGTTCAGTTTCAGGTCTCGTTTAATGACGTGGTGAGTCCACTTGCGGACAGTTGGGCTCGTCATCAGTCGGCTTGATTGCTGAGTAGCCGTGCATCTTGAGTGGATAGCCCGTAGTGAGAGCCTCACGTCCTTTAACCGGGTCAATCTCCTGTCTTTTTGAGCAGAGTCTCCGTAGGTAGCTTTGACACAAGGACTGTCCTTGAGATGCAATTTGACCCGATCCAACATGTCGTTACGAAGGCGCATCAGTCTGAGGATGGCCGTTGCGAGGGCGGTACAAAGCATGATGAGGCTTGTGAGGACGAGAACCGTGAACCACCCTCCATGACAGCGGATCTCTAGAACATCCAGGGCCGTTGTTCCAGTAACGTTCTTGATGTTGTAATTGGTCCAGACTGACCTTGTATCGGGACTGGAGAAGTTCACTGTCACTGCGAAAGGTGCGATCATGGGTAGCCACCACGTGTTCCAGAGCTGAGAAAATCTATGGGAGAAGAGTCGATCTCCCACAAGGTAAATGTCTGCCCCACGCCATGAGGTTTCACTGTCGTGAGAGACACTATAGAGCGAGTCGGGATTGCTGAAGTAACAATCAATCGGTATTACTGTCGTAGTGGTTGTCTAGAGTGCCACGAGCTCCATGGACTTTACGAAATCGTCAAGAAACGACAAAGGTAGTCTGTCGCCTGAATAGTTCTGGTCGGGCTGTCTGCGTGTGTTAAGACTTATCGCGAACGGCTGTTACAGTGCGACATACGTAGGCTTGACGATGGAAAGTCGGGAATGAGTGTGGCAGCAACTAATGTGGCAGCTAGTCATTCGTTGTGACTTCTTGCGCAGGATCAGCAGTGGCGCCCGGTCTCCTAGTAGCATTTGAGGCAACAACGAACGCTCACCCATAGCTCACAAGCATTCTTATTCTACCCTTACGATGTTACTTACTCACACTAGTCTCGGAAGGTTAAAGAACAGTATGAAGGGGTCCTTTCTCTGCATGACGAGCGTTACAGCCGTTGAGAATATATGGCATTTTGACATGCAGAGCGAGGTATATTCAGCCACAAAAGCATCACATGCTCATATTAGGCAGATGTGTCTCACAGCCTGATCCGGGAGATCTTTGTGCAACATCTGAGTGGCTTTAAGCATAGCAAGGTCACCACCACATGTCAATGCAGATGTGCTGCGACAAGCCCACGCCACTGGTAAAAAGAAGTAGCAAGAGGTCGCAAGGCAGTGATGGCCGAGAGAGCTAGATATGCTAAAAGGGCAGAAAGATAAGAATAAACACTCAGAAGCAGGAACTCGCCAGTGATTAGTCTCTTGCAATATTGCGTTGTCCTGATTTTATAGACTGGTGATCAACCAGGACTTCATTTCTAACACTAGTTTACACTACGACTCAACAACACATTAAGCAATAATTTCTGCATCTACCTGCTAGCTCTTTTTCCTTTTTCTTCTTTTGCGTGGCTTGATCGTAGCTGATTTGTTTCCTCATTTACTCGTATGGCCACATCCTACCTTGTAAAAACTTGACCCGAACCTTGAAAGACTACGCGATCGGAGACACCGCCCGGCCACAAAGTCTCACATAGAACAGCCTATTTGGCTATAAAAAGTCAAGGCCATGGCTGGGTACCAAGACTCTCACATTATGGAAAAACGTTGAATACAATGGCGATAATTGTTGTAGCTAGCAGGAGATCTATCTGCACTCAAACGTGTTATAGATCGACACGGACTAACTCCTTTTTTTTCTGGCTCGTACCTAGTCTTTTCTATATCACCGGACCGATATTGAGTAGACACTCGGCTCTTTTCGGCAAAAAGAGGGCTCTATCTCGTCGCTTACCGATCTTACCATACAGGCGCCCAGCGAAAAAAAAAAATTGCTTGATTCGACCCAGACTTGAACTGGAGACCTTCAGTGGACTAACAATGTTAGACTGACGTGATAACCAACTACACCATCGAACCATTTGCTTCTTTCATGAGCAAATAGGCGCCCGAATGATAAATATCCCACGTTCAATCACAGGCCATTAGCTTGGAACTTCAGAGCTTCAATCTTATCAAGCCAAGCCGAAAGACATCTGTGAAGAAGCATTATGTTTATCTGCTCATGATCTCCGTTCCAAGCCTGTACCTGATTTGCGGGAATTGAACGATCAAACCCCTTGCTGGATCTTTCCACTGCAACCTTCAGCGCAACAAAGCAGCACATGCAACACGTCACACTCCTACCCTGCCCGAGAGCTTCAACAAGAGACACAGTGCAAGCAAACAAGAAGCGACAGGATGGGACCCTGAGCTCTGGCACGAATCTGCGCTCATCAGAATATGACTATAGGCGTATTCACGTCCTCAGCAGCACAAGGAATCCACTATGATCTTTTGAACTTTGTATTACTATGTGTGAAGCCGTACGCTTCCCGTGTCCACGTGGCTATATGCCTTCCCTAGTCTTATCAAGCGAAAGAAGCGGCTTAATTGCCAAACAGAATAAACAGCATATCGCCAAATGTCGAAAGTAGGTACGAGAAATGCAGAATCGAAATCGAAATCGACGTACAAGGTCGATCGAGTATGGGCTGGGCCGTCGCCCAGCCCCGAGACTAAAAGTGAAGAGCCTCGCTTCCTGCAACTGCAGATTGTGATGCTTCAAGGTCTGCTCACGTGGCTGTTGTGGTTGCTCGTGAGCAAGACTGGAAGCCGCAAGCTGACAGATGCTGCTTGAAGGCGTCTAGCCTCAAACAGGCATCTACTGAGTCTTCTTTGACCTCTTCCTGGGCAGACCCGCAGCCTTTCTTGCCGCTCGGTCACCCTCCGCAAGCCACAGGGCAGCTTTCCTCATCTGGATGACGTTTATGATCTGCTTTCCGAACATGATGGGAAAGCTGATAATGGCGCAAATCCAGGGCACGGTCGAGTCCATCTTGTTTGCGCGCGCAGCCTCCATAGCGCCAGCAGAGAACGGCGAAGGAAAGAACAAGCTGGGCTTGGGCGCGGCTGGCGTTCCGGGTGCGAGCGAAGAGGGATTGGCGGCATCGGCGAAAAGCGTTGGGCTCAAGTAGGGCGAAGAAAAGGAGAGGAGGTACAGTGCGATGAAGAAGACTTCGTTCAGGGCGCAGAAGGTAAAGAGAACCCACTGTGATCAGTAGTCAGCGGACAAGGTTCGTGCAATTGACCACCGGGGTGCTAAAGGTATGATAGCGTACCTTGTTGGAGTAGTACTGCCTCAAGATCCAACTGCGGCTCGCCGACACGTCCTTGTGGCTCTTGGCGCTGCCGCCCATGCTCAGCGTCGCGTACATGTGCATGTAGTGGCTCGCCAAATCGAGCGAGATCAGGCCTTGGAAGACGATGCTCCAGCGGGGGAAAGCCTGGGCGAGGAAGACGAGCAGGCACGAGGTTGTGCAGCGATCGGTGACCATGTCCAGCACGGCGCCGAACTTAGTGCTCTGATCGTAGGCGCGGGCTGCGTAGCCGTCGAGCGCGTCGAGGAGGCATGACACGCTGTAGAGCGCTGTGCAAGTGCGCGGGTGGAGGGGCATATAGTAGAGCGAGATGAGGGCGAGGAAAACACGACCGTAGCCTTGGAGCTATCAGTACATAGGTCCATTGCTATCATTCTCGAATTCTCGAGGAAGGAAGGACCGACCGATCAAGTTGGGAACGAACAGGAAGATATTCTCCTCCTCATCCTCGTGTGTGGGGCGCACCGCCGCGCCATTGCTGTTAATGGGCTGCTGTGAAGTAGCCATTGTAGTGTGTGGTCGCGTGCAGACTATCTCACTCGCGCAGAGACGACACGCGACTTGTGATGCTTGCGCCTGTCCGGAGGAGACAGAAAGTTGTCAAAGTTGAAGACCGATAAGATAACGAAGCTCTAGCTCCACACTGTGTGAACACGGGGGGCTCGGTCGTGATCGCGGGGTCGCCTGGTGGAGGCGATGTGCGGTGATATTTGGGAAGGAACGACGTGTTAAGCAGGCAAGAACAACAGGGAGTAGGAAGTAGGAAGTGGTGCCTGGGGCTGGATTCGAGAAACTTCAATCGCTTTCGTCCGCTCCGCTTCGATCCGGCTACGCGGCTAAGCTCGAAAGGGGCTTGTCTTGGCAAAGTATTCGCTCCGCTGACATTACGTATCTGCTGGTAAACTGGCAAAGCTGACGACAGGTTGGCTGCATTCATCCATAACGCACAAGTAAAGTGAGATGTGAGCTTTGTACGTTGGCCGTCGTACAAGAACTGCCATGCTGCAGATCAGCAACTATACCCGCCTGTAGTATAACCTAGCTGCTACCTAGCGTCTAATTGGTCCCAGCTATCCATATACGACTGCCTCTAGGCCTCAGGATCCTCACAGCTTCCTTTTGCCGTGCACAGCCTTCTTTGTCTTCGCTTTGATGTGCGCCGCCTTCTCCTTCGACTTCGCTGTGGTCATGCCTCGGTCTGCCTTGCCCTTTTTCCACTGCTTTCCTTCCGTGCGGTCGTCCTTAGCCTCGAGCTTCTTCTTGTCCTTATGACTGAGCTTCTGCTTCTTCTTGATTGAGCCGCCTGCGGTGTTGTTGAGTGCTTGTGCACCCTTCTCCCTCTCTGCTGCTTTCTCCTTCTCTGTCTCGAACCATGTGCGCTTTGGTCTTGACTTGATTTCATCTTCGTGCATGATGAGGTTTTCACCACGCTTAAGGTCACGCTCTGTGATACTGAGAACGCGCTCCTCCTTCTCTTCCTTGAGGACCTCCTCGATCTCCTCCTCGAGTTCCTTGATCTTCTTGATCCACTTATCTGCCTCCTCTACAGGTACTTGTCGACTGACAACCTTAGCACCTTGATCGCGGCTTGTCTTGACTGCTTGCTTGACGACCTTGCGGTCGGGCTCAGCAGCGAGCGTGCATGCGCGACCACTTCGTCCAGCACGGGCAGTACGACCGACACGATGCAGGTAGATCTCGTGGCTTTGAGGTGCTTCGTAGTTGATGACTGTCGCGACGTTCTTGATATCGAGACCACGGGAGGCGACGTCGGTGGCGAGGAGATAGGATGATGCTCCGGAACGGAAAGCCTCAACAGCTTGGATACGCTTCGCGGTTGTCAGTCTCTGCGCTTTGTGCTTAGGGTTTAGTCCTTTATCTTACCTGTTCTTGGCTCATGTTACCGTGCAATTCGCTCGCCTTCTTGCCACAAAGCGCGAACACGACTCTGACTCTGTGCGCTTCCTTCTTCTGCCTGAAGAATATGATGACGCGCTCAGTGTAGACCTTGTCGCAGAGGTACATGAGGTAGGCCAGACGTCTGTCCTCTTTGCCTAACCTTAGACGGATGAACTCCTGTGTCAGACCGGCGACAGTCTGCTTCTTCGCATCAACCATCAATCGTACAGGCTTGTCCATACCAACGCGCACCAGCTTGTCGACTGAGCTGGTCATGGTGGCCGAGAATAACATAGTCTGGCGCGACTTGGGGATCGTTGTGAGAATCTCGTTCAGCTGGCTTTCGAATCCCTCTTCAAGCATGCGATCAGCCTCATCGAGGACGAGAATCTCGAGATGCTCGACCTGGAAAGAGGCAGAGTTTGTCATATGGTCAATAAAGCGACCGGGTGTAGCAATGACTACGTCAGGCCTTGTCTTGAGGACAGCCTCCTGCTCACGCATGGAGAAACCACCAACCATTTGCGCGAATGTGATGTCGGTGAATGACGCAATCTTCGTTGCGACGTTGTAACATTGGACAGCCAACTCACGGGTGGGCATGAGGATGGCGACGCGCGTGGTGGGAACCTTCTTCGGTCGGTAGAGCAGGCGCTCGAGGATTGGGATCAGAAAAGCGGCTGTTTTACCAGAACCGGTCTCGGCTCCTCCAACCAGGTCTTTACCGGCGACGGCAATTGGAATGGTCTTCAATTGGATAGGAGTAGGCTCTGTAAAGCCTACAGCCGCAAGACCTCGAAGAATGGGTCTAGACAGCGACATGGACTGGAAAGAGCCTGTGAGTTTGTCACCCTTCTTGCCCTTCTTAGTCTGCACGCTCTCTTCGGGTGCGAAGAAAGCTGCTGCCTTCTTCGCCTCCTCTGCATCCTCCTTGTCGCTTATGTCCTCGTCCTCGTTTTCTGATGGTACATCGTCGGGGTGTTGTACTTCTGAAGCAACGCTGGAGGCGTCTGAGATATCGTCGCCGTCTTGTGACTCGTCTTTGTCATCTTCATCATCATTGTCGGCGGCGCTGGCCTCGTCTTCTGATTGTTCGTCGACATCCTCCTCGCTGTCACTTCCGGCACCCATACCAAACCCATCCTCGGCCAACAGCTCGTCATCGTCTCCGAAACCTGTGAAGTCGCCCTCCTCGTCAGCGTCAGACTCGGCAGCATCTTCCTTTGCGCGTTTAGCCGCATTGTCTTTCTTATTTCGCCTCCTCTCAATGATCTCGTCCACATCCACAGCCGTGGAAGTCCTTGCGGCAGCCTCCTGCTTCTCAGCGCTCAGACCCCAGCCATCGAAGTCTTCAACAACGCCGGTATCGATATCGCCGACCGCGAACTCAAAGTCCGAAGCGATATCATCATTGCCGTCAACATCCTCTCCTGGCTTGATCATTTCCGGCTCCTCCTCTTCAGGCTCGGGGGTCGGCTGTTTCCCCTTCTTGCCCTTCTTCTTTTCTTTCTTGGCTTTCTTGGAGCCTACACCCTTGGGCAGGATGTGCAGATCTGGATCTTCTGTATATTTGCGCTTTTGGCCTTTACCAGCCAGTTTAGCGACTTCCTGGAGATCTTCGGCGCCGCCATCGTCGGATACAACATCGTCGTCATCGATCGTGAATACAAAATCGTCGTCTTTAGGCGCCATGATTTGCGTGAGGCTGGAGATAGTCAAGGACGTGGGATGCGCAAATGTTCGCCAAAGTCCAAACCTCAAACCAACTTTTCTGCCCGCTAGTGTACGGGCGGTGTGCAGGACCCTTGTTAGCGTGAAGACCAGCTGCGCAACACCACAACGAGGATCACCGATGCCTGACAGCCATCGTGAACACTGGAGACCTCCAAAGTCTCTGGTATGATACTTGATGATTCGCGCAAAAAGACACACATGATTGTTGTTGCGGCCGCTCACCCACAATCTAGAGTGTAATGTGCCATGTCAGGACATGATTAACAGCAAACATCATCAAGTCTAGCCTCACATTCTACACTTGATTGGGACTTATCCATTAAGATCTGGAGATCCAAACGCCATCCGCACGTATATGCATATCCCCGCGTTGTAGCCTTAGACGCAAGCCGACTTGCAGCCTGCTCGCGTCTGCCTGATGCACGATTGAGCAACCTCACTGGCTCAGCCTGGTAAACATATCTACCTCGCCTCAGCTGACTCGGTCGAATCTGGACACTAGAGCATCCTTGACTCACCGTTATTCCTTAAGGTTGCAGGATAAGTACAGGTCGTTCGAACTCACCCCCCTTGGCTTCTCTACCTAGGTACTTTCGCTCTCAAGTTTGAACTGGCGATCTCGCACGTGCATCAGTGCAGCTCTCTTCACGCTTATCCTTCCTCATCAATGAGAGTAGCACAGTAACTGATACTATGGCCCGTACCATATCCAAGGCGCCTGCAAAGCGAAGTCTTCCAGGCAAAACTTGTCGGCGTAGGACGAGGCTGACCCAACGTCCATCTCCGCCTCCAGCGACGACGACAACCCGAGTGCTTCGGTCCCGAACCAAGGTGACCGCGCAGAGACCTTCGGAGGCTACAGACAGCGGAGTAACAAAGGTCAAATCGCGCCGCAAGCGTCTCGATCCCTGGACTCCAAAGCGCAAACCCAGCAAAGACCCAAAGCCTCGAGCTTCACCAGCAACACACCTCACATGCCGAATATGCGTCTGGTCCCTACCACGTGACAGATTCATCCGCTGGGTACCTCTCAAACGCTGGCACGGAAAGCCCCTCGACGCACCACTGCCATGTATCCGACATTTGGCGCCCTCTCCCTACCGCCGTACTATTGACCCCGTGTGCAAGACCTGCATTGGTTCGGCGATGGCAGCGCGCCTTGACACGCTTGGTGCACGTCGAGTAGGTTCTGGATGTGTGGAGCCAGGATGTTCAGAGGAGTGGCCATGGGAGATGATACTTAAGTACTTCCCTTCCTCCAAGCTCGAAGCCTTCAACCTCGCATCCTTCAAGCACTGGCGCACCGACACAGATCTATTCGATTGTCTCGAGTCAGATTGCTCTTTCACCGGGCTTCTCGACCCTAATGCGCCCGGGTATCCACAGGTCGAGTGCCCAGTCTCAACCTGCAGAGCGCGCTCGTGCGCAACTTGCCTCACGCCGTGGCACGTAGATCAGACCTGCGCTGAAGTCAAGTCTGCAGCACTGACCGCGCAGATGACTAACCCTGAGAAAGAAACGCTGGCGCTCATGCAGTCCAAGGACGGCAAGCGGTGTCCTAATTGCCAACTCGTGATTGAGAAAGACGGTGGGTGTTCGTCGATATTCTGTTCAGGTACGTTTACGTTCTTACGTTACGAACAGTGGGTATTGTTGTTGTTTTTTGTGCTTTGAAGGTATCGCTTCATACATCTAACGATATCGTCGAGATTCTTACTACAGAACAGGGTGTAAAACCTACTTCAACTGGGACACAGCAGCGAGCGCGGTGCCGGGGACGAAAAAGGCACTGCCGATCGCAAACGGAATGAACTACTGGCAGATGGCAGCGCATGTGGTGTGTGAGGTAGATGCACTGGAAGGAAAGGTGGCTGAGGGAAATGAATTGACGGAGCTTTATTCGACCGACTTCCTTGATTTTTTGAACAACATGGATGCAGGTTTGTATCCAACTATGCCGCTGCCAGATGAAGATGATGCAGACTTGTAAGCGAAACTGTACGATCGAATGTGTGGAAGTTTTAGCAACTTTTGAGGTTGAGAGTTTGGAGTTGAGTGCGATTATGTAACTCATTTTGGAGAAGTATTTGAAGTTCCCGAAGATCTCCAATTCAAGTCAGGGTCAATCTTAGTGGTTTCCTTCGTCGTTGCTTGCTCAAAACGAACTCTTGAGTTTAAAAATGAGTGGTATTATGGGTATACTGAAGGTTAATGGGCTATAGAATGATTGAGATAGGCATGTCTAGAACAGGAGTGTCAAACGGATCTTTGGAGGCATGATCTTACATAAGCGCGCACGTGCCATTTCTCAGACGATGACGATCATCATCGGGCCAACTTTATGCAGCTGCGCAACCAACACTCCCACGCGACAACACTGCTCTCGTGCCACTGCAATCTCGTGCGTTCTTTTGTTCCCATCTGTTGCCTTGCGTTCTCGTCGTTTTTCGCAATAACTTAACGCACAAAGCCTTCACTTCTCCGTCTCGACCGACACCTCCTAAACATCCGCTGGAGCCGTTCCGCTACTAGCTTCCCCCGTAGTTACCTATACATTGGTCACACGTACGACCAATATGGCACCTTCACGATCTCAAACCACTGTCCTCTCGCTCCTTGCCGCTACCTCGATACTACCTCTCCAAGCATGGGCCTCCTTCGAATGCAAAGATATGGGGACACAAGGCACCCACTTCAACTTCGAAAAGCTCGGCGGACCACATGTCGTTCACTGGAAGGAGGAAGACGTGGAACATGACATGGAATACAAATACAACTTTACGTTGGATCTTTGCAAAGCTCTCAAGTCCGAATGCCATAACGGCGCACGAGTCTGCGGTATGAGGGAGAACGTCGATCTCTCGCAGGAAGGAAACTCGACTACCACACCGATCGACATCGCTGGAACGTACACATCTTACAACGGACGCAATATTGACGCCAAATATGAGTTGCTGCGAAACTCAAAGTCGAACTCAGACGCTGGCCGGGAAGGACTGAGGACCATCCTGCACGGAGGACGACTGCCTTTCGACGACAAGAAGAATGGCCTCGACCAGCGGGCAATTATTGAATTTGTTTGCGACAAAGAGCGCACAGGCCTTGAGGGCGATGAGACAGATGGCGGCAAATCCGGCAACGACAAAGATGACGATAAGAAAGACGACAAGAAGGACGAGGACAAGAAGGAGGAGAAGCGTATGGACAAGAGAGAAGAGGGCAGTAAGGACCAGTGCGAAGACAGTGAGGCTAGTCTGCGCTTCTGCGGGTACAAGGTTGAGAATCTCGAAAAAGACAAGAAGGCCCGGACGCTGAGATTGGAGTGGCGCACCAAGTACGCGTGCGAGGACACTCCTGCGGAGAAGCCTGCCAGCTCGCACTGGGGCTTCTTCGGGTGGTTCTTCATCATGTAAGTCTCATGCATCACATTTTACAAGAATACATGCTAACGTCTACTAGCCTCTTCCTTGGTATTGCTGCCTACCTCGTTTTCGGCTCATGGCTCAACTATAACCGTTACGGCGCCCGCGGCTGGGACCTGCTTCCTCACGGCGACACCATCCGCGATGTCCCTTACATTGCAAAGGACTTTGGGCGCAAGATCTTCCAGACTGTGCAGGGCAGTGGGAGTAGGGGTGGATATGCCGCTGTCTGATCGAGCCCAGTCGTGGGTTGTACTTGTGTAGACGGAGTTTTTGGCGAGTGTGGCAGAATCGAAAGAGGAAGCAGTGTACTATTTCAAGGATTTGGAGCCGATCTATACACTGTTCAACTTGCTTTTCTATCTATATAGATTTTGACCACTGACGTGTTATCAGCGCGTACAGTATGCATACATTTTCTCACTTGCAGATTACCTGCGTATATCAGTGTGACCATTGCCATGAGGCTCAGACGTGTGATGCTTACAACCAGGGCTAAGTATGCACCTGATTCTTGCTTCTTTCCCCAACCTCGACTTTCCTATTCCGTCGAAGATTGTACCCAAGATCGTGAGCTTAGCAGGCTTGAGACAGCGAAGAACTAAATGTCAAGAAGCTTGCTCGATATCACGCCTCGGCTCATCCTTCTGCAAGAACAATTGTCATCTGCAGACAGATATGCATGCCTCAGTCATTGCTGGGGAGCAATCAGGCTGACGTTCTGGTCTACACGTGTCAAGACGTTACATCTACTTCACTGGAATCCAGCTCATATGGGTGTGCAACTCGACGATGAAGTCTCAATATGGTTCTTGCTGTTAATGGTCAGCCAGCGGCTGTCTGGAACAGAAGGGCGCAACCCTTTCTCTACCGGCTCGAAGACATCAAGTGAGATGTAGAGGTGGCGACGTAAAGCTTCTGGAAGGTGCGGGGCTGGATCTGGAGCAAAGATGTCGAGATCAGTCGGTATTATTAGCCGCGCGGAGAGAAGTGCAGAAAGGCGTGAAAAAGAACGGGTACTTGTATTTCTTGGGATCAAGCATGAGATTAGAATTCTTGAAGCAGTCTCATTGAAAGTTGTGGAGCTGTGAATTCACCCAGCCGTTGTACCGATATCAACATTGTACGTGTGAATGCGATGAAGTACACAAAGTCTACCTGAGCCAAAACATGACACTTTAGGCACTACAGAGACTTAGTCACATCTGATCATGAACAAACTCTAATAGCAAGACCTATGCGCAAAGGCTCCGATACTCCGCAGGGCACCGTCAAAGGCCCAAACAGTGAGAGAGAGCGCCAAGTCGCTACTTAGAGACCGCGCTTCAGCGCCTTCTCGCGGTGGTATGCCTTATGGCGGTTGATGACCAAGTCCTCGATGATAGCCTGGCACGGCACAAGCTTACTGCGATGCAGAAACAGACGCTTGGCCTTGGAGCACTCTTTGACGGCGGTCTCGAATGCACAGCGAGTCTTGCAGATCGGCTCCAGGTTGGCGAATTTGGACGATGAAATTGTCGGGTCAGAGGCGTCGGCAATCTTTAGACGATGAGCGAATGCACTGTTGAAGGAATGAGTGGCGATAGCACAAGAGACGATTGGATCGTCGTTGTTGAATGTGTCGTTGAAATCGTTCCTGACGTTGGCGATGGCGTTGCTGGAAGTGCAGTTGATGAATCGTCTAATGTCGTTGCCGCCTCCACCTGCTCGAACATGTATGAGCTGCTGCTCAACCTTGTATTCCTTGCGCTTGACAACTTCCAGCCTCGGTCGCCAGTATCAGCAGCTGTTTGGCAGTTGATACGCAATCTTCCTTTTTCGTTTTGTACTGCGCTTCACTCCAAGGACAGGCCTAAAGAAGAAGTGCCGATCATGCATATTAGTGCTAGCGACCGCGCAGGGTATGTAGTTGAAAGAGGCTCTGCAAGTCCACAGCCTGGAAACAACCACATGTATCATGTTATCGAGAATGCGATGACCAGACTCTGTGTGCCCGAAGTGAGTGCTCGGAGTTAAAGTACGAAGAAGCGGGCATGTTAGAATAGCAAAGTTCGTTGTTTGTCTGCTCGGTTGCATGTAGGGCCCTGAGGTCAACGACAATCACTCATCATCATCCTCCTCCTCGTCTTCCCCATCCTCGTCCTCATTCTCATCGTCTTCGTCGTCGTACATGTCTTCATCCTCATCCGAGTCGCTCGCATCACTATCAACGATGCTCTCCGGCGGCCACTCCACAGCCACATCGTTCGCCAAGCTCTTCACAAACTTGATCATGTCCTTGCCTGAGTACTCCTTCATCATCTCACTCTTCTCTTCGCCGCCATTCGCGGTTATGAACTTCACCGTGTGATGGTTCTGCGTAAGAGCGCCAACCTTGAGGTAGTTCAGCTCAAGCCCAGGTATAGCACTCAGCGCTCTGAAGAACTGTGACCAGATGTTCGGCTTGGTGTCGTATGGACCTGGAGGGCCTGCTTCAATGGTCATGCGCCAGAGACTGAGGCGTTCGAGCTTGGGAGCAAACCGGGAAAGCACTGAGAGTAGGATATCTCGGTTGACGTCCAGCTGCCCAAGCTCCAGTGCGGTGAGGTGAGGCAGGTTAATCGGTGATGGCTCTTCCAGGTTTACCTTGGTAGGCTGCGGAGGTCCAACAAGAGAGGTCGGCGATGCGGCGAGCCATTCCATGAACTTCATATTGTCGGGGACGTGGAACTTCTGGAAATTGAGGCGCAGATGCGTCAAGTTCGGTGTGCAACTCAAAAAGTGACGGAGAGAACGACCTGCCGCCATGTTGAAGGGAAGACCTCCGGAGTAGGTATGATGTATATGAGCTGACAAATCAGAGAGGTTGAGTGTTAAGAAAAGAGCCTTGAGATTGTACAGCACCGGCTGGATAGCTGGAAACGTGAAGTTGGCGAGATGGAAAGCACCATCTGGAAGACCTGCTGGTTGCTGGCGTAGAAGGACTTCGATCCTCGGTGGAGTTCGTCCGGCTACGCCCATAGAGTACAGCAGATTGGAGAAAACGTGCGACACAAAGCGCAATTGAGAGCCCGTCCCTCGGTACGATTCACGAAGGCGCACGCCAGTTTGCTGGTTGACCGTCGTCGCACCCCAGGATGCCCAGTAAGTACCATCACGCTCGCGCTTAGCGCAGAAGTCACGAACATCGACGGTCTCTAGGTTGCTCAATCCCTTGAAGGCCTCGGTCAACATCTCGCGATCGATGCCGTTATTGATCAGCGCCTGTTGATCGGCGTAACCCTGCATGTAGCTACAAAAACTTAGCTGAGAGTTTTCGAAGGCACCGTAACTCCACAACTACGAACCTGCTACATGCATCGCTATCTCTGAAGCGGATGGGGATATCGTCGTAGATATTGGTGGCAATGATCAGATGCTTGAGCTTCTTCGAAAGACTGACGTGCCGAGAAATGTCAAGCAGTACTTGTAGTGAAGGCTGGGTGAGCATAAACTGCTTCTTAGCAAAGAACTCGTCTGAGAACCATTCATAGAGCGACTTCTCGGTTTGCTTGCAGGTAAGTCGCAAAGCAGCGAGATCGGAGGTAGAGACGAACGAAGAGATGTATACGAGTAGCTCGAGCGGTAGAGACAGTAGACTCGCCATTGTGATAAATGAGGTTGGCTTGGACAGAAAGAACGGGCAATGACAACACGACGTTATGTGCTCGGTCAGCCTCTAGGTGGAAGGCGTGACCGCGCGCCTTAGCGCCGTTCCTGCCTGATTAGCGTGTTGAGCTTTACCTATCTGGGCGTTGCTGCCTTGCCCTGTCTGAAGCTCTGGATCAGGCGTCCCCCACGACGCGCTCTGACCTCACACCAAACATCACCTGCATAAGAGGCGCAGACCTGGAGGTCGTCAATTGCAAGTAGCATCATCTCATTCGTCTCAATTGCACCCACACATCGCCCTCAACATGCCTCCTCGCCGGGCCGCCTCCAAGTCACAGGCCCAAGCTTCACCGCTTGATGGCTGCTCTATTGCTACTTCCGGTCGCTTCTCCGGCACAAGCCAGAGTGCTCTCCAGACGCGCATCGTGGATCTAGGTGGCAGCGTGGCTTCAAAGGTCACCGCAGACACCGACATCCTGATCACCACCAACAAAGACTTTGAGACCAAGTCGACCAAGGTTGCGGCTGCTCTTGACAATGACGTTCCCATTGTCACCATCGAGTGGCTTGAGGAGACGGAGTCATCAAATGCTAAAGCGGACGAGAAGCAGTACCTACTCAATGCACCAACAACCTCCGCAACAGCCTCTGCTCCGACAACTAACGGCAAGAAACGTGCTGCCTCAGGGTCGGCGAACGGTACACCGGCACCGAGCGAGGATGCTTCACAGAAGAAGCGCAAGACCCTAGAAGACAAGACCAAGCTCGAGAACGTCAAAATAGGTGACGGACAGAACGCGAGGTCGAAGAAGATCCACGTCGAAGTTGATGAGCACTGTCCAGCACCTCACTACGAGGTGTATATTGATGATGACGGGCTGATCTGGGACGCCTCTCTCAACCAGACCAACGCTTCGGCCAACAACAACAAGTTCTACAAGGTGCAGGTGAGCGAACCATCAGGATACTCGGTTGAATACCTCTGTTAACACCGAAGCAGCTGTTACAAAGCCCGAATGGCGCGCACTTCCAGACTTGGACACGTTGGGGTCGTGTTGGCGAGAGAGGTCAAATGAAGATGCTGGGCAACGGCTCCCTTTCTGACGCAACCAAGAACTTCGAGACAAAGTTCAAGGACAAGTCCGGTCTCAAGTGGGAAGATCGAGGCGCAGACCCCAAGAACGGAAAATGTAAGCGGTTTGCTTTGTCATTACGCCCGAGGTACTGACTACGTCCAGACGCATATGTTGAGAAGAACTACAACCCTGACTCTGACAACGACTCCGAAGATGACATGAAGACCAATGGAGCAGGTAGCTCAGACCAGAAGAGCGACCAGCCACCTGCCGACTCGAAGCTCACCAAGCCGGTCCAGAATCTGATCGAGCTCATCTTCAACCAGAACTACCAACAGGAAGCGTTGCACGCCATGAATTACGACGACCAGAAGATGCCGCTAGGTAAACTCAGCAAGGGCACTATCAGTCGCGGTTTCCAAGCGTTGAAAGAATTGGCTGCGCTCATCGATAGTCCGACTACCACTGCAGAGATCGAACGGGTCTCGAACCGTTACTACTCTGTCATCCCACACTCCTTTGGGCGCAATCGGCCAACCATCATCGACAACAACCAACTCCTTAAGAAAGAGATTGAGTTGCTGGAGAGTTTGTCCGACATGAAGGAAGCCAGCGACATGCTCAAGGCCAGTCTGAAGGAAGATGGCCACCTCAACGAGCTTGATCGAAAATTCCAGACCCTTGGTATGGACGAGATGGAGCCGCTCAGTGCCAAGAGCTCAGAGTTTGCTGAGCTCTCGGATTACCTTACAAAGACTAAGGGCGCAACGCACAACGTCAAGTATGCCGTGCAGGATATCTTCCGTATCCAACGCAAGGGCGAGTTCGAGCGCTTCGACAAGAGCCCGTTTGCGAAGGTCTCGGGCAACCGCCGCCTTCTCTGGCACGGCTCTCGTGTCACCAACTTCGCTGGTATCTTAGGCCAAGGTCTCCGAATTGCTCCTCCTGAAGCTCCCGCCACCGGTTACATGTTTGGAAAGGGTATCTATCTTGCCGACATGTCGAGCAAGTCTGCGAACTATTGCAACCACTACCAGTCAGGCGGCACAGCCCTACTCTTACTGTGTGAGGCGGAGCTGGGCGACCCTGTGCACGAGCTGACAAACGCTTCGTACACTGCAGGCGATGATGCCAAGGCCAAGGGCATGTGTTCAACCTGGGGCAAGGGCAGAGTCGGCCCAAGTCAGTGGAAAGATGCTGGCGTTGTACACCCGTCGTTAGCTGGCACACTGATGCCCGATGTCAGCGTTATCCCCGGTGACACCAATGTTGACCGCGCTTACCTACAGTACAATGAGTACATCGCGTATGATGTCGCTCAGGTGCGTCTTCGCTACCTACTTCGCGTCCGCATGTAGAGTGGGACTAGAAGCAGTGGCCAGACCCTCAACCTGCGCCACAGCTCGCAGCTACGTCTCTTCGTCGATTCTGGGATCTGATGGTCCACGTCATTTCTTCTCTCAGTTCCTTCGCGGCGTTAGTTCTCGGCACACACAGGCTTCTTCAGTGTGAAAAGCTTCCACCATCTGATGCACCTACAGCATGTTCCATCTGTAGCCCTCCTTGATGTCGGCGCTAAGCTGGCTATGGAAGCATCGTGTAATGATAACATCGATACCCCACTGCAATGATAGAACAATCGTGACGATGAGTGTTCAGAACAGCCCCAGCTCGAAACCCATTTCTCGGGTGATGTTGTCTAAAGACTTGGTACCGTCGCTTGCCCATAGCATCTCGAGGACGCGCACGACAGCCTCGTAATAAGGATAGCCGCTGAGCGAACCATCTGAGAGCGCCACGATGCAGTCTTTGATAAAAGTCCGATCATCTCCTGTCAGAGCCAGTGACTGCGAGCCAACAGCAACCAAAGGGAAGAATAGACTGTCGGTCGTTGCGAAAGTACTGGGGTCCAGTCTCATCCGCAGGTCCTGCAGCAAATCGAGCACCTGCCGCACTCTAGAGACGACCGACTTCGCGTCTGTTCGGACAGGCAAGCCTTGGTCCAGGCGAAGGTCTCGGATTCTGATCAACCCTGCAAGCTGTGTGGCTTCCCAAAGCCGACACATTGCAGGCTCGTTGGGCTCCCCCGGCCAATGCGACAAACGCTCTTCAATATCGTTGTCCGTTGTCGAAGCAAACATATCGAGCAGGCTACAGGGCAGAGCCGTGACTTCCTCGACGCCAGCTTGGCCCATACAGTGGTCGCGCCACATATGCAGGTACTTATTCTGACGACCAAGACTGTGCGTGGGCAAGTCTAGCACACCAATCAATGCTGCTAGTTCTCGAGAGTCTTCAGTAGGGACTCTGAGTGCACATCTCTGGTGAAATATGGTGGCGATGCCATTCAGGTGCATGCTAAAGGGCATAGCGCGGTTCATCTGCTGACCATTAGCTAGACATTCAACTCACAGTAGTCCACGGGCTCGCAACTGACACTTATTGTACACAGCAATACTCCTGCATATGGCGTCATCTCTTCTTTGAACTGAACAGGATCTGACAATGCTTGCCGAAACGCATTGATACTCCGGCCATAGTACTCATCCGCATGAGCCGCATGCTTGGGGTCAAAAGTGATTTGGTAGGTCAGGCTGTTCAACAGCATCAGCTTCGACTGCGCACAATAGACCAGGCTCTCACGGAACCGTCCTGGGTCGGGTAGGCTCTCAGTGACGGGCTTCGCGAACAGTCTGAGTGCACCCCAGTCTGCAACTATATCGTCGTCAATGCTGACATCATGATTTAGGAGGCACATTCGGGCTTACAGTCATACAACACATCTCTCTCGAATTTTGAAAACGATGCAAAATTCTCCCAGCCAAGATATTGCAATAGTACTTGATCTTTCTCGTCCTCGCAGTCTCCCAATGACACACTTGGCCATGACACCGGGGTAGCTTGAGCCTCTATCTTCACTTCCGGGCTCTTGCTCTTCGGCTTCCGTAGATGCGCATGTCGAAAGGTGACACCAGGCCGTCCTCTAATTGCCCACTTCAGCCTTACTCCATAGCCCTCGCACTGCAGATTCAGGCTCCGGCAGGCCATGCACGAGGGGCGGGTTTCATCACACTTCTTCCGACGGGCGCGGCACGTCCAGCATCCCGTTCTGGTGCGGGTGACGCCAGGTTTGGAAGGCGGAGACTTGGCTTGTGGGGGCGACATTTGTTGTACGATGTGTGGCTGGTGAAGAAGTGCGGCTGGTGTTGGTAGGAATGGCGATCTTAGCAACCAGTTCGCGCTAAAAGCGGCAATTTGGCAATCTGTTGCCGGAGTGTGGGGTTGCTCTTTTAAGACAAGAACATGCTGTAAGGGATTGCAACTGACTTTCTTTGTCGGTCTGCTCAAGCTACCCCTGGCTTTTTGTTGACCTTTGCCAGAACATCTCAGAGAGAAGGGCGAACTTCGTGACTGCCTTGCGCACGAGCAAAATCTCCGCTCGGCTGCTTAGCGGGAGCTTGACGTCACCAGCTTTTCCTGCATCCAGCCTCTTAGGCGTCTCTGTGCAGTCCATAACATTGTGATACTGCCCTATCCTCATCACTATATGAACAGCCTGCATCGAATTCCGCAGCGTGACAATTAGAAGGTCGAGTTGGCGGGCGTTTCAGCGTGTTTTGTACGCACTCTCCTGAAAGTCTCGGCGCCAAATTTTATCCAAGCGTCGCCAATGCTGCCTGTCAACTTGGCGATTTACATTACGCACTCCTTCCAGCTTTCGATGTCCTGCAGCTCACGCTGCCTTGTTCTTCACGACCGCTAGACAATGGTGTCTACACCACCTAAGCTTTCCGGGCCAGACAGACCCCAGATGTGCGCACCACCTGGATAGTTGCGCCATCCGCGGTGTGTTGTGCACTGTTGCATGACCGAGATGCAGATCTGCTGCGTCTCGTTTGAACGAGCACCGACCGCATTTGTAAAATGAGACGGCCACTCGTTGATGTAGACACGGTTGCCAAGGTCGCTCTCCATCCCGTAATGACTGGAGTGCGGAACGCTGGCCCAGAGTCTCGCTGAGTGATGATTTCCAAGAGTCGCACAGTCGCCCAGCTACTGCTGCGGCTCAGCGCCGTTACTTGGCTCACGGTCAAGGGGTTTCATAACATCACGACTTGCGCATCTGTAACCTTTCCATTCTTGCTCCCCACACCTGTCGCTGTCGCTGTCGCTGTCGCTGTCACTGTCACTGTCACTGTCACTGCCCGACGCTGTGTTTTCGGTTCCGTCACGTCGCTCGCTCAACTCGCTGCCTGAGGCACGTTCGCTGCGCATGCCAGTTCTCAACCTTCAAATCTCTTTCTTGTGGTACCCGGTCGATCTGCAATGAAGCTTTCGACACTACTTTACACGGTGTTTGGCTTGCTGTCGCCACTCACCACTTCCGCTATTGAGCTTAATCCTGATGATCCAGGTACGCGCGCCGCAAGCAACTGTGGGCCAGTCTAACAACAACAACAGAGTCGATCAAGAGGGCAGCCAAGATCGTTGCAGCAGGTACCAGAGAATGGTATACTGGTGACCGAGTCGGCGACACACCTGGTAACCTGCCAGATCCCTATTACTGGTGGCTATGTGGCGCTATGTTTGGCTCCCTCATCGACTACTGGTACTACACTGGCGACGACACCTACAACGCTATTACAACACAGGCCATGGTACACCAGATCGGCACACCGCAGGCTTTCATGCCACCAAATCAGACGAGCACACTCGGCAACGACGACCAGGCGTTTTGGGGCCTGTCAGCTATGTCAGCAGCGGAGAACAAACTACCAGACGCGGAGGGCCAGATGTCGTGGCTGTCACTGGCGATTGCGGTCTTCAACACACAGGTTCCGCGTTGGAACAGCAGGACTTGTGGCGGTGGGCTCAACTGGCAGATTTTCACTTTCAACAACGGCTACGATTACAAAAACACGATCTCGAACGGCGCATTCTTCAACATCGCAGCAAGACTTGCGAAATACACGGGCAACCAGACATATGCTGAATGGGCGGTGAGAGCGTATGAGTGGGAGCTGAGCGTTGGCCTCATCAGCCAGGACTACCATTTTTACGACGGCTCATCTGAGCGCAAGAACTGCACCGACGTCAATCACATCCAATGGACTTACAATGCAGGCATCCACTTATCCGGCGCCGCCGCCTTGTGGAACATGTCAGAATCGGCTGGCGACACTGTGAGCCGCCAAGACCTTACATTCCTTCGTCCAAGAGACTGACAACTCCATAGACCAAAGCTGCACTCTGGCGTGGCCGCATTGAAGGCATTATCAAAGCGTCCTCGATCTTCTTCTCTACAGACGGCGCTCCGAACGTCATGATCGAAGTAGCTTGCGAACGAAACGGACTGTGCGATCATGACCAGCGCTCTTTCAAAGCCTACCTCGCGCGCTGGATGGGCCACGCGATGCTCACCGCACCCTGGACCCGCGAAACGATTATGCCTCGCCTGCGCGCCTCGGCCGTTGCAGCAGCGAAACAGTGCGGACCCGGCAAGAACGGATGCGGATTGAGATGGTGGCAGGGCGGTGTAAATGACGGCGAGGTCGGCGTGGGAGAGCAGATGAGCGCCCTCGAGACGATCCAGAATCTGCTTGTTGATCAAGTTGCAGGGCCGGTGGGCGAGCAGACGGGTGGAATCAGTAAAAACGATCCATCTGCAGGCAGCGATGGAGGGAATTTGCAAGTCGACCATGATCCCATTACCACGGCGGACAAGGCCGGTGCGGGTATCTTGACAGCGCTCGTACTCGCATTCTTGTTTGGCGGCGGTGCGTGGTTGGTTATTGGCGAGTAGGTGTAGCATCACCAGTTTCTCTTTCTCTTTCTCTTTCCAATGCATGTCTTGTTCTCCGCGGCTCCCGCGTTGAGATCAACAGCCCGGTCACCTAATGTCCACCTCGCGCAGCCGTCCGCGGCTCCCAGTCCGTCCAGAGACCGTGCATGCGAGTTCCTTACAGAGCCGTAATGCTCGAACTTTGCAGATGAACCGCGCAAACCCTATGCTCTTTTCCTTATCCTGAGTGATCACGCTAGGCACCAGCCTGAGATTTACCTTAAAAGAGTAATGACTTCGTCGAACTCTGAAAGCATACAGTGACTCCACTGTTCCTAGCGGATACTAATCACGGGTTGGTGCTGAACCGAAGTAGAATACACTGAGTAGGACATCGCTGATGACTGCAGACATGACGTCCGTCCGTTATTCTTCCCGTCCCCCGTAATCGAGAAACGACGAAGCTGTTGCAAGCTTAGACGACTCACGGCTGGATGCAGATGGATACGGTATCGATCCCGCCGCTCGGGACGTGTTCTGGAGACGCTGGAGTGAGGCTTGTGCCCTGCGGTTGAAAGTGCGCGATACTGGGTCCTGCGATACGCTGGTTGATATGGCGATCAAGCGTGTGCGAGACAATGCTCAGCCGGTCGGGCTTGGAGATTCTGCGGATAGAGATAGGTGGGTAGGGAGGCAGCATGGGATCTAGTTCGGCTTCGTGCGTGGACGATCGGGGACGTTATGGTGGTGAAAGAGGGAGAGTTCAAGGATGGTCTGTTTCGCGACTTAGCGGGGATGATCAGGGAGAAAGTATGGAGAAGAGAAGTGTGCAGAGTTTCTGGAAGGCAGAGTGGGGGCCTATTACGACGAGTAGGTGGAGAGAGAAAGTATCTATACTATCGATACCCTAATCCATAGGAACACGTATGATGTATCTACAACACAGATCGTCGGCTGCTAAACTCAAAAGACACCTGGCTCCGTTAACATTGACTATGGATTGCCATTGCCGATGTGCAGAGTCGTGCTGTGCAATTCATGCACGACAGCTCTATTCGGCCTTGGGTGCTTTCATTGTTACAGCCGCCGCGCGATAATCTGTCATCTGTTTGATGTCAGCCTCGACATCTTTGATGAGGGCAGCCAAGTCTGTCTGCCTGAGCTTGATGATATCCCTCTCTTGTCTGCCTTTGGCAGAGAGTGCTTTATAGTGAGCAGCCGCGGCCTGAATTTTGACCTTGTTCTTTGCTCTTTGATCTGCCATCAGGGCGGATTTGTTTGCTACAGGCGCATTGTCCACAGCCTTCTTCGCCGCCTCAACGGCTTTCTTGGCAGTCTCCAGTTTGGATTCTGCTCGCGACAGGGCGGCCTTCATAGCAGGGAGTTCTTTGTTGAGCGCATTGTGCTCCTGCGCTCGGAGATTGATGGCTGCTCTCCCTTTCGGTGTGTTTTTGCTGGCTTCTTCGTCGAGGATGCGCTTCTCGGCTTTGCGTAGATCCTCCAGATGAGCTTTGTATTTGGGAAGTGCGAAGTCGACTTGATCCTTGACAAATTTAGTACCATCTTCGGTGAACTTTTGCAGCTGCTTGTCCATGAATTCAACCCACAGTGCGGGAAGATCGACAGGGTTGCCCTTGGTGTTTCTGACGTCTTCACCAGTTATGAACTTGAAATTGCCCAGCTCGATCTTCACATTCCTGACAGTTTCTTGGAGTCTTTGCACCACGTCTGGTGTGTTCATGTAATTCTGAACACCAAGAACCTGGTGGAGTCAGAGAAGCTACTTCGTCTAATGCGGACATGAAGAACATACGGATCGTAAAACAGCCAGGTGGCGATTACGAGGAATAGAACCATCGGAAGCATCTTTCGCGATCGTCTGCCATTGTTTGACGCCGAAAGGGTTGATGTGAGACCACAATTTTGCTTTCATTGAGTTGACACCTTCTTCGCACAGCACGAAATCATGAGTGTTTGTCTTTGAACCCATGGCCTCGAAGATAAGATCGTTCAGCGACGATCTTGCTGCAGCAGAATCGTATCCAGGGAAGGGAGTAGGCCGCTTAGCGATCTGCTGTTGAACTTGCGGGGTACTTGTTCCCCAATGCTTTGTGAAAAAGCTGATGTCGACATGCTCGGAGAGAGATTTGATACCCTTAGTCTGGGCCTCTCGCACAGCGGCCTTGATGAAGAGCATTATACTCTGAAGCTTCTTTGAATTAGCAACGATACTTTCCAACTGTTCTAGCGATGGATATACCTCCACAATGTGCTCTACAATGTAGGTGCTTGGATCGGTACGTTTGGGCACTGACGTGAACTTCCTGAACTTGGCGTTCCGAACATCGTCTGTCTCAAAATCCATGATGACGCTAGGGCTGCCAACAGGGAAAAGCTTTGCCTCCAAAGGATATGGCAGGGATGTCATCATCATCGTTGGGGTTCCAGCTCCGACGACTACCGAATAAGTTCGAGGTGAAGAGCGACGTTCGAGCTGATACGGATCGTGAACGATAGTGTCTTCGTTGTTGCGCACTTTCAACGCCTGAGAAAAATTCTCTTCGATGTCAGTCACGCAGTCGAAACCTGGGAGGTCACATATGTCGATGGCCTTTGTAGGACGAGGCTCCTTGGAGAAGGGCAGAAACTTCACGGGCGCTACTGAGCTCGAGGTTCGAACGGCTGGAGACTTGTCAGTAGGTCTCGCGGGTGCTATAGTCGACTTTGGCTGCGGTTGCGATGGATTTCCTGGCTTAGTCCCTTCTGTCGGCTTCGAAGATGGTGTCTTCGGCGGTGACTTTGCAGACTTGGCTCTGATTACTATTCTTGCAGCGTCCTCGATCTTGTGCACGGTGCCATGACTGTTGTGATGACCCAAGATGGGTTTTTCCGGTATGTCGATACTTCAGTCGAGTTAAGAGGTGCGTTCTTATGAGCCTCTGGAAGACCTACCGCCTGTGAGGTACTGCGATTACGCCGTTGAGACAGAAGAGGACCGTGAGAATGACACTAGCGTACAGTGACAGTACGCGCATGATGAGAAGCACTTGTGAACAACTGGGCCAGCCAGGATGATTCCGGACGCGGAAGGAGAATCAGAAAGGAAAGAGGTGTGATGCGCGCCTGACTGCCACGATAAAGCCAGAACGGACGTCATCTTGTAGTGAGGCACCTTCATACAGCGCCATTGAGTGCCGCGTGTGGTGTTCGTCTGGATGATCAGCGGAGTTGCTGCGCTCCTGAAACTTGATCCGGCCTTCCGTTGTCCATCAAGACCAGGTCCTGTTCGTGGGTTTGTGATGCCTGAGTCCGTAGTCCGTCGCAATGTGCTAACAGCAGTATGCAGGACAGGCCAGCTACTTCGATGTACCGGGTCCCAGGATAGGACTAGTGGGATTTGGGCACAGAAGTTACTGTGGGGCTCCGGGTTTCAATTGGCTGTGCCGCAATGCTACATCTCCGTTGCAGGACGGTTAGGCTTATATCGTCCGAGACCCGATCTCCGTGGTTGTGCGTTAGCTCCGCTTTGATCACTCTAAATCGCCCTCAGCTGCGCCTAAGAACCTTCCTGATCATCCTAGCGAAACTGCTTAGATGGCCTCTCCAGCAAATGAGTCGATCCGCCACCGTCTGACCGTCGAGCCTGAGTCGAAATGGGGCTTTGTAGTTTTTCGATGTACCTATAGCTCGGATGAGGAATGGGCTCGCTATATGTCAGTCTTGAACAAGCATGTGCGTGCCATGCTTGGACCCGAGGAGCTTAGCGATTGTTTCGATCGCATGGACTGGAACGTGCAAGAGAATCCTCGATACGAAGGCATGGATGAAGCTGGAGTCCGGGCGTAGGTGCTACATTAGCTCTGAATTACAAACGTAGCTAACATTGGAACGCAGGGAGTTCAGAAAGTGGACCGAGAGCGGTGAGGAGGTCAACGATGGCTCTGCTCGGTTCCTGGCGTGCGTGTGGGTGGACGAGATGAACATGAAATTCATCACTGAGGAGGATCATCCACCTGAGGAGTTCGACATGTTTGGCTTGTTGCATGTGTACCTTGTATCAGTTAAGGAGCCTGAACGAACTGGAGATGGAGTGCAAGCGGTGGGATTGTCGTATCTGCTCCCGAGGGCGTATCTGCTGATTGAGGACCCGGGGTGGTGGATTATCTACAAGGAGGACGGGGATGTGTCGCTGCCATAGATTCCGGTCCACCAGAGGACTAGGCGGTGCCGGAAAGGGCGTCTTTTCACTTCCAGATACGCACGTACGAAACGTCCAGTCATGTGCTGGCAACAACCAAAGCCACTTACTGACTGAGACGTGTTACTTTGCCATGACAATGAGATGATAAAGGAGCGTGATTGATGCAATGACTTGGTATCATTACAATCGATCAGTCTATAGATGTAATCCATCCGTCAGCGAAGATGGAGGATCCAGTCTGGCGAGGACAAGGTCGATCAACGAAGAGGAAGACGAGGTGGCGGTTGGCATGGGCTACATCATTTCCAGGGCGTAGCTGTTGATGGAGGATGCTGGCTGGCGGATTGTCTACAGAGATGACGGAGACGTGTGGCTGGCTTGAATGGATTGATTGACTGCTGTGATTGCGCTGGGCGTTGGGACGACGATGGGTGAAGTGGGGTTGCTGCCAAGCTGCAGGGTAACTCAGGGCGGCGCGTGGTGTCCGGACTGCAACTGCACTCCAGCTACCAAACCCGCAACGACGTGCCCTGCCCCGGCGCTTGTATCTTGGAGTGTCCTGTCGATGGAGAGGCGCCAGCTGCTGCTACAGGAAGCCGGATCTGCTGCGGGGTGGTGAACTGCCTGCAGGAGCGACATTGCCCACCATTCAGCGCGGTCTGCCAGACAAAGGCGCGCCGCACCCTCCTGCGCGCTCCCGGTCCGCGTCGCTCAGGCCCAAGGGACACGCGGACACACATGCGAGTGCCGCTGCGAGCTCGAGCTCCTCGACCACGACCACGACCGCGACCGCGAGCACCGACACCATCTCCGAGCTGACCTCGTCGTCGTCCCGGGCCTCGCTCCCGGCTGCCCACGCGCCCGGCAGCTCAACCACGGCGACGACCGCCCCGCAGAAGCACACGCGCAACTACCGCCGCACCAAGTCGAACAAGGCCGCCGCCCGATGGAGTGAGGCTGCTCCCCAGCCCAGGAACCCGCCGCCCGCTGCCCACACGTCGCCCTCACCCTCGCTCTCGCCCAGCGGCACCCCCACCCCCGCACACGTCCGATTGATGGCCGCCGCGTTTGGCGGGCCCTCGGGAGACTCGCGACGCGGCGTGTCGTCCCCTCGCCCCAAGGGCCGCGAGGCCAAGAACACCTTCTGCCGCAATGTCACCATCTACGGCCACTGCCGCTACGAGAACACGTGCCCCTACATCCACGACCACGCGAAGCTGGCCCCGACCGAGAACCCCAAGAAGCGCTTCAACGTCGACTCGCCCTCCTTCACGCCCCTGCAGGCCACCACCAACGGCGCCGCGACGCCCTCGTCGCGCAGCCATGCCATCTCGCCCAAGGCTGCGAGTGCCGCCGTCTTCACCCCAAAGTCCCAGCGCTCGGCCGTAAGCACGCCCAGCCTGCACACGAAGGAGCCCTCGACCGAATGGCAGGGGCAGGACTTCCAGGAATTCGTGCCCCAAGCCTTCGACGGCCAGATGGTAGTACTCGTCGTTCCTTCTCCTGAACACACAGACTGACAGTCCCAGGTCGACGCCGCCTCGTCGTACGATCCCTTCAGCGCTTCCTCGTCCACAATCGCCGTCTCCGCGCCGACCATCAACCCATACGCCCAAGACCCATCCGGCCTGGCCAGCGCCTCCTACTACCAAAACGCCAATACTTTCCAAGCTTCGCCAGCATACCATCTGTATTGGCCAGTCGGGCCGCAGCCTACCGGCCTGCTTGCCTATCAGCGCACCGCCCACGATTTCTTCATTCCAGACAGTCTTCGGGAAGACCTGCAGAAAAAGGCCGAGGTTGCGCGTCAGATCCTCCCCAACACCTCCTTACCGCACATTGAGCAGTACCACTCTCTCTTCTGCCTCGACACATCTCCACAGAGGAACAATGCTCCCTTTGGCTATGCGAGCTGGATCTACAAAGCCATCTCGAGCAAGGACGGCAAAACGTATGCATTGCGTCGACTCGAGAACTTCCGCTTGACCAATGAAACTGCGATGCGTTCGTTCCAGCCATGGAAACGAATCCTGAACGGTAGCATCGTCACCTTTCACGAAGCATTCACAACAAGAGCATTCGGTGACAGCTCTTTGATCATGGTGACCGACTACCACCCCAACGCCAAACCCCTGGCCGACGAGCACTTCAAACCTGTCCCGCGCTACCACGGCAGACAAGCGGCGTCGTCTCATGTGTCAGAGCAGACATTGTGGGGCTATCTGGTCCAGATTGGCTCGGCACTCAAAGCTATACACGGTGCCGGATTAGCCGCCAGGCTGATCACTCCATCCAAGATACTTCTGACGTCGAAGAATCGCATACGGCTCAATGCGTGCGGCATCATGGACGTGGTGCAATTCGAGAACGCGCGGCCCGTAGCGGAGGCACAGGCCGACGACCTCCTCCAGCTTGGACGGCTCGTCCTGTGCATTGCTAACAATAGCCCACAAGCACATATGAACATGCAGAAATCCATGGACTACATAACGAGGAGCTACACAGCTCGTCTGAAGGAGTGCATCCAGTACCTTCTCAGCCCGCAGCCGCAAGCAGGCACACCTTCCTCGCCCACATCACCCAACATTCAGAAGGACATCGACACCTTCCTCGGCGGCATCGCGGACCAATTCGCGTCCGTCTTCGATTCGGAGCTTCACGCTCAAGACACGCTCACGAACACCCTCGGCCGCGAGCTGGAGTCAAGCCGCATCGCACGCCTCCTCATCAAACTAAACATGATCAACGAGCGTCCCGAGCTCGACGCATCCCAACACGTGCCCGGCAGCACCACGGCAAACCCGTCCTCGGGCTGGGCAGAAACAGGAGAACGCTACTACCTCAAGCTCTTCCGCGACTACGTATTCCACCAAGTCGACGCCAACGGGCGCCCCGTCACGGATCTAGCCCACGTGCTCGACTGCCTGAACAAGCTTGACGCCGGCTCAGACGAGAAGATCATGCTGACCAGCAGAGACGAGCAGAACGTGCTCATTGTTAGCTACAGGGAGGTGAAGAGGGGGCTGGAATCGGCGTTCCAGGACCTCGTCAGAGCGGGGAGGGCGAGCAAGAATTAGACAGCGAGAGAGAGAGGGGGGGATGACTACGATCGACCCGGGAGAGGGGGGAGTGCGAGCTGCTCCGATGGGATCTAGAGCGGAGTACGCATATCTATAACGCTATCAATAACAATCACATCATTCACACACACGTCCACTCTGCGTCTTTTCGTGAAGCAGGTAGATTCCCGGCCCACGCTGTTGGTGGAGAAAAAGGACAACGCCGTGATGCAGACACTTGATGCCACTTTCTGTTCTACGGACGACAATTACTCCTCCTCATCACCACCATCATCATCACTCTCATCCCCACCCACCCGCTCCACAATCAGATTCCCACTCCGCCCGATCCGCTCCCCACCGTCCCGCCCCCGCTCACGCTGTACACCTCGCGCGGCATCGGCGACACGAGCTGGAACCCGTACGCGTGCTCGAAGCCCTGTGGCTCGACACCTCCCTCCTCGCCCGCTTTGACAACATCGTAGCACTCGACAAACGCGTACAGCTCTTCCATGTCCGTCTCGGCTCGGAAGCGGCGCACCACGCGGTCCGCGTCCGGCATGCGGATGCTCACGCGCACGACGTTTTTCTCGTCGGCGCGCGGTTCCGCGGGGAGCGTGGAGGCGCGCCACTTGCGCCACTGGGCGAGGTTGGCTGCGTAGCGGCCTGCGGCCTGGGCGGCGAGGCGGGCAGCGGTTTCGGCCGCGGCGGCGGCGTCGGCGGCTTTTTTCTGCGCCTGCTTGCGCGCGCGGTCCGTGGCGAGCGAGCGCTCGTACGCGCTGTCTTGCGCCGAGCGGATGTTGCGCGTCGCGTTCTGCTCGGCGCGCTGGGCGCGCACTCGGTTCAGAGCCTCGGTGTGGGTTGCCATGGCCGACTGCAGCTTTGCGAGGTACTGGGCGGCGGGCGTGGGGCCGGCGATGCGGGTTGCGATTCCCATTGCGGACGAGGAGACGGAGGGCGTGTGGACGATGAGTGCGGAGAAAGGGAATTTGGTCGCGTTGAGCGCCGACGAGACCGAGTAGGCTTCGCTGTCCGAGACGGAGCCGGCCCAGAGGAGGATGTTGTTTGAGGGGTTGGTGAGGAACTCGACGACCGAGGGGGCGAGGAGTGTGTCCCGTATGAATGGGCCTGTAAGGTCGTGCTCGGGGGATACGAGGACGACGAGCAGGAACTTCAGCTCCTTCTTGGCCAGATCGAAGGCAGACGCGTAGCCGCCCTCGTGGAAGGGAAGCGTGTTCGGCCCGTACTCTTCTTCGAACTCCCGCACGAAGCGCGCTGCCGTGTCGCGCGGGTTCAGCGGCCGTCTGCCTGCGGAGCGACGACTGGGCGGGCTGCGGATGTTGGATGCAGTCAGACGGCCCCAGGCGCGCGGGATGAAAGGGAACAGGTAGCCCATGAAGCGGAAGTACTTGGACAGGAGCGTGTACAGCAGGCTGACGGGCGCCCATAGCAGTGTGAAGACGAGCGGTGCGCGGGTATCGATCTGGCTTTCTGGCTGCGGGACTACGCGCGGTGCCGGCTCGACTCTTACCCTCCTGCTCGACGTCGAGGAGCGCGGGGAGGCGCCGAAGCCGTTCATGAGGTTCTCGGCTCGCCGTGTATCTTGCGGTGGTGCGGCTGCTGCTGCTGCTGCTGCTGCTGCTGCGACAGGGTCCTCAGCGGGCTCGCCATCGAAGAAGCGCGCAATGGCTATTTGCACGTTCCACTGGCATCGTGTGAGCAGCGGGACGGCGTCTTGGAGCGGTGCGTCGGTGACGGCGGTGAATTGCTGCAGGGCGGCTTGTTGGTCGGGCGTCAGCGACCCGATATCGACTTCGTCGGCCATGGTGGGGAGCTCTGAGGTTGGGGTGCTGTCCAAGCTCTTTCTGATTTGTGGTGGATTGCGGCGTTTGGAATCTGCGTGTGCGCCGCGGAATCTGGATCGTCGACCCGTGGTTGATCGGAAAGGACAGTGTGGCCTTGCCCGCAGAGTGTGGACGTGTGGTTGCGGTTGATAAGTCACCGACTTGAGAACCTCAACGTCACTCGAGCACAGAGCTCCAAACCAGTGAGGTCGAGTGAGGCTCACCTCGGCCCGCCACCACGCGACACTAGCACCAACACGGGCCCTCACCTGGGGGAAAGCCGTTTCGACACCATGTCGTGCATGTGCTGATCTTTCACTGTTTGCAGGCGTTCGTTAACGCTTCGCACATCGTGTTGGGCTCGTCGCGTCACGTCACGTCCAATCACGTCACGTCACGTCCATGAGCTTGAGCGACACTTTGTGCACTTTGCAAGACACAATGCTATTCCGAACATCTCTCGAGCCTGGAAAGTTCGCTCATACAGACAACCTCTCTTAAAGCCTTTGTTAATGTGCCAGCTGCACGGCTCGAGTGCGAACAGAGCTCCATGGCAGACGTCCCCCGCAACACCTAGGTGCCACAGCATGCAGCTGCATCTGCTTCTGGCCAGTATCTATTCACAACATATGCAGGTGTTATCTTCGCCTACCCTTTGTGCGTTTGACAGGTACCGGTAACCAGGGTTGGCCTTGAGGTGGTGTTCTGAGGTTGCTTTTGTGTCAGCTTCGTGGTTTGTGGCTTGCGGTTCATGCACGAAGGTGGGTTCTCACGACAGATGCAAACATGTCGAGACAGGGTCGCAGAACTCCAAGTCGATAAGACTATAACGTAAATCAAAAAAGGCTCCAGTCGGTCCAATGCCACCAACAAGGGGCCGAAGTACCAGCAATGGTTTACCAAAGTAGACCAAGTGAAATGTTCCCAAACAATGCCACATCCGTAGCCGGCGCTGATAGCCACAATTTGACGGCCCGTTCTCTTGCCGGTCCAAAGCAATGTAAAATGACGCTCGTACCATTGACTTTATCCTTTTAGAGGCCTCAGAAAGGTGCACTGCAATTGGCCGAAAGACTGCGCCTGACACACAGCGAGGCAGTAGTCCCTGACAAGCCATCCTAACGGAGACGCCTGGTTGCGTAATGGCCAGCATAGACCCTTCATGGCGGGAGATTGTGGCACTGACAGGTAATGGTTGATAAAAGAACGATAGCAAGCAGCTTCTCAAGGCTGCAGCTGCATCTGCATCAACCGCCCTGGCCGTTCGGTGGAGTGCGACCCCAAGAGCTCTGAGCTTTGTCCTGGTAGGAGCTGAACATTAGGGGACTCGCCATGTGCACGTCGTGGGGATAGCCGTTCTGGTAACCATTGTAGCTGCTGCCAGAAAACGATCCCCAGGTGCCGCTGCTAGCATTTGGGTTTCCCCAGGCTGCACCCATCCCAAGCCCACCACTAATGGGTCGAGAGGCCCGCGTTGCGGTCGGAGTCGCAACATCAGTGCTTAGCTGAGAATTCGCAGACTCGCCACGAACATGGTTGGATGTGCCGTATGAGCCAGCACCGTTCATCGACGGCCTACGAGGATCAAAACCGCTTCCGTTGAACGCTGGCGAAGAGGGGTTTGGTGAGCCGTGCACACCTGTAGACCAGATCGAGTTCTGGTTCCACTGTCCGTCAGGAAGGGAGGGTAGGTGCGCAGGTCCACGGATCGAGGAAGTCGAGCCAGATCGCTGCATCGACGCAGAGAGCATGGCAGCACCTGGGGCCGGAGACAAAGGCTTATAGTTCTTGACTGAGTTGACCAAGTCGCTGATCGAGAATGGCGCCGGGGCATAAGTGGTATCGTTGACCACCGCGGTATCCTCGAACGTCTGCTCAGGGGGTGTCGGTGGCATGTTCTCGTCTTCCTCGGGAAGGGGATCCAAACCATCATCTGCGCCGACCAGATCGTCGACCATGGAGCGCATCGCCGTGTCCTTAGCAACGGTAGTGGAAGCCGACTCAGATGGCGCGGCAACGCTATACGACTTCTGGTCGTCCGGGATGGGCGCGGCAGACGGGAACAGAGGCATGTCAACAGCTCGAGGCGAGAGAACAGGTGAGCCGTCTATACGAGTGTTGGGACTCGCCAACAGTTCGGATGGAAGCCCTTCCTCGCGGTAGATAAATCGAGTACCAGCCAGGTCCAAAGGCGCGTCTGCGTTCTGTGTCAAAAGCAAACCATCGATCAAGAGGTCCTTGATGCGCATGAGCATCTCCACATTGGGATGGTTCCTTTCGACGTCTGTCCACTTAGACTTCAGGGCCTCACCGTTGTACCACACTTTCATTGTGTCTGGGGACAACAGAGGCTGGAAACCAATGGTGTCGGTGTCTTCCTCCAACATGTAATTCTCTTGCGGCAGCTGATCAACGGGAAAGCTCGACGTCAGAAGTGTCAAAGTCGCAGCGTAGGCCTTCCAAAGCTCTTGTACATCCACAGTGGTCAGGGTGTCGGCGATGTTAGCGTTGAGCACCTGCCAATAGCGTGCAAACCAGGTGCTGTAGAGACGAAGGCCAGGGAGAATGCGGCGGGCAACGGCGGTGATTTTGTCGGAAAGCTGTCGTGCGTTGTCACCATTCTGATGGGTTACATCGTCTGCCTCGGACAGGCGCTCGAGCTCAGGTTGCAGTACTTGCAGCAAGATGAAGAAGGTCTTGACGTTCAGACGCAGGAAGTAGAAATAGGTGCGCATGATGTGCTCGGGCGGGTTGGCTACCTGCATCTGTACAGTCGCGAAGTACTCGGCTGCAAGGTTGATCATTATGATCTTGGGTAAGATCGAGTCCAGGGGACGCTCCTTGAGCTCAATGGCAAGGTGGCTGAGCACTTCACCCTCCAACTCATCGTGGGCAGCAAACTCCTCGCCCTTGTAAATCTTGCTGTGCAGTCGCACAAACCAGGCGACAAGGGCACGACCTGTGTTGCCGTCGGCAGTCTTGTTGTTGCTGATCAGTTGGCCCTTGTCCCAAGCCGCGATGATACGCTTGAACTCGGTCTCCAGATTTCCCTTGGCCACGGGATACGGCAGCTTGCATGCGAGCGAGCGGTAAAGGTGGTATACGGTGCGAAAGTGGTCGCCATCTTCGCGCGAAACAACCGCGAGTTGATTTGAGGCATAACCGGAGTCAGGGTAGATATCGTGAGCGAGGTCGTAGTAGCCTTTCGCCGGGCCCCAGTTGCGCTCCTTGTCCTTGTCGACGAGCTCGGTTTCGCGGTAACGGGAGAGATCACCGAGGTGGATCAGGGTCTGATGGCAGGACTGGAAGACAGTGTTCCTGAGGGACGCGGGTATGCGCGGGCGCGGGGACGTCTTGGAAGCTGGGTCGTGTGAGCAGTGGCGTCGCTGGTAGCGGTGGTCCACTTACCATCATCTTTCCACTTTTGAGCAATTTTTCGCAGCTCAGGGATTCCGTCGAAGTGTGCGTCAAGATTCAGGATGTACTGGCGGTAGTAGCGCTGGCTGGCCTTGATGAATTGAAGGTAGTTCTTCTGGAACTTCCTAATCTCCACGACGTGGTCCTTGGACTTCCTGAGCTGTACTACGTCAGTCTAAGACATTAAACTTAGTGAGGACCAAGCGCACCATTTTATGCGTTTGCCTGAAGATGGTGTTGACCTTCAGATGCGCAGTCCAGAGCTTCTGCTCAACATCGTGGGCTGAGGCATACTTGAAATCGGCGAACGTGAGGCTCTCGCAGGCTGCGCGGTACCTAGCTGATATTAGCAATCGCCGCAACAAGGTCCCAATACTCCCTACTCTTGGAGCACCGCGGCTAGCTCTGGAGCCGATGCCTGGCCATCGGCGCGCTTGTTCAGTTCCTGTTCAATCGCCTTGGCCCGCCTGTTCTGGTCAGCACCATGGTGGTGAGGCGCATTGTTCCAGCGCGCACCTGTCTAACTGTTCAATATTTGCGGCCATGCCTTCCTTGTGCATGCGCCGACGATGTTCATATGTGACCCCACGGTCGGCCGGGAGGTCAGACGAAGGCACGGAGCACGGAATGGCGTTCGTAGTGGCGGGCGTATTCCATTGAAGTCGCGGCTGCCCTGGTGTGAGGACGTGTAGTGAGCGGGGGGAGAGCGGCAGCTAAGGAGCACCCAGGACGCGCGTGAGAGCGTCGAGGTGTGCGGCGATGTCGGGTGGGAGTCGTGCTAGGGCAGACTTGTGTGAGTCGCTCGAGGCGTTGGGTTCCTTCCGCGTTGGTGAAATCACGGCGGACCCTTTGCGCCCCACTTGTCCGACTAGCACTCCTCGCTCCTCTCCTCAGACATCACCACGCCAACAATCTGGCTTCTGGAGAGGGGACACCGCTAACTCGACAAAGGTACTGCCCTCTTTCGTAACTTCACAGCCACTGTCAACACACATCATGGGAGTCAAACGCTCACGTCGAGACTCTTTGTCTTCCTCAGAAGACCCCAGCAGTCCCTTCTCGCGCGAGCAATCTGTCGACGTCAAGCTTGTACATATAGACGCAGATTCTGCTGCATCTGAGCAGTCCGTGTTCATGAAGTGCTTGCTCCCTCCCCATGAGCCTATGGGTTTTGCCTCGTATGAGGAGTACGACGTACATTACCAGAAGATGCATACAAACAGGTGTGCTGAGTGTCAGAAGAACTTTCCTGATGAATACATTCTGCATTTGCACATCTCAGAAAACCATGATCCGTTCATTGCAGCTAAAAGAGAGAAAGGCGAACAAACGGTAGGTCTCTAGTTTTTGCATTTCCGACCATCATGCCATGGTGATGAAGGCAGTATGAGTATACGTCACCAGGTGCACACTCCGCACAGCTCGTGTTAGCTATTGACTGACTGACTACAGTTTGGCTGCCTCGTTCCAACATGCGACCGACTTTGCAGCACTGCGCCCAAGCGCCGCATGCACTGCGTAGACAAGCACCAATTTCCAAAGAACTACGATTTCTTCATCATTAACGATGGTATTGATCGTAGGAACACCATGTTACGGCACACTCACCGGAGACAATCAAGCACAGCGAATTCTGCGATTTCCAATGCTGGTAGGCACAGAGGTGAGCCCTTTGCGAGCGCTACTGGGGACAGCATGGAAGTGGTACAGACCGAAGAAGAAGATTATGCGACCAAGCAGCAACAGCGCGACTCAAAACCTTCGCACATCAAGCTGCGCGGTCGTGGAGGTTTCAGTTATCCCGAGGGCTACGGAGGAGGCCGCGGACGTCGAGACCGAGCAAGATTGGACTCGAAACAGAATGACTGTGATTCTGTTGACAGCTTAGCTTCGAGCATGTCCGCTTTGCACTTTGTTCCCCACAGCGTGCGGATGGCACGAGGCAGAGGACGTGGAAGAGGTGGCTATTGACACCTTGAGGTCATGTGTTGCATTGCTTCCTCTCAGACCAGAAACTCAAAAAGCACCTGCAGACCAGGGGCTACAGCGTACCTTGCGGTTGCTTGCTGCTTCTTCTTCGTCGTTTAGGAAACGCATTCCTGCCTCCAAGGCTGTTTATAGATGAACATTCCACGTGGCAATGTCAACATTCCTCACGGAGGCATTCCCCTGGCCAATCATCCCAAACAAAACATTGGATCGCATTCGCAAGCACACTTCCACAGTCATTCTTATCACGAGCCACGGTACGTTACTCAGCCCTGAACGAATGAACCATGGTTCCCTCCCACACTCCTACATCCGAATGCCGTGCGCATCGCGGCAGCACATACGGTGCAACGGTTGCGCTCATTTTGTGTTGACCGTTTGAGTGTCTCGGAGTCACAAAGTGAAGGTGCCTCGCTCGTTGCCATGCCACGCGACAGCCGCTTGTTTACGCTTTCCCTCGCCATCGACGTTTGCCTGCACATCGTCAGACTCCACATCTGCATGTTATGGCTTACGAAAATCATGCAGAGACCCGCCGTCGCCCGCCGCGCTCTCGCTGTCGAATTGTTAAGACGACTGGATCAGACGAAAATCCGCAGACACCGTTCACACTCTCTCACCGCGCCGCGACCTCGGTTCGCAGATATACTCCAGAAGCGACAAAGTTCGACACGCATCAATCCGCATCTTTATCGGCCAGAACCAGAACTGCCTACAGAACCCCATTGTTCATTGCCCTGGCAGAGGGCTGTAGGAACTGCGATGGACGGGCTCGCACTCGAACTGTTTAGCATAGAAAATTCGTTGAAGACCTCCAGGTTTGAGGATGTCCCCAGAGCTTGTCCACATATTCCGCAAAATCTGGATAGTCTAAGCGCAGACCCAACACCGCCTGTATCCCCCAAGACCATACCAGCCAAAACCGACAGCTTGCGACAGTTCAGCTCGAGTTGCACGCCGCCACCGCCGTCCGAGGATCGAATGTCTGGTCCCGACACAACGTCCAAGAAAGCAGATCAATCCCCATCACCGAATTGGTGCAAGCCGACTGCTGATACCGAGGAGGATACCGTTGATGGTGCAAACGAGGACGAAATGGACAGCCCGGAGCGAACTCTTGTCGATATCACCGATATCATCGATGATCCTTCAACCCCTCAGTATCGCAGGCATCGGCGGAACCGCTCGATGAATTCCACATCGACCAGCCTCCGGAATCCAACACCGAGAACGCTTCGAGCACAAAGCAAAATTAACGGAGGCTTGTTGGAGTTCAAAGCGAGTGCGGCCAAGCCAAATGATGCCACACCCACCCGCACACATCGACGCAACATGTCCTTAACCTTACCAATCCCGATAATCGCCTCTCAGCATGTAGGCAGTCAACCAAGTCATGCTCAGGCGCCAGCTTCGCACACGACCGTACATGATGCGCTTGAGCTTCAGTATAAATACCGGCACATCTTCATCGGAACGGTCTCACTCTACAGCTTTTTGAAGGCATTGGAGACTTCCCCGCTAAGATCAACGACCAAGCTGTCTGTAATGAAGGCCTTCACAGCCCTAGCATACAAGGAACAGCTTTTGTGCCGACAAAGCTCATCAAATCCTGAGGATTGGGATCTTGTTACACGCATTACTCCAAGGATCTTAGACTTCACCGCTATGACGTTAGCACGGGTACAGCTAGGATCGATCTCCCTACAGCAATTTGTGGATAGGATCCCTTTCGACGCACACGACGAAGCGCCTACCGCGACTATCGTGGAGGCTTTCAAGAATGCTAGTCGTATGGATAATGAGCAGGATGGCGATACAGAAAACAGGGCGCATGCGTTCAGAAGTTGGCTACTGTCAGAGAACAAGACCATGGAGTAAGTCAAGCAATCATTGTTTGTATGATGGGATGCCATTTGTTTTGTCTGCCATTGCCAAAACTTCCTATTGAGACGGTGTGTCCTTCGCTCATCAACAGATGGAATGGTTTCGGGGTGCTGTCTCTGTCTGCACCTTTTTGGTCTTGCTACCTCTTTTCTTTCGAGCTATATACCCCTCTTTTGCCCCATACAACACATAAAACACATCTTTTGGCCTCAATCAACCTCCTCTCTTCCTTGCATCTACAAATACATCTCAATGACGACATGGCCACCCGCAAAGCTCCACTGCATCTCGATAGAGTGAATGGCCGGCATCTTCACCATCAATAAAACGTGATGTTGGTAAAAGTCTGGCAACATCCTCTACACTCGCATGCAATGATCTTTTCACTGCTTGCGCGCGCTCACTACGGCGATCTCAGCGACATATCGGGCGACCGAGCACTGGCTACACAGTGATCACCGACCAGCTCAACACATACACCACACCAACCTGATGGGCACCACAATGTCCATGTTCGGTAGGAGGCAATCGGCCTCCACGCCATCGAAGACAGACTCGGTAGCGACCAACGCGCCTTCCTCCGCCGCACTTATCAGCACAAACGCCAGCGCCGACGCCAGCTCCGATCATCAGGAGCAGCGCATTCCCAGCGGTGCCGGCAACGCGTCTTGCAGCACGAAGCCCTCAGCCGGTAATGCGCTTATGCCGCCTTACATCTGAAAGCAGCGTGCAACCGACTACTTTTTCAAGCACTATCCGGGCATGTCCCCAACGTGGCAAGCGAACTTGGTTCGATACACTCTGCGCAAGTATGGCTGGAAGGCAAACGATCCTGTGGACCACGAGCTACGATCTATGGCCTACTACACACAGATGCGTTTCAACAAGCATATATTGTCTAAGCACATTGAGTTTCTCAAGATTCTCAAGCCTATTGGCGAGGTCTTGAGGCTAATTGGTATGGCTCCGTGGCAGATGCTAGGTCCTTTGGACTTGAATAAAGCGGAGAAGCTGTACGGCGCCATGAACGAGATGTTCGACGTTCTCGAGGCACAGCAGTGGGTCAATGAGGAGGAAAAGTAAGCAGAGCCCAGCGCCGAATTCTCTGCACCTACTGAGGGCTCTGAAGATTCTACGGCAACAGCAGAGAATGCAAAGTGCCAGGAAGGTCAAGAGGGTCAGAAGACTATGCCCCCTTGATTAGCATTTGGCAGCACTTCATCCGCTTCCAGTAGCATGGCAGCGACACATGGTAACGCAGCGGCCACGACTCCAGCTACCTTTGCCTTTGGAACGGCCATCTCTGCCCCATCCAGCTCTACGGCGTCCCAGCCTCAGGGCAAGGTAACGGGCATGAACTCAGCTGGGTTCATGTTTGGAGCTACCAATGTTACCACCACTAACGGCACCAACAACATTGGCAAGTTCTTTTTTGCGTCTGGAACCGCACCGCAACTCCCAGAGCTCGTATTAGACGACCCATTCAACGACCGGGTTGACTCGGACGACTGAGAAGAAGACGTCCAGACTCATAGATATATTATATAGATCTATGATCGATACTGATGCCATGACGATCGATCGGCCCCACCAGTAGGGCCCTGGGAGCGGCTAGATCAATACTCATAAGCAAATCCCCTTCCTCTGAATATCACCTCGCTATACGCACCATCAATGAGCCAATACCATAAGCCCAAGTAACCTCGTCAACGCATTAACACCTAGAATCTCCAGATTAGTTCGTAAGGCACGAAGAAGGCAAACGTCGGCGACTCGACTAACTCGCAGACCCTGCCTCAGTCTCGACTCTATCCGAGCGCTGCACCTTGCCCGTGAACCTGCCTGTGCCACCACAAAGCAGTCCATCGAACTCGACTGCGCGTGCAGCCTCAGCATCGTCCCAGCCGTGTCGCAAGTTCCAGCCCGCGTCCAGCGCAGCGTACTCATTGAGATCGACTTCCTGCACGATTTCGCCGAGGTACTGCCACTTCGAGCTCATCATCGCTGGTGAGAGTGCGTTATAACGCTTTGTAAAGATAGGGTTGCGCAGTGCGGCAGCGGCGGCGAAACCATTGACTGCTTCGATAGCGGATTGGTCGATACCGAGGCCGAGATGGGGCAGCTTTGCGTAGCCGCATGACACGAACGAGATGGACATGAGCGAAGTGGTACGGTTGTCGTCGGCTTTCGAGTGTCTAGACTCGAAATCAGACAAGTTCGTACCAGGGGAAATCTGGTCAATAGTGTCCATCCAAGAGCCTTCACGAGCTGGAGTTTGCAGGACAGAGTTGGCGTTGCCGGTGGCAGCACTAGCTTGCGCGTTCTGGTTCGCTATTACGTTCTGTAAGAAGTTGACTTGAGTCGTAAGCTGTAAAATCTGAGCAGCCTGTTGTTGTTGTTGGTGAAGTTGTTGCTGGGTTTGCTGGGCTTGCTGGACTTGCTGGAAGTGCACAGTAGCCTGGTGCGTAGTCGCTTGAGCTTGCGGTGCTGTCAAAGCCTGAACATTCTGGGTCAAGGCTTGAGCATTTTGCAGTTGTTGCAATTGCGTACGCAAAACATGCAATTGGTGATGCTGCTGTACGCCCACGCCGTTGGCTTGCATTTGCTGAAGCTGAGTAATCAAGTTTTGAATATGATTGTTCAGAGCTTGGCCATAGCCTGGTGGATGGTTCGCAGGAGCAGCACTACCAACAGCGTTACCAACAGCGGTATTATTCCCATGGGCCCACAGAACTGGTTGAATCGGAGCAGGAACATTCAGTTGCAAAGCTTGCTGGGCCGCGTTTGCTGCCTGCGCGTTGCCAGAGGGTTGTAGCACGGCTGTCAATGAGACGGAGTCCAGAGTCAATTGCTTGAGCGCATACTCGTCATGAACCTTGACAAATTGCACCAGAGCAGACGGGGTGATCCAGCAGTTACGCAACGTGAGCTTTTCTAGATGAGGAAAGCGTGCCAGAGCCTGCTGGAGCATGCTGGCGTTCTGTACTGTAGCAGTCTCCATTGGCGGAATGGTCGGATCTGCATGCATACGAGCTCTCAGCGGCAATAGAGGCGCTGGCATTAGGAGCTTATTCCGCGCATGCAGCCCCTCGGCATGCTCTCCGCCCGTAGTATATCCTACTGTCAAGTTGGTAATCCTGGTCCGTGGCGCCAGTTGGGCTTGCAGCAAACCACAGAAGATGTCAACTTGAGCCGTGGGATCCAGTCTGGGAGTGTCGACAAACCCGGCCTCATCTTTCTCCACTGTTCTCCAGCCGGGTATGACCATGAGAGTGACATTTCTCAAATTTGGTAACGCATCCCAAAAGTCTGGACGGTTCAGCGTGGAGATATAGCGGTCCGACAGACTTGAGACGTTGAGCGTATGTATCGAATGAAAGGTAGTCCGATTGTCAATGACTGAAAGCATGTAGGAGGACAAAAATGCGCGTTGAGCCCATTCAGTTTCAAGCAGCCACTCTTTTTGAGCCTTGGTAAGAGTAGCAGGCACAATAGGGCTCAAAACTGGAGCAGCGTCGTTACACTGTAACGTTGAGCTGGTGAACAAGACGCCGACATTGAAAGTAGACGACCCTAAAATGTGACGATCAGGTGAATTGGTATCGTCGAGTGGTTGCGAAACAACTGTATCAGCTGTGTCGTGTGGTGTTGCTCCATGTGGAACATGAGCGTCCAGGAACGGCAGACTTGGTTGCGTCGTAGCCAGCAGTCGAGACTCCTGCGCTTCCGTCAAAGGACGGACTCCTTCTAGTCGATAAAGGGATGCTATGCGGACATCTTCACCTGCGCACATATGCATGTTCTCAATATGATGCCAGAGCTCCTGTTGAGCCTGCGAACGGCGATCCGGAACATTCTGGCGGGACCCAAAAATTTTGGGTGGCGTCTGTAAGATGCGTGCTCGGATCGAAAGATCTGGGCCATTTAACCATCCAAGGCCACTGTCAACAGAAAGTGCAAGCTCTTTGACCTTTCTCAGCTCGGAGAAGGCAGTTTTCATCCGCGGTGTCTCATCGGCAGCAGACTCAAGGCCAGCAACGGCGTCGAACCGTCGATACTCCTCGAACGGCCATTCGTAATCGCCCCAGAAACTTGTCTTTTGCTCTGTGATTGACTTCAAAGGAGGCGTAGACAAGGAGTCTTCGTTCACCTCGAAGCTCATCCCATATTTGACAATGTGCCTTCCGAAGCCGCGGAACACATCAAGACCGTGGCCGTTGTACACTTCGTCGTCATTGGCGTTCTTCCACCAGTACTCAGGTCTGCTGATCTTCGCACGTTTCTTACCTTTCCGGTCGGGCTTCGCTTCATGTCCAAGCATGCCATATATTTCAGTGTTGAAAGGGACGACAGCTGTCTTGAAGGCGGCTTGGGATGTGTAATCGTTCAGCTCGTGGCTTACGAGACGGAGAGATTTGACGTCATCGCGATTGAGGTGCCAAATGATCTGTTGGACGAGCTCAACAGGGAGCTTCCACAACGGGCGCCCTTTGCTGGTCGATGATCTAGATCGTGGACTCATCGCCTCCGGAGCTGATGCATTTAATGCACCATCTTGCCCTCGGAGGTTATATCGATCCTGAGTGGCCACCTGTAGTCGCCCTGTAAGGGGATTGATCCCTTTGCTGGCCCCTTTCTCGCGCCTCACATCCAGCAAGGCATATCGGACCGGTAACTTCGCCTTGTTGCGGAAGTTGGGCCAGATATCATTTGCTTCAGGATCCGGCTCGGTGGTATGATAAATCATCGCGGTAATCGCTCCATGCCTCTCCAATGAATTAAGCAGGTCCTTGCTGTCCTTGCCGTCCTTATCTCGAGTCTTCTCTCTTCCTCGTTTTGATGAGCCACCCATGTCGCGATCGTGACCAACAAGCCACTCTGGTAGCCCTTTATAATCTGAAGAGTTCGCACGGCCAGCGTGGTCGGAGCTAAAGCTATCGAATTCGTCGTCACTAACGACGAGATTGTCGTTGTCGCGGACTGATTGAAATGCTAACGTCTCTGAGTAAGATGTTGATGTGCGAGGCCGTGTATACGCACGCTGCAAGGAGTTGAATGCGTTGCTGCGGCGTAAATTGTCCTCGAGAAGCCCGTCTTCTAGAGCTATGGATAAGTCCATCTCGTAGGAAGACAGTTCAGGTGCACCATCCACCTCAAAAATGGTCTGTCTGGGGGAGAGATCTCCTCGCGAGGGAGAGCCTACAGCAGAATCTCGTCCTCTTCTTGGCTGTGGGCCTCGCGAGAATAGGCTGAATCTCGATTCACGACTGCGTGTAGATATGCTGGCCGGCAATGCAGGATCTGGATTGGCGATAGGCACTCTATCGCTGGGCAATGATGCGGCTCCGGACGAGCATGTGAGGACGGAATCGGCAATATCTGTGGAGGAGGCTTCGAGGCGTGATCTTGTGCTGCGGCGGCGGGGAGGTTGTGGGCGCTGTGGAATATCAGTGTGTGTATGAGAGCTGAATGGTACTTGAGTAGAGCACAGGCGATTGGTTAGCCCTATGAGCCTTCACTTGTGGCTGCGGGGTGCTCTGCTGCACCATAGATATTGCGCACCGTATTTGCGTCGCACGTACCTGACTTGGAGTGTTTGCTGCCGCCTCGCTATCGCTCACACCGCCCTCTTCGTGGTTACGGTGAATTCTCAGGGTCCTTCGCCTATTACTAGCCTGACCCTGCGACGTAGAGGGGCTGCGACTGTCGTCCATAGTGGGCGGCAGGATGTCAGGGCGGCCGTTTGCTACAACGTCTTCGTAGAGGTTTCGGCCTGCTCAACCATGGGACCGTGGGGCACGCAGGGTCCGGACTCAAGGTCACGGAGGCGTGTGTAGTATGCTAGTTCTGGCGAAGACCAGCAGTGCGAGGTATGAGGTCATCAATGTTAGGATGGTGAAGTTTGGGGTGAGAGTGAAAGTGGGAGTGGAGCTCTTTGGTGCGGCTCTGCTGCGCAGCATCGCGACTTCCCCACCATGACGCGCCGGATCACCCGCTAGGTAGCCTTGTGCGGGGAGGCTTGCACCTTGTACCTTCCACTCAGGAACATCAAAAGTACAGGAAGCGCTTACACTCAATTTTCTCGCTTTGTACAGCAGTTTCAATGTCGTTTGTGTTCCAATAGTGAACTCACGCAAAGTAACATCCTTTCTTGCTGTCCTGAGTGTCGCCGCTGCCAGCCGAGGAGGCACTCCCTTTTTGTCTGCCTTCCAAAGCTGATCCTGAACACAACAATGCCACCGAAATCAGTAGATGAAAGCAACAAAGCCAAATTGACCGTGCAGAAGCTATAATCTAGCGTGATTATTGCGGGCCTGTCTGCAGTCCTCATCTTCTAGGCAGCAACTTTCAACAAGTACCATCGACTTCCTGGACGCCTGACAACAAACACGCACAACGCTCTTATCTTGATCACAGCTCCGGACTCGCACAAGTCTATCCTTCTACACAGGATTACAATGTCTACTCTCTTGGCCATACCGCGCGAGCTGCGGGAAGGGATCCTCTACTATCTCATCCTCCCACCAACAGTCTATACGTCCAGTGCCAAGCCTGATACAAAGTCACCCCGCCAGCCTGGGTCGAGAAAATCCGAAGAGACCTTTGTCGATACGAGGATCTACCTGCCTGCACGTCCGCCTATAAACCTGATGTCGACATGCAGACAAATGCGACAAGAATGCTTGGAGCTCAACACTCATCTGCTCAACTCTGCTGTTGCAAACAAAATCGAGACGCCAGAAGATGTCAAAATTACCAAGGCTGCCGAGATGGGTGGTGCAGAGCTCGACGAAGCGGCCGAGCGAACTGGTGACGATGGCGTGACTCTACGCTTGACATTGGAAGTTCAAAGACCACGGCCCAATGCGTTCGGGTTCTCCGTGCCTACACGTGAGGACCTCTCACCGCGTTTCTTGGCACTGCTACCCTTTATGAAGGATGTGCGCAAGCTAAAGATGATTGTATGGCCGGGCTTTGACTGGTGGAACGGTCCGCCTCAAGTCTCACCGCTGGAGCTGTGGAGGCAACGGAAGGCCCTTCTCAAGCGCACCAGCGCTGACCAAGTCGGTCATGCCCAGCAACCAAGCGAATCTGAGTCTACCAAAACGAGCGACACTGAGCCAAAGCCAGACGCCGTGACTATCGCTGTTGGGAAGATTCTAGACCAGCTGCCGGCCGTCGAGGAGTTAGATCTCAGCGTGTTCATAGCAACGGGCGACCTGTTCAGATGGGATTTGCCGGACGTCAAGTGGGAGAAGATCCAGCCTTGGCTTGATGCACCTGTTTCCAAGACTGTCGGGAAGCATTTGTGCAGAGTCTCGACATCGTTGACGAGCGTCTGGCAGTGGCCGGAGTCTGAGATTGCAGGCCAACAGCCCTTCTATGTGCAGAAAGAAACCCGCAGCGATGTCGTGAGCAACACATGGCATGTCGAGAGGCAGGCTGGCTGGCGTGCTGTAAGTGGCGCAAGACTCTAGACACGATGTTTCGACTAATTAACGCTGCAGCCCATGTTCGAACACCTCGCTCACCTGGCAGCTCTTAAATTGCCGGACATCAGCGTTAATGAGAGCTTCGACCGTATCGACGTGTAGCGTGCATCGCAAAACGAAACGGACAACTTCGCTCCTGTACCATCGCGGCAACAATAAACAAGCCTTGCTTAGAAAAGAGCCGTGAAGTGCCGGAGAAACTAGACCGTTCAGTGAGGTCACCTCCGAACATATATTAACTCTTAATCAAGCATCGGGCAATTGTTTCAGGCGTGTGGGGTAGTCCTGCCGTTTGCCATCTGTCACCTCGGAACGCCAACCTACAATCCACCGCGCACATCTATCATCTGTCAGAGGAACTCTGATGATCACAAACAACACCACTTCTGGACGTTGCTTCAAACTACACAACCGCCGGCTATAATACCCCGCGAGAACACCATGTTGTGCGTCTACGAAAGCCACCAATGCGAGTTAGCGACGGCCCCCTGGACTCTCACGCTTCTTCGAAACGCCTTCTAGCTCTGTGGGTACGAGATTGATTGTAAGCCTCTCGACATCGTTGTTTGCCGTATGGGGCAAAGCCTACACCCACGTACCACTATTCGAGCGTGGCGGTAATGTGCACGCTAGGTTCTCCCGAGAGCACCCTGTCATAAATCTTTTCATTTCTTTTAATCGCCATGCTCTGCATATATACATAGCATGCGAACGTGTATTTAAGGTACCTTAAGCTTTTCCAAGCTTTTGCGATACACAGACTACTTGATTCCTTCCCCACATAGTGCTGTTCTTCTGCCTCACCATCATGAAGTTCTCCACAGTCTTTACTTTCGCCAGCACTGCTGCGCTCGCCCTGGCGGCTCCGACTACACCGGCTTCTGTCCTCTCTAAGCGTGCCGACTTCTGCGGCCAGTGGGACAACCAAGTCCAGGGCTCGTACACCATCTACAACAACCTCTGGGGCCGTGACCAGGCTACGTCCGGCAGCCAGTGCACGGGTGTAGATGGCATCAGCGGCAGCACGCTCAAGTGGCACACCAAGTGGTCCTGGGCTGGAGGGTGCGCATCCCCTCCTATCATCTCATATACCTCATGCTAACATCGTATAGTGCCGGACACGTCAAGTCCTACGCCAACGTCGTGACAAAAATCAGCCAAAAAGCCATCTCATCCATCTCTTCGCTCCCCTCGACCTGGACCTGGTCATACACCGGCTCCAACATCATCGCCAACGTCGCATACGACCTATTTACCGGCGCCACCGCCACCGGCTCTGCTCAGTACGAGGTCATGATTTGGCTGTCTGCGCTTGGCGGCGCGGGCCCGATCTCGTCCACCGGCAGCGCTATTGCGACTGTGACTCTTGCCGGCAGGCAGTTCAAGCTTTACAAGGGACCGAATGGCCAGATGACGGTATTCTCGTTTGTGGCTGTTAGCCCGATCAACAGCTTCAATGGCGATCTGAATGAGTTCCTTGTTTACCTGAGGGGCAACCAGGGACTGCCGAAGAATCAGATTCTGCAGAGTGTTGGCGCTGGTACGGAGCCTTTCAGCGGGTCGAACGCGGTTCTTACTACTACTGCGTACACGCTGTCTGAGAAATAGATGCGCTCCCTTGCGTATCTGCAAAAAGGTTGGCCGTCACAGCGTGCACGGATCTATGCTCGGGAAGAGGTGTTTCGATTCTTCGTATATATTTTATTCGTCGTTAACAGCAAATTTGATATATTTCGTCAAATGTCAGTCGCCATGAGAAAAGCGAGTGGGTGCGCTGCTATGGCTCACATATCGAGTAGACCAATCTGACCCTGCAAGGGGCTTGAGAGCATTACTTTCGTAGCCCGAGTGGTGAGTCGTATGATGAAGTGAGGTGGTGGAAGTGAGGAGCTGAAGAGGCAGGCTGGCAACGTTTAAAGTAGGGCGGGGCGAGTACGTCGCGTCTGAGGCAGCAGCACAGCAATTAGCATGCTTCATTCTCGAAGAGCAGAAACAACTTTATCACACAGGCAGTTGCCAACAAGAGGTCTGAATGATGAGTAGTCAAATTGATTCAAACTCAGGAAGCGCTCAAGACGCTAGATATGCTATGCAATGCCACAAATGCAACGACCCCATCTTTTTACTTTCCACCAAACTCCTGCGCCAGCTTACTCCTCGCTCGCAGTTGATGTCCGAACTTGAACATTACAAACGGAATTAGACTCAGCAAGGTACCGAACAGCGCAAGGATAAGGCCAGCATACTGGCTTCCAACGTTGTGGAAGAAGGCACTCGCGAAGAGAGGAGTGACCGCACCCAGCGTGTTACGCATCAAACCCTGGCCTGCGATGGCTGATGAGGAGGACTCGCCGTAGCAGTCTGCAGTGTAAGAGTACGTCGACTCGAAGACGAAGAAGATACCGAACGCAATCGGCGCCAGACCAATGACGGGTGCGATCCACGGGACATATCCATACTGCGTGAAGCTGTAGATGAACAGACCAACAGGCAGCCAAACTGCACCAAACATGGCGCCGTACAGACGGTGTTCGGGGACGATCTGCACGTTGGGATCGGCCTGGAGCTGGTTGTACTTGCGCATCTGGAGGTGATGCGCGGCCCAGCCCAGGAACGTGCCGATGGCGAGCGAGATGTAGGGTAGGCCAGCGACGCCTTCGTTCCAGCCGCGCTTCTCGGTGAAGGTGATGGGAATGACGGACAGAAAGAGGAAGACGACTGCCCAGCAAAAGGCGATCCACATGCCGAAGGCAAAGACGACGGGCTCGGTGACAAGCATGCGGATAGCCTTGACGGACGAAGCTTTGAGCATGGACTTGACGTCGGGGGTGTAGATATCGTCTTCGGCGACATAACGCTCGTCGCCGGTTGCTTTGCGGAGCGCAACGGCGCGCTTGTGCAGGCAGACGCCGCCACGGGTCTCGGGGAAGAAGACGAAGATGACGATGAGAAGGGGAACGTTGGCGATACCCTGGATGCCTTCGATCCAGCGCCAGCCAAGGGCCTGGTCGATGAAGCCGGCGTATATGGGCGCAGAGACGGTACCGAAGATGGCGACGAAACTGAACATGGCCATGGGTCGGCCACGCTTCTCAGGGGGATACATGTCGTCAAATGTGCCGCCGACGAGGATGGTGCCGACGCAGCCGAACAAACCGAGCAGCAGACGCAGGCCGATGATGGTGTTGATACCAGGGGCGAGGGCGAGGCCGATGAACAGCAGACAGAAACAGAGGAAGGACGAGCAGTAGACAATCTTGCGACCGACAAGCTCACAGAATGGTGCGAGAAGCATAGGCGCGACAGCGCAAGTCATGTTGAAGGTAAACAGACCCCACTGGCCCTGAAGACTGCCGACATTGAACTCTTCGCACATGCTGTTGATACCAGAAGAGTAGGCGGTGGTGGCAAGACCGATGAAGAGCGTCATCAAGTTCAAGATGGTCGTGATACTGCGCTTGTACCAGGGGTTCCAGTTGAACGGGTTCTCCTTGTCGCCAGTGGCGAAGGTGAGGATGATATACTCCTTGTCATTGTGCTTAACTGTCTCGGTGAGAGTCAGTGGCATGTCGATGTCGATGGTCTTGATGGGACCGCAGTCTGCGTCGATGTCGTTATTTTCTTCGTTGACATGCTTTCCACCGACAATCCTCCCGATCATCGGCTCGCCTTTCTCGTTGCGGACGATCTCCGAGTTGTAGTCGGGGGTGTTGACACCATCGTCTTCCTTATCACTGTTGGCTCTGGACAGATACGCCTGAGGTGTTGTGGCGGCAGTAGAGCGAGCCCGTGGTGTGGCGGGCGTGCTTGCTGCGACGAAAGAGTTGTTCCTTGATGCTACGATGGAGTTGTTTCGAGACTGGATATACGAGTTGGCCCTCGACGCAGCCAATGAGCCGGGCCTGGACGCGGGTCTGGAGAAAGAAGGACCGTAGTAACCGGACATGGTGGTGACAACTGAGGAAGTTTGGGGCTTGACTGCGTGGAGAAGATGGGGAGCCACGCGCGTTTTGTTTATTGCCAGCAGGCAAATACTCGGCGACCGAGGCTCGCTGTCTTGTTTAGCATCCTGCTGGCTAGCGGTCAGTGTGGACCTCAGCACCGTTATCAGGTCCACATAAAATCTGGCCGTGACGGTGCCGACAAGTAACTTCAGAACTGTGCTGAGTAGCAAGATATGCCGTGAGACAGATCGAGATGCAAGTCATCTTCGCAAAACGACAGCAGTGGCCTAACATTGGCCAAATGACGTTGTGCGAGAACCTGTGGAGAGAAAAGTTCGCATGGCCTGCATTCATTACAAGCGCAGCGAGAGTTGCCTCTCACGCCAAGGCTGGATTAAGGTGAGGCTCTGCGGGATCTGGACAGGGGTCGAAGTCTGCGAGGCTCCACTCGTCCTACGGTCCGTCCGGCAAGATCAGACGAATGATGTATGATTGTGGTATGACGTCGACAGTGGGCTGAAAACCTCTGCAAATAGCCAACAAATATCGCTCAAACCTTAGCTTGGCCGATGTTTTCCCTCCAAAGGTCGCAAAGTTTTTTGTTGAAGTCGCGAACGAACACAGATCGCCTTAGGCGCCACCGGCGTGCTAGGCGTCAATGACATCAGAACGCATATGCAGGGCTGCGAACATTGTTCTTAGCATGTTCTTTTGTTCTTGGTGTGCTCTCGCGTCTCAACAATAGGTGAGTTAGGATGCGACCTTTGCTGTTGCTTCGTGTGTCAGTCGTGGTGTGGTCTAGCGAACGCTTTCGTTGTGCACTCGTAGGTGTTCGCGCTCGCGCCACTCTCGGGATCGGCGTGAGGCTCTAGGTGGGTCTGCAGGGCCCGCACGGATCACAACATATATCGTGATACTTCCACGTCAGTATTGGAATGCACACCGTGTTTTATGCGAAAAATACGATGGAGCTGGATCGGAAAGAAGCGGGTTTGCGGTCGCAAACAAGGAAAAGCTCGCACATGTGAGATTTTGCAGGGGCCGAGTTGATGTGACGTGCCTGTCTCGTCTTTCGCTCTGTATCATGCAAAGAGCACCTGTCGAGACTGCCGAGTGAGGAAAATCAATGGTATCATTCGCGTGTAACCGGTAACTCGTTATGCGTACTGTATACTGGCGCATGTCCTAACGCCAGTTAGTCCTATATTCCTGAGCGCCGAAAGTACAGAAGCCAATCATGTGTTCTCGGCCCGAGCCCGCCTTGACACCACCGTCGTGTCACTGTGTGCCGCTCATGTCGTTGGTACTAAAGGTGCCATCACCGAAATACAGCATATCGTGTGGTAGGTATTCCAGATCCCATGGCATCATGTCAGCGCCGAGCACAGACATGTCTACATCCTGGGTGTCGATGACCATATCCCCGAACGCATTGTCTGATGGCGTGTTGTACATGCCAAAGGTTGGTGAAAATTCATTGGTCTGCACTTGCGGGGTCTGACTGCCTGCCATGGGTGCAGACCTGACATATGAAGTGGTGTTCTGTAACGGCACCTGGCTGGGGGACGCGCCATTGAAGGGAGAGTGGAGGTTCAACAGCAGATCCGCATCGGAGACTAGCGCAGGGTCGGGCGCAGGTATAAGGCCGTAAGGATTGTTGGCTGGCGGTGGGGGCATCGATGCGGGGTCGAAAGGTGGATAAATTGATGGGGACGGCATGGGTGCTTGCGAGGGCTCGAACTTGACGAGAGGATTGGATATGAGCGATGCAATGGAAGGGTGTGTACTCGCAGGAGAACGTTTCGACGTCGTCTTTGTCTCGCGCCCATTATTGTTCTCAGACGTATACATGACAGCAACGTTCGTCGAGGGAGAGTTCATAGTGCCAGTGAGTGACCAGCCGATGGCTGTCAGAGATTAGTAGTGGTCTCGTGACGAATACCTTCAAACATACCTTGATTGGAAAGACCCATCGGCGAACCAGGAATTGTGGGCGTTCTAGCGCCCTTCCTGATTGCCGCAGGCATGTTGGCTATGTCGCCGTCCGGACTTCGCGCCGTCAGGTACGTGCCCCAGCTTAGTTTCCTGCGCCAACCCGGGCTTGTGAATGACGGATCCGGTCGTGGCACCTCCAGCGCACTCTCCATTTCTTCTCTCGTGTAAAGGAGTGGGTTATCGATACCCTTTGCCTTCTGATCCAGCACTGTTATGATGTACTTGACACCTTCCCAGTATGTCTCAAGAGATTTGAGGGCACGATGGCAGCGCTGGTAGTTCTGATTCGCTGCGGAAGCCAGAAGTGAGTGTTTTGCAGCTTGCTTTTGCTCGCGGTCCTGCATAGCGTTCAGCCTGTCGCCATTGACGAGGTTCTTGTCCAGGTTCAGTTGTGCAAGTGGAGCCCTAGTGTCTCGTTGCTCGCCACGCGGGCCTGGCGATACAGGACGGGACTGGGGTCGAGACTGCGGCTGAGATGATGCTGAATGCATTGCAGACTCCTGAAGGAAGGCGCATGCGGCTATGTAGATAGGTTGACTGTATAAATGTTAGCAGACTGAGACAGTATGAGGGAGGAGAGCGGAGGTACCTCGTGAAGGGGTTGCCCACGCCAGTCTTCGCATCAATGAGCTCAGTGAACGAGAGTATATCGGCGATAGTCTTGGCAGATGACATGGACAGCTCTCTGCTATTGGCGGAGAGGGATTGCGGACTGCCCTCGAACGGCTTCAACAGTGTCGGCTGATGCAGTAGTACTATCAGTGTGTGGAACCAACAGTGAAGTAAGAGGAAGTTCGTCCCCTGATTGAACTTGACGTGTTGTTGGAAGTTAACTGCATTGAAATGCAGCTTGGGTGACAAATTCTGGTAGATCTCCGTCAGGCGGTTTTCATGCGCGTCCAGCTGCTTTTGCAAGTCTTTCGTGATATCCGAAACGTCTCTAACCCTGTTCAGGAGATCTGTCACACGTCCGTAGAGATGTATGATTCGAATTAGCGCCGGGAAGGGCAATGGCCATCCAGACGCTGGGTCAACCTCGTCTAGAGAAGGGAAGCAGATCTCGATGTCTCGATCCCGGATTGTGACCGGGCGCCCAGTGCCTGACGAGATGACACGATCAAGGAAGAAGATGGACCAGAACGTGTCTAGACGCTCTCGTTCAACAGCTCTCTGTTCTTGTTCGTCGGAAGTCATGTCTTCGTTTCGCTGCGAGTGTCGCTCTGATGGAGCTGCAGTGTGGCCGTTGTTCGAGTCAGTCTTGACAAGTTTTGGAGTGATGCCGTTTCGGCCCTCATATCTCAGACCCTCGAGTGTCTGCATCCCCAGATCTTGCGCCATCCGGATGGCGATACCAAGGTACATCCAAAGACCACTGTCACGGCTGGCACCAAACTCGTCGTATGCCAATAGCAGTGCAGCTTGCACCACGGCGACGTTCGGACATGGGAAGGCGTCTGGTATGTTAGATTTCGCTCGTTGGGCGAAAGCTTGCCCAGCTTCAGGGTGGTGGGTCTTGATCTTGTCTTCAGTGCCTTCCTTCTGCTGATTGCCGCCTCGAGTGAGCATTGGGTGAGTTGAGAACCTCGCAGCTAGTGCACAGACTGCATCGACAAGAATCGCATCGACCTGCTTCTCTTCAAGATCGCGCATGAAGCGTTCACGTTGCAGGAAGGGGAAGCAACAACCCAGATTGACGAAGAACAGCTTGCACAGGTGAGTGATGAGAGGACTGGGCGACATGTCAGAGCTGTCATATACCGGGATCTCGAGAGGCGTGCGAGTTTCAGCACCTGATGGCGAACCTGTAGGTTCAACTGGTGACGACTCGACTGCATGCTGGTCCGACGGTGTCTGTGTACTCCCATGCCTTTGCCCTCTGACCTTGACGACCATCTGTCTGAACCCTGGCATGATAGCTGTAGGTCCAAAGTAGCGAAAATAGGGCATCCTATTGCGTGTGTTGAGACTGAGGATGCCACTATCGTCATCGCCCTCTAGCTTTGGTGCATGATTGTTGATGGAGGAATCAGAGAGCTGCGAGACGTTTGATGAGGCCATGTGCGGCAGCTGCGGTCGAGCAGGTTGGGCAGGTGCGTCAAACGAGGGTTCAATCTTCCGGGCAGGCGCGCTCGTCGACACAGTACTCTCTCTGCGGACAGCCTTCTTGCTGTCACGGCTCGTGTCTGCTGCACCATTGTCCTCTCCATAACCGGCGCATTCGTGCTTGTTCTGAACACATGTACCACAGACTGGTCGCTCACCTGTGAGCTGTTAGCACGGACTCTTGTGGCCATTGTGTGCATGATTCCCTACCAGAACAGCGCGTCTTCTTGCGGCGGCAGGTCAGGCAGGCTGAGTTGATCCTGCGCCGCTTTGCATAGGGCCCATCGTGGTTGGTGACGAAGCGGATGGGCTTCGGCTGGGGAGCAGCGGCAGGAGCAGGACCATTTGCAGCAGCCGTCGAGGGAGCTCCTTGATTCATTACAGAGCCTGCATGGAAGGCTATGCGGTGGTGCTGTGCGATGTGGGGAGCGCGAGCGGGGCGGCGGCGGTGATCAGACTGAAGCACCACAACAATCGCAATCAGTGGAGAAGTTGCGACACAAGCTGTGGACGGGAAAGGCGGCGGAGAGTCAGGCGCATGATCAGCGCGCAGTTAACGTCCCGGCGCACGCAGGTTGGTGGGCTAGACTCTCTGCGGGAATCCGAAGCCTGGCAGTGCGGGAGTCTTGCGGAGACTGGGTCTGGGGAACTGGCGTCGTGGGCGCGGGGCGATCCGAGTGCCTGGAAAAGTCGTGGCAGCTGCAGCGTGACAGCGCGACCCAGCGCGATTCTGGGCGACACCCGCGACTGCATCGTCATTCCATCCTGGTGGTGAGTTTTGCCCAATGTCTCATGGTACCTGAGGACTGCATCACATGAGCAATACTTCACGCTCAACACACATGTGTCCAATGCACCTGTCCACTTCGTCGCACCTGCTTACCAATTGCCATCAGTTCTCATCCCTCACAATGGAGTCGATACGGCCAGCCCTCGCAAACGTGCGCCTGGCAGCACCCCGCCGCGCATACCGTCCCTTCTACAAGTGTTTGCACACATCAGCAGCACGAAGCGCCACACCGCTGCCACACCCCTCCGTACCCGGGCCGCCCCCAGAGACACCCACGCCGTCCGCCTCAGATGCACTGGACCGTGTGGCAAGGAAGAGGCGGCAGGCTGAGATGCTGCAGCAGGCCAAGGGCGCACGCACACAGGCAGCGAAGCCTACCAGCGCCCTGAAGAAGCGCTTCTGGAATGATGTGAGCGTCAAGGAGACAGAGAATGGTCTCCAAGTCTTCCTCGACAGCCGCCCCGTCCGCATGCCCAACAAGGAGACTCTCACCGTCCCTGCTTCGAAGCCCCAGCTCGCCACATCCATTGCCCTCGAATGGGACCTCCTCGTCAGCGCACAGCAGGCGCTCAAGACACACTACATCCCTATGACCTCCCTCGCCGCCCGCGCCATCGACATCGAGCGCGCAGACGCCAACGGCGACGAGCGCATCCGCGACTCCATCGTCCAGCTGTGCATGCGCTACCTCTCGACCGACACACTGCTCTGCTGGGCGCCCGAGCACGTTCTCAATGACGTCAAGCAGAACGGCAAGACATTGCGCGAGCTGCAGGAGGAGGTAGCAACTGGCATCACTGCATACCTAACAAGCAACGTCTGGCCTGGCGTCACAATCAAGCCCATCCTCGATGCTGACAGCATCGTGCCTATCGACCAGGAGGACATGACGAAGGAGGTCATCCGTGGCTGGGTCTCGGGTTTGCCTGCTTTCGAGCTCGCTGGCTTCGAACGCGCGGTGTTGGCCAGCAAAAGTGTGATGATTGCTGCAAGGCTCATTCACGAGTGGGCTGAGGGTCTGGCCGAGTTGCGCCAGCCTGGTGCTAAGAAGACTTTTGGCATTGAGCAGGCCGCTGAGGCTGCCAGTCTGGAGGTCCGATGGCAGATCGGCGCTTGGGGTGAGGTCGAGGACACACACGATGTTGAGCGGGAGGACATGAAGCGCCAGATTGGCAGCGTTATCCTGCTTGTGGGCGGCACCTCTGCCTAGACGAGTTGTACCAGTACTGAAACAATAGATGTAGAATAGACGTCAGCAAGAGCTGTCTGTAAGTATAAAGTTCATCACAAAGCACGCCCACTGTTCCCTCGACTCATCTCAGCATACTCGAATTGGTCTCAACGCAAGTCAAGAGTCTCCATCACCACGCAACCCTCAACCATCTCCCGGTCATGATCTCATGAACATATGCCTTCCTGACGAACGTCCAGGCCGCGCCATCCGGCCTTAGCAGATACGGCACTCCACCCCCAGGTATCACAGCAACACTATCACCCACCCTCGAATCACTAGGTCCATATCTGGAGCATCCTGAGATAGCTGTTTCTGCGCAGCCATGACGTTACCCATTTGACCCGACGCCAAGGATACATGTGCTCGCTGTAAAGGAAGAACGGATCTTGTGGTGAGATGACAACTTCTTGCACAACCCAAATCCGCGTGAACCATTGTATGCTGAACTCAATCTCAAATCGTCTCTGACAGTTTCCTCTCTACGGACATGCAGCTTCGCATCTTAGACGTTATGTCAAGGACCTTCCTGTGGAAAAAAATACGGCACTGGAAGACATGTGTACCTCCTTCTTCGACAACAAACGGAAAATATGTGGTGCGAGCCAATTTATACGGTAGAAAGTAGTTTTGAGGCGTTGCAGGTAAGCAGACGAGAAGAATCTAGCGAAAGTAGGTCATCGCAGCTTATGCAGATTGTGGCCGGATATGCCTAGTGCGGCTAAGGTGCTGCCAAACATACCTGCTGACTATCGGAAGTTATCAATATCACTACCGGTATAAGGGTGGAATTTGTCTCTGAAGTCGAGATTGGTGTTATTGACGAGTACCTCGTAGGGGTTGATATGGATGAGAGGACCTGGATCCATCAACCACAGCTTCTGGAAATAAGGGAGACCGAAGATACTCACCGTAGATTTTGTGCATTCTTTCAATCTCGAACACGTACTGGCCACCCTTGACGACATCGAAATAGAACTCGTACCAAGAATCTAGCTGCTGCAAGCTTGGAGCCCGGTATCTTCGCAACCGGAGACAAACACAACACGACAAGTGGTGCAGACGCCAGAACTTCATCATTGGCTGGAAAAGTGCCTCATACACTATCACTTGTGTCAGCTTTGTCACAACCGCATGCCGCGAACCATGGACCTGTGTTTGAGTGGTTACAAAGACGTTCTCCATATACTCACTGTACTGCCAAGGTTTAGATGTCCAATAAAATGCATTTGTACCTATAGATCTCTCCGATAGAAATCCATATCCAACTCCTGGTTATAAGCCGCATTACAAATACCAGACGAAGATAGGAGATCAGACATCGTTGTATCAGACCCTCAATTCGAAATCGTTGCTATCCAGCCTTTCGGTCTGCCGTTCGGTCTGCCGTTCGGATGGTCGTCTGCTCACGGAAGCAGGCGGGGGGCTCGCCGCAACGTTTGCCGCAACGTTTGCCGCAACGCTCGCTGCAACAACAGATTCGTCAGGTATGTAACGATACTTGATCTTGTAGCAGGTCGTGCCGGCAGCGGTGTGTTCGTGATATCTGCAAGACTTTTCGAGGTCCAGCGGATCTGGCGTGTCAGTAGACTTGGTGGACGAAGTGATAAAAGGGGCAGCAGCTGTCAGCAGATCCAGCTGAAACTCTACTGGAAAGTCCTTCAGCCGTTTCCTCTCAAAGCCTTGAGGTCCTTTGGACTGTAAGCAGAGGTTTTGTGCAAAGTTCCTCAGCGGTGAGTCTTCCTTGGTCATTGCGTAGATGACGGTGACGTGAGCTGCTGTGAACCGACATTGACCCTTGAGTGCGCGGAAGTCGAGGACCGTCTCGATGAGGGCGTCCACTATGGCGTCTCGGAAATCCATCGCCTCTAAATGGTTCGCGACTTTGTATAGATGGAGGCACCGGGCGAGCTCGGCGACGTTGGCCTCTTTCGTGAACAGAAGACCAGTGTAGAGAAACTTGGCATAGACTGTAAAATCCTCGACGGTTATATGTGGAAGATTGATCGGCTTATTGTCCTCGGTCACTGCGCAGTTAACGTCCATAGCGATGGCGAAGTAGTTTGAGCTGCTGCGTAGGGCCTGCCCGTGCAGGACGAAGGTCTTCTTGTCGGGCTTGATGCCCACGTTTATGGTGACGACACTTTCGAAGTCACTGCTACCGTCAGCGAGTCTCAGGCGAAGCAGATTAGGTATCCACCTAATGCCTGCTGTTGTGACGCGGCGCACCTTCCGTGGAGGTTCGAGCGATGAGGCTTTGGAGTCGGTCATTATTGCAGGGCTCGAACTGCATCTGTCCATCGCAGTCTGCTGGTGAGGTGTCGTTGGTGACTAGCCGCGATGTGTAGGATGCTGTGGTCAAGGTGTAAGGGATGGATGGAGGAAGTCAAAGTTGGGAATGTTATGTCGGTGCGCACGTGCGGGAAAAAGGTGCTGACGATTAGGAGAGAGAAAGTAGCGAGACAACAGTGAAAGAAGGCGCAGCCATGCGGTACCGTCACGAGCCAAGCGCAGTGGGCTGGGGTCCCGTTAAGAGAGGTTAAGGTGCGGCTGTATGCAACAAGTAGATGGTGATATTCCGTAGCTTTGTTCCTGTACGCCGTTTTATGCATAAAAAAGCTGCATCTAGTCTTGCGCAGCGGTCGAGAACTCGGCCTTGTAGTACTGTCCAAGTGGTCAGTATGCGCTCTGCCGGCCATGGGTTGCTTTGCACCAGGATGCCAGACCTCGAGGAAGGCGGCACTCACCTCTGATACATTCTTCGCCAGCTTGGTGTCCTTCAGCTTTGACTTCGCATCGGGGATCTTCCAGTTGTTGACGCCCCACCACCACCTTCGTACCTTCGCGCCAACACTCTGCCCGCTGAACTTGGCCGACCTGTTCCAGTGCCGCCAGCCGCTGAGAATGAGGGTCCACACCACGCCCTGCGCAAAGCACATGATGACCTGTACTGCATCAGCATGTAATCCTTCCACCCTCTGCCAATTGCCCTACCTGGTCCCGCAATGTGATCCATGCTACGCCCTGCCATGACTCTGCCTTCTCAATGCTCTTGAGGTAGCTCTGTTCGAACCGAAGATCGGGCAGCGGAGGCATCGCCTGCTTGCGCGGAACAGGGTTCAGGACGCTGACGGGAATCTCATCTTCGTCTACGTCCGAGTCGACATCGGCGTCCTTGTCGAGCGTGACGGGCTGCTTCTCGGACGCGGCCGTTGATGGGTTGATATCGTGCCGGGGTGACGGGTGACGCTTGATAGAGCCAAACTGCAAGGTCGATGCAAGCTCGCTGACCCCGGGTTCTGCCATGTTGTAGTATTGATCGAAGCTGGTGATGCTTGCCAATGGTTGCGCTCACCATGCCTCGGAACTCATTCCAGCCTTGGCGTTCCGTAGGGCTTGACGTCGACTGCCCCTGCCTAGCGGCGGCGGGACCCTTCGACAGCGGACCCCACGAAAGCTCACAACCACCCCGAGCACTGAAGCCACCGCCCCGCCCATTTCCTGACCGTCTTACACGCCAAAATGGGGAACCAGCCGTCTGCGATTCTCGACAACATAGCCTCCGGCTCGAATTGTACGTGCAGAGAGCGCGCGCGCCGCTGCTCGTGTGCACGCCTGCGGGGCTGAAAAGCAGTAGCTAACACATGCCAGTCGACCGCGAGGAGGTGGACCGACTGAGGAAGAGGTTTATGAAGCTTGACAAGGTACGACAGTGTACAACTATGCTATCCGTATGGTGCACTCACACGAGCAGGACAACTCCGGCACCATCGAGCGCGATGAATTTCTAGCCCTTCCCCAAATCTCCTCGAACCCTCTCGCGACGCGAATGATCGCCATCTTCGACGAGGACGGTGGCGGCGATGTCGACTTCCAGGAGTTCGTCTCCGGTCTCTCGGCATTCAGCAGCAAAGGCAACAAGGAAGAAAAGCTGCGCTTCGCCTTCCGTGTGTACGATATTGACCGCGACGGTTACATCAGCAACGGCGAGCTCTTCATCGTGCTCAAGATGATGGTTGGCAGCAACCTGAAGGACCAGCAATTACAGCAGGTACGTTACACAAGCAAGTAGCTGCAACGCAAGCAAGCACCCGCTAACCCCTGCCGCAGATTGTCGACAAGACCATCATGGAGGCCGACCTGGATCGCGACGGCAAGATCAGCTTTGAGGAGTTCACCAAGATGGTTGAGAACACAGACGTTTCTATGAGCATGACCCTGGACCAGTTCTAAGCTGCTTTCCTAATGACCAATGAGATGGCATAATGGGCATCCTTCCCGGCGAGGCGTTTGTGGTGTTTTGGTCCCAACTGGACGGCTTTGGCGATATCTGCTCCATCAATACACAAAACTGCGGCCTGCTGTTCATGGCTTGCGTGTCACACTCTGAGACCGGGCCCACATCCGCGCGTTGACTGCTAATTCGAAGTGTAGACTGGGAAGAAGACAAATCTAACGACCCCTCGTTTATCGTTCTAGCTCCATAGATCCGATTCTTTGCTCGGCCAGATTACTCGCTACGGTGCTTTACCTCAAATCGCCAGCTCTTTTCGGTGGCTTCCTGTGAGCTTCTGGTCATTCTTTCACCATTGCTCGCATTCTTGCCTATCTCCAACATACACACCTGTGCAGCAGCTCACAATCCCTCACCTACCACAACTACCACCATGAGCATGCCAAATCTCGAAAAGACATCGCAGCCGTGGCTCTACTTCGACGGGGATGTGTAGTTCTTCAGTATGGACGATCTGACGATTGCTCAGCCTACACTTGAGCTCCAGTCACTTCGGACGATGTGACGGTGCAATAAGCGCTTCATAACGTCGTTCTCACAGACAAAGTCTTTCAAGGCATCGAGCGCTTGTGTCCCAACAGCTGCTTGACGTCTTACAGCTTCGAAAGCAAAATGTCTGAACGTAGCCTTGCTCTCGATTCGACTCACTTGCCCATAAGATCCACTGCCGACGTAGGACTTGACTTCATTCAGAAACCAGAAGAGAAGAAAACGCCCTTTGAGGCTTCAGGGCAACTAGTCGAGATTGGGAGCCAACGCGATTGCAGAAAACCTCAAGTCTCCGCCGTTTTCGCTCTCGATGCGCATCAGCCTGCCTAAGCCTTTCTCTAGCGCCGCAGGACTGAGCACGTCCTCATCGCCCTTCAACGCTCCACGATCTAGAGGACCCTTGCGACCGCCTTCCAGCTCCCACAGATGCCCATCTTTCGCCCTCACGAAGGAGACGAAGTGCTGCCCCAGATGATACTCACCCGTGGTCGCTGGCGCCGCCGTATCACCCATCTGCGCAGCCTCGGCATGCGCTTTCTCAAACGCATCCGAATCCTCCAGGACCTTCGCACGCTCAACCATACCCTTCGGCAGCGCATCCATTCCGATCTGATCTAGCGTAGACCGGGGCTTAATATGCTCGCTTGCCCCGCTGTTCAACAAGCTATGCACCAGCCCAATGCTTCCGCACGCATTGCCGATTGTCTGCTTGAACCAGATGACCGGCTCATCCTCGCCTTTACCCGTGTAATCGCTTAGGTCTGAATCTTCGGTGGTGCGGGCTTTATCCCAGGACGGCGTGAGTGGGATGATGACGAGCAGTGCGTACACGGGGCGAGGGAGGAAGGCGAGCAGGTCGGGGTCGGTGAGTGAGTACACGTCGTAGAACGAGAGCTTATCATCCATGCCCAAAGCTTTCGCTAAGTGATTCATGACCGAGGGGTTATTCTCGAGGACTGTGAACATTTTCTTCGGCATGTTGGGCAGGTAGGTAAGGTATTCGAGTCGCTGTGGAGTGTTTCGTGTCCTGTTGGTCGCAGACTTGGTGAGTTAGTGCCAGCAGGGTCAGTCGTGATAGATTGTGTGATCTTGTAATCGCCTCAGTGCGTTCGTCAGGCGCATTGTTTTCAACGACAGGCAGCAGGGCGCGCCTTTGTTAACATCTCGGAACCTCAGCGGGCAAGAACGACCCGGAGCTCAGGGTGAGCTACTTAGCGCCAGCTTCCCCGCACTAGTCCCCGTTGTGGGGCCTTCACTTCAACATAGCTTCTTCTCCGTGCCTCTGTCACGTTGCATTTGCTCATGTTGCCGCAAACTGTTGCTGCAACAGCGGTGGACTGATAGTGCTTCAGAAATACCGTAGCGGCAGGATTTATTCGAGAATGCTCCGTCGAAGACACGGCGCCTCGAAATCTAGTAGCACGGCCGGCTCTCCGCATCATGTCGCTCAGCTCTAGCTCATGTATATAAGCCTACAATGTCCAGCCTCGTCTCGTCCTTTACCTGCTTCGTTCTCTCTCCGCTAAGACTGAATCATACTACCGCAGCCATACATATACAATAGCCACGATGGACGACGAAGCACGCCAGGCGCTCGCCAACATGAAGATGCCGCGCAGGCCTATCAACTTCGTCCCCGCGAAAGAGGGCGAGATCCTGAAGCTGGGACACATTACATGTCGAATCATGGAGGATGGGTCGCGAACAGGTCTGCCTACACTTGAGCCTTCCATACGCATCATCCTAACAGAACGCAGACAACCGCATCGGGAGCGCCGAATTCACCCTTCCACCCAACACCGCCGGCCCACCCGCACACTGGCACGAAATGCATGACGAGACCTTCCTCGTCACACAAGGCACCGTGCGCTTTCACGCGCCAGACAACACACACATCGACGCGAAAGTGGGCGACTACGTCACCGTCCCCATCAGGGCACCACATACGTTTTCCAACCCTACGAACGAAGAAGCGAAGTTCTTCAATACATATACGCCGGCGTTTTACATCGACTATTTCAGGATACTGGCGGAGATGAGCAAGAGTGACGAGAAGATGAGTAAGGAGAAGAATTTGGAGGTAATGGCGAGGTTTGCGACTATGCCGGCGAAGGAGATGTTGGCCGAACAGAATGCGAGCAAGTGACTGCGAGGAGGTAGAAGAGGTCAATGATAGGTATTAGGTACTACGTCAAGGCCCGATAATGCATGTAGTAATCAGACAAGTCTCCCAGCTGTCCAGCAGTGCTCCACACCCCAACGTCCAGGATATCGTATCGTCTCAATAATACACCAGTCAACACCGCTACCTCAGAGAGCTACTCCTCCTCTCCCTCCCCTTCCTCCTCAGCAGGCCGACACGTCCGACACTCCCGATACAGCATCCCACAAAACTCCCTAACCGTCTGCTCACACCCCCCATCAAGCCCGACACTATGCCCCTCCATACAATACCACGTCCAAGCACCCTTATTCTCCTGATCCCTCTGCAGATAGTTCTCCCCCGGACTCCATGTATCCAAACTGAACGTGATCTTGTCGAGTTTGGGGCCCGAAGGATGGTCTGACAAAGATGTGCCGATGTTTTGAAAGCTCTGGCTCGAGTGATACCAGATCCAAAGCGGGTTCCAAAGCGGATCGCCAATCGCTTTCGCGCTGAGTGTGAGATGCGTGCAAGACTGCATCTTACTGATCGAAGACCGGATGAGCTCTGCGAGGGCCCAGGAGGAGGACACCATGTTGCGTGGATCCGTGCAACCGAGCATTGCGCTTGTTGTTATGATTTCGACATGTGCTTTTCGGATCTTCGAGAATGTTGAGGGCGCGATGTTCCATATCCGTGCGTCTTTGCCAGTGGGTTGGTAGTTGGAGGGTGAGACGGTGAGGTGGAAGGTTGAGTGCTTGCAGTGCATGTCCATGTATTCGGAATAGATCTGCTTATTGGCAAGGAAGATCCAGTTGCTGCGTTTTGGTGGAGGGGTGGAGCGCGTGTTGGTGGTGGTGCCCCAGAATCCTGAGAGCATGCCGTTGAAAGATGATGTAGGCTGGGTTGTCGCTGGTGGGGGGTAGGAGATGTCTTCTATGAGGTTCTTGTAAACCATGTCGCGCAGCTCTTGCGGCAGCGACTCGAATGGAAATGGTTTGGTATTAATGTCTTGCATCTTTCGTAGTCGCCGCAGGGCCCGGTAAAGCAGGTGATGAAGGATGTCAAGAAGGATGGTGATGATGGGAACGTAGATACTGGTGGCAACTACTAATAGGATATCGGTGTCCCATATCGACTGCAGACCGGTTCTTATTGTGGCATTTGCCATACTCCAAGGGTGTCTGGCGTGTACAGTTTCGTCCATATTGGCAATGGCTGGAGTCCAATTTCGGACTATACCTGCGGGCCCGGCCCTGTACACGTTACTGTGCTGAAAATCCCCGACTGCACGAATCCAATAACGTGGCTTTCGATGTTGTGGGCCGCGTAGAAGCCGCCCGCGATGTCCGTTCAATGAGTTGCCGCCTGAATGTCCGGTTTACAAGGTGCGCACAATACGAAGCCCGGGTGCGGAAATTGATGAACAGTAGAGATGTATGATATGCGCAAGGTCACAAAAAGATCCTACGAGGTATGAGAGAGATGCAAGGATGAGTGATGGAAAGATGCGCGGACACGATGTCAATAAACTGGTGCCTTGCACTGCCCGAAAGAGGCAGCCTGAAACGGAAGCGCGTGCAGCATCGCCACCTCAGTCATTCACTGCGCTATTGCTTCAAAGATTTACTATAAGCGATGCGAATATTGAACTGCTCGACAGATATTGAGCTGGAATGCAATATGCTTGACCGGAATTGCTGTGTCGTGTTGTGCAGCAAGACTGTGACGGTGGAAGAACGGAAGGTGCCTGGTGGATCGCGGAAGGCAGTCGCGTGAAGCCCGAGCGATGTCCGCATCTGCTGGTTTGTCAACTCACACACGGTAAATAACACGGTAAACTTGCAAGACGAGATATTTTTCAGATCACTGACGAACTCAGCTACTGCAAACCAGACAGTTGTCAGCCAGGTAATTGAGGCGGTTCGGGAAACGCATCTGCATTGTTCAATTATATTCGCACGCTTGATGGCGTACCGTGATACAGTGTCGAACTCCTGCGAGCTACTGCAGGGCGATGGTCATACTGAAGGCATCTTTGAAGACACTGTGGGACAAAAGTCAACGGTCTCGCAATTGCTACAGCAGTGACTGCATATTCACTTTGGGGTCCTCAAAACTCTTTCAATTACTCACCACAGTACTCATTAGAGTCCATGGTCATAGATGTCTCCAGTCCCACCCTGCAACGAAAACACTGTTTCGCCGGAACAGAAATGCTAGTGTCTTCCCGTCGCTGGTATTTCAACTCCTGGAGCTCGTCACATGAGTGACCGACACGCTCAAGTCGGATATCTTCGTAACTGACTTTGCCGCCAGAGTCAAAGTCACACCGCACTACGCCGCCTGCTTTTTTTGCGAGATGGTGAATGAGGTCTGGACAGCTTTGGTAGTACCATACCAATCGTTCGTCAATACCAGCTCTGCGTTCGAGCCAGCCTTCCTCTTCGAATAGATGTTAGGGTAAGCATCAATCCATCGTAGCTTGTCCAGCCCCGTCCTCAAAAACCAAGTCGAACAGGCTCATAGCCTCCTTGGACAGTGATCCAATATTGGAAGTGAGCGTAAAAGGTTTTCGTGGCATGCCCAGGTCGAACAGCGTTTGCGCTTCAGTCAGCCACACGGCTACACTTCCTGTCACAAAACCTCTTCAGAGACACGTCTGGCCCATTGCATCCCACTCCGGATCGATCACCGGAAAAACTGTCTTCCACACGTTCACAAGCCTGTATATGCGTATTTTGGGATTCTCCAGATACAAGGAGATGAGCGCTCGCACGTGATTTTCCGGGTATGCCACTGCTGCTTGGTCTTCGACCAATTCAACATGTCTTACAGAACCACACACGTCAGCAGGCAATAAAGCGAGGAAGTTGATCGCTTGCGCCGCTGCTGAAAAAGAGTAGTCGTCGCTTGGCGCAGTAGAGGTTTTTTCTGCCGATTTTCACCAGGGTAGAGGGAATCTCTGATGCGAACCACGTCATCTGCCTTGAGCATAGATCAAGGTTCAGGTATAGGTCCCTCAAAATTGGATAGCACGTCACCAGCCCTTCCACATTGTTGACTGCGATGGCCCAAATCAGGATGTGCGGAGACAAGCGCAGAGAGTCATTTGAGGAAGTCTCGATAAACAGACGGCGTGCCTCCCCAAGAGTTCTCTGCAAGATCATGGAAGATCAACTGCCCTCCTGTGTCTTCGCTCTGGAGCTCCAACAACCTACTGATCGTGGACTCAAACTGAGGAAACTCGGTGCTGGTAACAACTCGAACAGACTCTGTCAGGAAGGCAGGACCGATTATACAGATCTTGTACTACATAGCTCGTCCGATACAGTGGATTGTGGCGTTCAATACGCCGGCGTTGATACTACAGGTGGGAGTTGTGAAGGGCCTGAACGTGATACTGTTCTCTTGCGTCGCCAATTCATCCATCTCTGTCTTGGTTGTACGGCAGGTTCGTAGTAGCTGGAGAACGAAGCTGCCGCCATCTGCCTGGACGAGCTTGTCACGATCCGCATCGTAAGCATGTCCATCAGGGACAGTAACATACGCGTCCCATGTGAGATCGCGTATCTCGCATGGCAACCAGAAGAGGTGGCAAACAGGTGTTGCAGTACGCATATCCGGGCAGGGCTCGAGTGGCGCAAGCCTATAAGTATCCATCTTCTTTTCGTGATGGCTCAAGTGAGGGCGTTTGTGTGAAGTTACGCAGTAGTGTTGCAGTTGAACATCATGTATTCGCAGTGGGCGTTCGACGCGGTACCGAATAGTTACGCACCATGGTCGATGGAACGGATCTGTTGGGAACACTTTCTGCGACTCATGCAGGAGTATGTACCATATCATTAGCGATAGATGCACTTACCAAGGACAATCCCATGGCGTGCGAGACCTCATCAACTGGCCTTCGCTGTGCCGACACTGTGCGAAAAACTGACTAGGGCCTGCAAGACACAAGGTTCCAAGGCAGGTTCTCTTGCAACAACGCGTGATAAAGCGTTTACGCGAATCTTACGACGATAAAAACTAAGACTCGATACTGGCTGTGGGGAGCTGCCGTTGTGAGGAAGGATAGTTTCTGACTTGTGGAACAATAGAATCATGGAAAGACCAGTCCCAAACTCACGCTCTGCACGGCGTACACCTTATTGCTTTGTATACTAACGGTAGGAACTACTGTTTTCCCATGAGATAGCGGATCGATGACTTATACCGTGCATCGCGGTGGCACCTTCGTGGTGTCAACACTCTAATTGCCTCCAGGCCCAGACAAAGCGACCTTTTTCATTTGGATTGCGATCCTTAGCGTAGCTCTCTGACTATAATATGGGAAATCATCTGCGTGTTTAGTCTGGAACGTTGCGCAACCCTACCGATCTTCACATAGGTTGGAGGTGCTGCCTTTGTCGATTGGGGATAGTGTCAAATCTTTGGCACCACTGAGGTAGCTGCTGGACGTACAGCTCATCTATACGACGTGAGGCAGATTTCGAAAGGCCCCAGAGTGTGGGTCTATGCTAAGCAGCAGCATGATGTCGTGCTATCGTGCTCGTTGAAAATCGAGAGCGCAATGTTGTGAGGTGGGGCAATGCTGGCTCTAGAGTTCTCTGATTGGCCCTTGTGCTAGGCTGTGTTGATGAGGCTGTGACGCCATGTCCAACATTTCTTCTACGCCTCAACTCAACACCAACACAGCGTATCGCCGACCAGTGATTGCATGATGTTTTGGCCCTACCCGTGAGAGACTACGCCTTGACATCTCGATTTTCGACTACCAGAGAACGCCATGTCCGATGAAGATGGCTTGCTGGTCATCGCCGTTAGTGGCGACCTCATCCTCGACGTGTCGCAAGAAGAGGGCAACCAGCAGTACTCCTACAGGGTCGATTCGAAGATCTTGCAACGAAACTCAAGGTACTTCGAGAACCTCTTGAGTGAACGGTTCAGCGAAGGCCAGAAACTTGCTGCAGCCCTCAATGACCTTAAGGTTTCGGGGCACGCGATTCTCGAAGACATACCTGTTGAGAGCCTTCCACGCATATCGATCGTAAACGCTGGCCGTATCGCCATATCCAAGGCGTCTTCGATTCGTAACTTGGTTGCAGACTTCCTCCGCGCCATTCATGGTCTCGACCTCGCCGTTTCCAATCCACCCGTCGCCAATATCGCCAACTTAGCTGTTGTTGCTGATCGTTTCGACGCTGTGGACTGTGTGGCCAAATATGTTCAAAGGAAAAAGTTCCTGCAGTTGACGGAGGCAAAAGCGAAAGGACGTGCGAGCCCAGCTCTGACTGAAGAGCGAGTACGACAGAAGCTTCTGATCGGTCTTCTGCTGGACTATCCACCATGGGTTACCCGCTACTCGAAACACCTGATCATGCGCGACTCGGTGCAGTGGCGTCCGGATGCGGAGGAGGATCACACGAAGGCATTGTGGTGGGACATACCGAACGGCGTCGAAGATGAGATGATCCAGCGGAGGGAGTGCATCTTAGAGACTATCAACTCTCTACAGGCGCACTTTCTTCGACTCTACACATCTGGAGATCGGCAGTGCAAGTTGGGCTACGACACATCTCTGCAGTGCGACTCTTTTCAACTGGGAGAGATGATTCGCTTTTTCACGAAGATCGACACGCTGCGCCTGCAAGGCAGAATATACGACAATACCGAGCCAACATACTATCAAGGAGACATCGAGCGTCTGCTATCGACACTTCGCCAGACCTCAAGCTACCAGATCGACAGCAACCACGCGCACTGCGGTCTTCGTGTGCGGCTGATGCCGTTGCTGGACACGCTGCAGGACCATCTAAGCTTGAATACCGGCAACTCAGACATCGGCATCTGTGGGGACTGCTGGATGCAGCACCGCTCAGAGTACGCTTGGAGTCTGGCGAAGCGCCCTGTTCTTTGGACCGTTCCACGTCATCTCCCAAGTACCCGCGCAGTCGCTACGAACGGGTCAGCCAAGAGGCAGCATAATGGGCATTCAGGATGCCTAAGCAGGCATTTGGCAGTGAGAGACCTGTTCATGGCGGTCGAGAGGAATTGGACTGATGGGCAGGCTGGAGGTCCTGCACTGGGCTGGGCAAATATGAGCCTGAGCTTGGACCCAAGAATCACAGGGGGAAGAAGATGATGTCGATCACAGAGCCGCACGTTTGAGCTTATTCAAACGTTACTCGAACAACGGGAGTAGCACTAGGCTATTGTTGCTTATCGTTGTAGGGCTGAAGGGCGATCACGGCCTGGTGGATGCCTTCAGACTGAGGCAAGCAACGGGGCAGTTGAAGAGCCTCAACGATGACGTCAGGTCGACCGGCGAGTTCTTTTGAGCATACTGCGCGTATCGTTTGAAAAGCTTTCCAGACTCAAACAATGCCTTAAAGAAAACAGCCGCTGCTACTCCGCTTACGCTAGACCTAGCTGCAGCTCGGTTGTACCCTTCTTTGAGAGTTAAGACCTTCCACAAGGCATGTGTTCGTCTGCAGAGTGGGATCGTTCATCAGCCGTAGTATCCTTGTTCATTATGCATTAGAACATGTAATGATTCGTTGCAAGACTGACTCAGCATGAATGGTTGCATATGAGGCAGTTGAATGATCACATGAACGAGTGCGCACAGCCCTCCTGACGGCTGTGCGTTCTGCTGCGCCCCGAGAACTCCGCCCCCAAAGCTGCCGTGCCAGCGTAATAATTTCCGGAAACGTAAACATTTTTTTGGGGTGCATCGCGTACGAGCAATCTTTTACTAGATAAATGTGCCGCTGAGGCGATAGCGTGAGGTCGACAACAGTGGCGTTCCTCGGCTGACTCCAAGGCAGAGGCGGCTGTCAGCAGACGGAGTGCCTTCACTATAAGATAACTGTGGGTCTTGGGATGTGGTATTTAACTACCAAACAAAATACTGCACGAGCTCAAGTTACCTCATAGCTCTTGTCTAAGACCCTGAACTGCAACTAGTCCCCTGCCGATTGTTCCTGCTGCAAACACATAAGCCACTACTCTTTGCTTCCTACCAAATGGATTCTGGCACAGGCTTCTCAACTCACGACATCTATTACAACAAACCCGAGCTTCCAGATAACATCCAACCACCAGTCTTCAAGATGTTCAGCGGTCTTAAGAAGAAGCTCTCGCGACGGTCGTCGAATCCGCTGTCTAACACCACTGCGGTTCAGTCAGCCAAAAGCGTGGGGTATTCAGGCTCTGGTCTTGCACCCCCGCCCGCAAACAACCCATACTTGTCAGCAGTACCCGCGACACGTCGACCCAGTAAGCGTTGCAGCCAGCCAGTGTGCCTGAGGCATGTCTCAGTGGCCGTCACTAACATAAAGCAGACAGCGCCAATACGAATCCTTTCATGAGCTCAGGCGACGCACCACCCGCTTACAGCCCAAGTCCAGCACAGAACGCACAGCCCATTATGGAGTCTTCCAGCTCAAGTTCCACTGCAGACGACCAGTATGCGTTTTTGAAATCATTTGACACCATCTTTCTCATCGACGACTCTGGATCTATGGCCGGCCGCTCATGGCGCGAAACCGGAAAGGCTCTTGAGACAATTACGCCTATCTGCACTGAGCGCGATGCTGACGGTATCGACATCTATTTTCTGAACCACCCTGACTCTTCCATCTATCGCAATGTCACGACTGCCGGAACCGTTATCGAGATCTTCCAGACCGTGCGACCCAGCGGCGCAACACCCACAGGCCAGCGCCTTCAGAAGATCCTCAAGCCATACCTTCAGCGCTATGAGAAGAACCCTGAGACGACCAAGCCAATCAACGTCATTGTCATCACCGATGGTGAGCCATCGGACGATGTCGAAGCTCCCATCATCGCTTGCGCAAAGAAGCTCGATAAGCTCGATGCACCAGCATGGCAGGTCGGTATCCAGTTCTTTCAGGTCGGCAAGGAGGCTGGCGCACGAGAAGCGCTCAAGCAGCTCGACGACGGTCTGCGCGAGGCGTCTGGCGACGACGAGCTCAGAGATATCGTCGATACTGTACCCTTCACGGGAGATGACAATGCGGAGCTTACAGGCACTGGTATTATGAAAGTCGTACTCGGCTCGGTCAACCGCAGGCTCGACAGGCAGTCTAAGGAGCTGCACCGCCAGCCCGGATACTGACCACAGTGACCACATACGTTTCACGTGCTTTCATTGGATTGAATGGCGTTCGGCGTTTTCCATTTTTCTACGGGGAATACGCGTTGAGATTTATGCATCAATGGCGTTGGACGGCCCGGAAAATTCATGATACCCGTCTTATCTGCTCGGTGCGGCGGTCTGGATATTAGGTGGCCTTCTACTTTCACGACGTGTTAGATAGCGTTATTGCACTTCACAATCTCAATTCATTCCGTTCCATTCTTGATCATCGATTCAAATTTGTCCGTATTACACAGTATTCGTGGCATCTGCAGTGCTGTGACACGACTCAAACGCATGCATATGGCAGGACCTCGGTAGCGCTTGCGGTCTACCTAAGGCAGACTCGTTCTTTATCGGTCCCGTAAGCTGCTGCGCTTAGAATTGGTATTTCTATTCGATAAGTCTTGCTGTCCGCAGAGTGTTGGGCCAATTCTCACAGGTACATAGCGCACAGCTGGAGCCCAGCTGACTCTCTGTGGCCTGTGATTCAACCATCCTCCAACGGGTCATCATGCCGAAGAACATCGGCCGGCGGCAACGATGGCTTCCTCACACCGTCTTCTCCATCGTTCTTGCTCCTAATCATACCAAGTCCAAAGGATACGTTGCTGTGTCATTTCACTAAGGCTGCTTACAGCGCTGATGAGAGACTTGATCGTCAGGGCAGCTGTCGGTGTAGTGTACTGGTCACTGGGTAGTGTGAAGATCACGTTCCCCCATGATTGATCAGGATACAACGATGCTTTAATATCCTCAGCATTTTGGGCATCGAATACAGACCGGGGTTCGAGTGAAAGGCTTGCGCCATCTATTGTTTCCTGGAGGTCTACGAGGGTGTGGTATAAAAGTTGAGCTAACTTTACGCTAAGAGGATCCCAGCCTGAACACTGTGAGGCGACCTCATAAAGATAGTTGAGAAAGTCCCAGTATACTGAGGGGGGCGCCTCGACCCAGCTGTTCTGACCATACGGGTTACAGAGAGCTTGCTCCTGAATGTCTTGGCCGCGCAGGCGTCCCAGACCGTATGATACCCTCTCAAATTGTGGAAATCGTTGGATGACCATGGCTTTGACGTCGTTCGCTAGACCCATCGCGCCAATGTGTTAGTATGTCCTACGCTCCAGTCCGTGACACGTAAAATCGTGACATGTGATTGTAACACATGCTGCACGCCAGTCCGCGAGTTCTGGTAAAAATGCGTAGTCGATCAGAGATCGGGACTAACTAGACTTAACAACTGCTAGTTTGTGATCGACGTATTCCTCTAATTTGAATGACGAGGCTGGGGCGCTGCCTTGGCCAGTACAGCTGGAGTTCCAGAACTGAGTACGGACGAGAATGTTAGTCATAGTTTTGCGCGAACCCTGCCCACAGAGTCAGCGGCGACGTGTTCGTAGTAAGGCTGGACCAATTGATCAGAGGTGCGTAAATGACACAATTAGTTGTATTATATGCCACCGTCCACAAATTTATCTCAGTTGTACACACGCCTTTCAAAATGTGCTCTTACCAAACAAGCTTCTTAAGCGAATACCCGATTTGCTCCAGATATCCTGTACTCTTCTTTGCGTCAGCAAGGCTGATGATATCCTTCTCCTCAATCTCCAGTGTGCCTCCTTCTTCACTATCAGCTCCTGGTGCGACCTTCTTGGCCTTGTTCCCAATCCGGATGATTTCCTCACAGATGGACTTAACCACCTCGCCCTCGTTCTCTGCTTTCTCGCCCTCTCGCGGCACGCTGCTTCTAGGCGGCAATGCCTTGAAAGCTAGAAACCTACCATCCTCGGACTTTGCCTTCTTCTCGGCTTGCTTTTGCTCATCGTTGGCAGCACCAGAGTCTAAAGCTCTTGTGTTGCGGCGTATAGACTCGCCTTCGGCGTCAGCGCGATATCTGAGGACAAATCCAACATTCTTCTCGACGTCCATATGCCGTTGTGCAAGCGTGCTGGTGATATACACACCACGCATTAGCAATTGAACGTTCTCCAATGCAATACGTTCAAACTCCCGAACCTTCTCAGTGCCCCAATCAAGACGGCAGAAGTACAGAGCCTTCTCTGTAAGAAGCAGCACAGCTTCCTCAAACGTTGCAGTCTTGACATGATTAGCACTCGTAGGGACAGATAAGGTCCAACCGTGAATGAGGTCTTCCTCTTGATCCTCGATGACTCGCGCAGCACAGCGCTCGATCGCCGCCTGTCTGACCTTGCCGACGTCAATAAAGTAGTCGCTGCTTTTCATGTCGGCCTCGAACTCAGCGAAGATAGTGTCTGTTGCGCGACCGAGGAGGTAATCGATGACGGCTTGTGCGAAGTAGTCGTTGACGATGTTGTTGTAGTAGCGGGTCAGCGTAAGACCAAAATCGGTCAGTGCACCAGTGATCTGCCGTTTGCGGGTGCGTGTGAAGTCGCCCTTGAGGGCGGCGGTGCCAGCATACTGACGCGAGATGTTGTCGCCATTGTCGGCCCACAGAGTGTTGAACCAGGATGTAGAGGGATCGTTCTGCAGATCGATGGTGTAGTTGCTGGCGGAGAGCTGCTGCTCGAGTGCGCCGCGGGCGGTCGCACTCTGAACGACGTTGGTGCGATCGAGGCAATCCATGCAATTCGTGCGAAGAATACCTGACTGCTTATGAGTGACCGAGTCTTTGGAGATCTCTGTCCAGCCGGTTGATTCGAGGTATGGACCGAGGGTATCCATGAGCTTCGAGACATTCTCAAAATGCATGCCGCGACAAACGTTATGGAAATCAAACCATTCGAAGCCAAGCTGCTTGCCTTTACCGTCAATTCCACCGTGCTCGTTGAGGTCCTTCGCATGCTGTTCGTAGAGCTCGCCGATCTTGGCTTCAGTGCCGTGCTTGTCGATAAGTGACGCAACATAGACTTCGCTATAACGTGTCGCTAAGTCATTGAAGTGGCGCTTGAAAGCTTGACCGTTCGTCTCGAAGGAGCCCCACGTCGTAACTTGGGGCTTTAGACTGTAAGGGGATTGAGAGAAGAAAAGTGGTATCGATCCACGCAGTTGTGTGAAGGAGTAGATCTTGTCTTGTGATGTGTTCCATGACGGCGGTGAAAGGATCTGTTCGGTCTCGACAGTATTGGCGGTGGAACCCTCGTCATCTGTACCACGTCGAAGGTAGCGCAGCCCGGCACGCTTGATCGAACGTCTCGAGATCAGAGTAAGGAGGAAGTCTTTCCCATCCGCAAGGTCTGCTGCTGGCTCCCCTTTGACAGACTCTGGCCCGGGAGCATCTTCCTTCTTCTGTTTCTCATGCCATGACTGCAGTTGTATGTCGTCTGGTGTTGCATCCTTGTCAATGACAAGGCTATCTGATTTGCCATCTGCGATCTTTAGTGTAAACGGGCGCTGCCCTACAAATCCTTGAATCACAGGCAAGACGAACGAGTTCTGCCCGGCATCTATGAATGGGGCGACAATATGCTGATTCCAGAAGAACTACAGAACGTCAGCGACAGCTCACAGTTGTCAACGATCAAGAGGCCACTCACCAAAGGATCATACTGCTTGAACAGTGGGATACTAGCGTTCGTGGGCTGGTTCGAGATGCCATGTGAGAGATCGTAATCGTACGAGTAGAAAAAGTTGCCAGATGAGAAATACATCTTCGTCGTCTGCAAGACACGTGGTAGCAGTGCTACTGTGGTCGCATTTTTCTCTCCTTCCAACGCTTTGGGAATGTCCTCTGGTTTGACTGAGTCTGGCGTTGTCCTCTCGTCACTTGGCAGCTTGTCCGATTTCGACGCTTCAGCCTCTTCCGTAGGCCCTGTTGAGTCGACATCCTTGGGGACGTTCTTCGCCGTAAGATCTTCCTCTGAGCTCAAGCCCTGGGTCCGTCTACTATCCGCACTCCAGCCCTTACGCGAGAACCACTTGTCAGCAAATCGTCCATATACGCCCTTCTTTTGCATAACATCCTCAGCAACACTGGATTTCCTATCTGCAGGTCCTTTCTGGCCTGTGACCGGATCCTTCATCTCAGTCGGCGAATGTGGCACCTCCTCGACTAGCGAGTCGGTCACACTTGGTGCTTCATCTTCGCTCTCGCTGTCGGTATCGTCCTCGCTTGTTCCCAGGGCTTTGTTGTTTCTGCGAAGGTGTTCGCGCGTAGAGGTGATGGCTTTGTCAGCCTCGGATTGGGAAGCGAGAGGAATAAGTGCAATGTCGGTAATCTTATAGATGGGCTTGCCGCGTATTTGTGCGACTTGCTCCCGACCGCATATCGATATCAGGAAGGTTGAAGTAGCTACTTTTAGAAGCCCTGTTACGCATTAGACCCCAGACGGCAGGAGCGGTGTGCGCAAAGCTCGTAGACATACCTACAACACCATGCGACTCAAATGACGAGAGGATGTCATCGCCCTCATGGGTGCTGTTCAGCAGGGGCCCTACATTGCCCTTGTAGTCGATCTTTATAGACTGCTGTTGCTGCGCGTGAGGATGGGAGGAGCGGGGCTGGAGCACGAGCCCATCGACGGCAGCGAAGATCAGGAGTTTCCTGACCAGGGGCATGGTTCTGGTAGAGCGCTCTGCGCGAAAGTAATGGTTACTAGAAATGCATTGGTAGCCCAAAGTTGGTGTTGATGCCCGCAGTGCGGGCAGTGGGAACGATGCTTGAATGACGTAGTCGCGCTTGCAGCTGCAGGCGGCCCCCACGCGTTCGAGTCCTCCAGCAGAAATCAGAACGACCCTCTCTCTTTCCCAACCTCAGGCGCTCTATGCATGGACGGCTAATAACTGATTACGTCTTCGAACCCAGTCTTTAGGGTTTTAACGCCCACACTGCCTTAATACAACGAGTATGAGAGGCAGCTAGTAGCCAACTTTTGCTGAGTCCTCCAGCTTCTCATTCCGTCGACCAGACGGTTGGGGTAGTCACGATGTATCCCGCACTGCATGTAGTATGTCGCGTGAGCGGTAGACATGCAGACTGTTCGTTTGTTGACTGCTCTAATAAGCAGTCAAGACATAGGCAATTTAGGGACGTATGTCGTACTACGGCAATATGTTGATAGACGCTGCCTCACACAGCTCGCGTATAAGTGACTTGGTACTCCCTCCTTGGCTACTTACAGGCTATCGTGCGGCTACTACGTGTTCGTTCTTATGAATTATGCACTTTCTATGGTCACTCGGTTCCACCTTACGCTATACTATCTCACACGTGGCTGGACGAGCACGAGGAAGTAACACTCAGTCACATCCAGTCTCAGTCACCGAGAGAATGACGTCGCCTACCTGGAGCACGGGAGATAGAGTATCTATATCAACAGGCGGCCACAGATGGCTACAACTGGGCCGGGAGGGATACTTGCTACATCGAAAAGACAAACAATGCTGGGTTGTCAGAGGCAACAAACTCCATGTTCTGATGGTATCAGAAGTCAGAAGTGTGCTACGTCTATCTGACAGACTACAGTTTCAGCTGTGATAATCCAAGGCCCTAGTTGCCAGCCGTTGAAGGAGCCGTGTCTGGACTTTCCAAGCACTCATTCCTTCAGCAGAGGTACGCTTTTACGATAAAGAATGGCACTTATTTGGTACGACGGCTGGAATGGCTGAGGCTATCGCCAGCAAGAAGAGAATAGATGTGCATTCTCTTCTTGATTCCAGAACCTTGCACACTAAGGGTGTCGCACAAAGGACGTCATGGGCCGCTCATCACCACGCAATGCGTGAGAAAGATCCTCTCAAAACGTCCTCAAGATCGATCCCAAGGGTGTAGACATCCTTCTGCGAGAAGCAACAGGCTACAGTCACTTGAGTCGAACATTAATTATCAAGCTAGGCAACCTCGAACAGTGCTCTTTTCATATACTGATACCGACGCCATGGATAGCAGATGCTTAAAACCCTCTTTGTTTCACGACGTATGGCTTTTGTATAGTCATTTGCCTCCACAACGCAGAGTCAGCGTTGGCTGTGTAGGTCGGATTTCCAACTGTATTAGTCGCGAATTATAGCCTGCAGATGCCAGGTCCCGGCTCCAAGATCTCTGTGATCAAGGTGGTCCCAGCATCTACCCCAGACAATATGAGGCTTACGAGAAACTACGATGCCCTGGCAAATCCTAGCGCTGCTGGTGCTAGGACTGTCAGGACCTGCGGTCGAAATTCATGTCACCACAACTACCTCTTCTCGGTCGTCATGACGAGCATGGTGTTCAATCAAGCTCCTGGCAACAGTTACTCTCATCAGAGTGAAAGCGTCCAAGGAAAGGTCTGGTAGCAGTTTGTCACCACTGGCCGTGTGTATCATCCCAAAAGAGTGGACGGGGACTTAGTTCGCAGAAACCTGGATGAGTACTGCCTGCTAAAGCTGGGAGCCACCTCTTGGAGACGAATTGTATAAGTGTTCCTCATAGCAAAGTCTTGTTGAAACTAGTGTGGAACATCAAACTCAAACATCAATGTCGCTTTAACCGAAAGCATTACAAAGAGCATACAATGTCATGGCTTACTGTTGTCTATGGATAGCGACGTCGTGCTTCTTATTGTCAGTTGTTGACCATAATCGAAGCAGGACTATTCACTCAAAAAGTCCAGTGTCCTGGTGCTGTTGATTACATATTAAAATCTCCTGAGCAGAATAGGAATGGTATTTTGAGTCTTTCTTCTTGGTCCAGCAAGGCCTCGATTTCGATATCGCGTAATCTCTAGACTTGTTCACCTATCACCAGGGACTTTCTTCTTCTGAAGAGTCAAAGCTTCTCTTCCGTTGTGTTCGTACGTAAGATTTTCCACCCACCTCCGTGGGCATCGGCGCCGCTTCCGATCCGGACATGGTCGGCCACAAGTGCGGCTCTTCAGCGTCTGTAGTGCGGCTCTGCAGCATCGGCACAGCTTGCGGCTCTGTGGTGTCTGGGTGCGAACTGAGCTTGGCTGTAATCTTGTTTTGATTGCGGTTCTTGGTGTGCTCCAGGGCGACAATCGAGGTGGGACAAAATCACAGTTGTGCACAGATCTTCGTGGTTAGAGGATTCTGGAAGATGCTTGAAATTCTTGACTGTGGGAAAGCACTTGGTCGACGAGAAGACTCAACATGTGTCGAGCCGTCGTTTGGTGAACGTTGCTCGGTCCTCTTGGGCTGATTTTCGAGCTCGTTTAAGGAGCATCGATTCCTTGTATACAGGCTTTCGGTGAGCTCATCTCGCGTGATTGTGCGACTACACGAGAGCGGTGTCTGTTTCGAGATATCAAGGCGACTATATTGCGAGTGCGAGTGCGCAGCTGAGGAATAGCTTGTAAACCCTTTGGCCCTGCTTTCTTATCGTCACCTCGTCTGGTGTGTGCTTAGCGCTTCCGAGGTACATGAGGCTCTGCTGAGCGCCCGACCGGGATGGTCATGCGAAGGCTTCCGCAGCCGGAAACAAGCCATCAAGTTGGCATGTTGGAGCGGCGCTTGTGCATGCGGCTGACATCGATCGACAATCACACGTCCCAGAAAGGCAGTATACCCGCAGACAACGTTATCATCTCAAGCTGACTACCTGGAGCGAAGTTGGAGAATGCGCGCTTTTGTTGGGGTTGTTGAGCGACACCAAGATGCGGAGTTACGATGGGGTCCCCAGCCTGGGGAAATTATGGAAACACACAAAGTTCGCTCAAGTGAGTTTGTTGTGCTTTGCTTACGCGAATTGCGCTTGCATATGTCGTTGTCCAGCTCTGACTCCAATTCTTCAGGGGAACGCTTCTGCTGGCAGGCTTGGCCGATGCTTGCCTGAAGCCCATTGCTCGTTTCGTGTTGTTCATCAAACGGTCGTGTCACGCGATTCTCGGTACAACCATCGCCGGTGAACGGGTCACTGTTCGACGGGTCAGCGTCACCAGCACCTCTCCACCGCAGTTTTCGTGGTTGCATCGTTGTGAGGGGTGTTGCACTGGGAGGCCTTACTTTGGTAGAGGCAGGTTGGCTTCTTACCCCGCGATAAAGCCTCACAACCTCCGGACCATCCGCGCTCTCCAGTGAGGACGATGGAGTGTCATTTCGTGTCAAGACGTATCAAGAATTTGATCGTCGGTACTCGGCAGACTCAAGCTTTTACGCACGCGGGAGGCGTCGTTGGCGCTAACGGGATGTTGTTACATGGCGCATTTGAGGAATAGTGGGCCTACGTCAGCGGCGCATCTCGTGGTTGGTCGAAGCTTAACGAGTGCGAATTTCTCTGTCGATGCGTGACGTCTCAGTGGAGAGACCTCCAGTGGAGCGAGATTGGGGTGAAAACTCTGTGATTTGGGGAGCGAGGGGTGCAAAATGTGGGTGTCTGGGGACTGGAAAGCTGGAGAGGTCTTTGCGGAGACGCACGTGTTCCTAACAGTATGAGAGCTGTGCAGGTACAGAAGCGCGCGAAGAGTGGTTCATCCACACAACAAGGTACTCCGCACCGTTATTTCCGTTACTAAACCGGTCCGCAACGGTGCAGCAGTATCATTTTCCGTGGCTTGCTGCCCGGTCGTCGGCTGCGTTACCCTCCACCTTACGACTCGTTCACCAAGCATCGCTTGACCCTGATCGTGTCAGAGCTTGTTTTCCAATCCTACTGCCATCGGGCTCCACCAATGTTTGCCAATCAAAACATGTCAATTCGGAGGCTAGACCACAGCAGGCAATGTATCAGCTTCCTCCGACGAGCATATCCTCAATGCGCCTTGCCTGGCACAGCGAAATACCCGTTGCGGGGCTCCCATGGGCGCCCATGTTGTTCTACTGACCTTAGTCGACCTGTGGATGCTGTTTGCGGGTCCCAAAAGGGCTTTTGGAGACAACATATAAGTCCACTTTTGCTCCCCTCAGTCTGATCACTACATACCAACCCCTCGGGTTTCGTCTTGTACCATCTTCACGAACGGTCAAAAGTTCGCCATGGGGTACCAGATTGGTAACATTTACGGTATCACCGCTATTGCGGTCATTGGAGGTGGTCTATTTGGTTTCGATATCTCGTCTATGAGCGCTATGTCAGTCTTCTTGTCTGTACTTCAATCTACTTCGGCTAATATCCGGCAGCCTACCAACACAACAGTACCGCTGCTACTTCAATCAGGGCCCCAATGGCCATCCATTCAACGACGAGAAATGCTCGGGTCCCAAGCCTGATGTCCAGGGTGGAATCACAGCTGCCATGCCTGGTGGTTCCTTTCTTGGTGCTCTCATATCTGGCTACCTCACAGACAAGCTTGGTCGCCGCCGCGCGATCCAAGTCGGTTGTGCTATCTGGATCATCGGTTCTATCATCTCATGCGCTGCCCAGAACATCGGCATGCTGATTGTAGGCCGCTTCATCAACGGTCTCTCCGTTGGTATCTGCTCTGCCCAGGTTCCTGTCTATGTCACAGAACTAGCACCTCCTTCCAAGCGAGGTCGTGTGGTTGGCAGTCAGCAATGGGTGAAGTCCACAATCTTATTGCATTCGACATGTTCTGACAAGCTACCAGGCAATTACATGGGGTATCCTCATTATGTACTACATCTCTTACGGCTGCACGTTCCTCGAAGGCGAGAAGGCCTTCCGTGTGCCATGGGGCATCCAGATGCTTCCAGCCGTTATCCTCGCCATCGGTCTCATCTTCCTGCCAGAATCTCCAAGGTACGTCCTTGGCTCGACTTGATAGCCTAGAGGCATTTACTGACCGGATACCAGATGGCTCGCCCGCAAAGATCGCTGGGAAGAGTGTCACCAGGTCTTGACTCTCGTTCACGGCAAGGGTGACCCCAACTCGCCCTTCGTCTCCCTTGAGATGGCCGAGATCAAGCAGATGATCGAGTTCGAGAGGCAGAATGCTGATGTCTCCGTCAAGGAGCTCTTCAAGCCCAACATGCTCAACCGTCTTCACATCGGTATCTTCACTCAGGTCTGGTCTCAGCTGACGGGCATGAATGTTATGATGTACTACGTAAGTTTCGTCCGATCTTACTTGAGACGACAGACGATTAACACCATGCAGATTACATACGTCTTCGGAATGGCTGGCCTATCAGGCAACGCTGGTCTGATCGCATCCTCCATTCAATACGTCATCAACGTCTTCATGACTGTCCCTGCCCTCATCTACATGGACCGCTGGGGCCGTCGTCCTATGTTCGTCATCGGTGCTCTTCTCATGATGACCTGGCTTTTCGCCAACGCCGGTCTCATGGCCAGCTACGGCCGCCCCGCTCCTCCTGGTGGTCTCGACAACATCGCCGAGCAGTCGTGGCAGATCGAAGGTGCACCCGCCAAGGCTGTCATTGCTTGCACATATCTCTTCGTTGCCTCGTACGCGCCCACCTGGGGTCCAGCATCGTGGGTATACCCTCCAGAACTCTTTCCTCTGCGAGTTCGTGGCAAGGCTGTCGCTCTTACCACTTCTTCCAACTGGATCTTCGTAAGTCGGCCGATCCCAGATGAGATGATCGTAACACTGACCGCCACTCTAGAACTTCGCTCTGTCCTACTTCGTCCCTCCTGCCTTTGTCAACATCCAGTGGAAGGTCTACGTCGTCTTTGGTGTCTTCTGTGCAGCCATGGCAATTCACACGTTCTTTTTATTCCCCGAAACAGCCGGAAAGACCCTTGAAGACATCGAGGAGATGTTCATGGAAGGTGTCCCTGCCTGGAAGACCAAGGTCGACTATAGCAACACTCGTCGTGCTGAACAGGGCAATGTCGACCCGGAGAAGATTGGTGGCTTTGACCACAGCTCCATCAAAATGGAGCATGCCGATGTTAAGGCCTAGATGTCTCGAGCACCGCCATGGAGGCCTTCGCACAGACTGTGTAGCGCTGCAGTTGTTGATGAGAAGGTTTCAGACTTTTGACACTACTAAGGTACACGATTATTGAGCAATGCAATAATTTGATGCGCTGTTCTAGATTGTTTGTTGTTCGTTTAGCTCCTACCTATCCATCACGCTCAATGACCTCTAGCGTGGGACTCTCGGTCTGGTTTCAGAAAAGTTTGACTACTCAGATCCTGTACGTTTCTCTTAATGATAACATAACTGCGTTAACTCCATCAATGAAGAGGCGAGTATGGAGAGGCGCACGAAGCGCAAAGCCACGACCTTTGACAGACTACCCAAAGGAGCTCACCGCGTCACAAAGTGCGGACTTAAGCGTTCTAAGTCCGTCTCGATCCGCGACTTTGTGCACCACAGCGATTTATCCTGCTTTCCCGAGTGCGAAACTGCTATCGCTGAGAGTATAAAGACACCTGGTCCTGTTACTAGGCGCAGTCAGACAGCTCTGACGATCTCAAGCACTATATACAAACCACTCAGCCACAAGATGCCTTCTTCCACCGCCGACCGCCAGATTATCCTTGTCACAGGTAAGTCAGTAACATTTCACATCATATCAAGTGCAAGCTTACTCATGTAGGTGCCAACGGCGGTATTGGCTTCGACACTGCCGCACTGCTCGCCTCTGTTTCTCCTTACAACCACGTCATCGTTGGCTCTCGTAACATTACAAAGGGCGAGGCTGCAGTCAAGAATATACACAGCAGAAATCCGAAGGGTACCGTCAGTCTTATCCAGCTCGATGCTGATGACGATGACTCAATCCATGCGGCCGTGAAGCACATTGAGCAAGAGTTCGGCCATCTTGACGTTCTCATCAACAACGCTGGAATTGCCACAGAGACATACGACGGGCAGTGGCCTTCTCGCGAACAACTTCGTGCCCAATTTGAGACCAATGTCTTCGGGCCCACAATCCTAAGTGCTGCCCTCCTTCCACTTCTGAGGCAGTCCAAATCACCCAAAATCATCAACGTCTCATCAGGCATGGGCAGCATCTCGCGCTGCGTTGCTACGTCTGACGATGACCCCAACGGCGTCATCGTACGCGTGCCTGGGTATCGCATGACCAAGTCTGCGCTCAACATGCTCACCGCGTACCAGTACCTGCAGCTGAAGAAGGAGGGCTTCAAGGTCTGGAGCTTCTGCCCTGGTTTCGTCGTCACGGACATTGGAAAGGACAGAGAGGCACGCGAGAAGATGGCAAGCTGCGATAGCTCGGAGACGAGTGCGCAGGGAATCTTGGAGATTGTTGAAGGCCAGAGAGACGGAGAGGTCGGAATGTTCCTTCAGAGGTACGGGAAGCGCTATGATTGGTAGGCGGTAGACAATGCTGGAGCTAGCATAACATTTTGATCTAAATGAAGGTATCCGGATGTTCAACGTGAAACCTACGATGTGCTTGCGAGAGTGATGGTTGTTTTCCAGTCTTTCGCACCTGCCAAACCACCAGACTTAGCGGCTTTGTTACCCCACTTTTTTCAACGCCTTCACGACAGCGTTGACCAGCCTCTCATGTCGCCGCGGAAGCCGGCCACAACCACCAAAATCCGAAAATCACCGGAGGTCTTCATGTACAGTTGAAATGACCTTTGTACATTAATAGTTACTCTAAAGACTACAATTCCTTATAACTTCACCCGGTTTGTCCGGCAATGTGAGGGCCAGCCACTCCATTATCGTCCATCATCAAGATCTGCATCATCTCGGAAATTTGCTACAATGTCATTTGCATCCCACGTGGTGAGGCTCGCGCTGTCGGCCTTCTTGATGAAGCAGGTGTTGTAGAAGGCTGGCAACCAGCAACCGTGAGAAAGGCCAATAGGGGAACCGCCCCTAGCGCATGTGGTACGCTAGCTTCCGAGGCAGGCGTGAACGACTTCACCTGTCAGGTTCTAGTACAAGGCATGGCAGGTAGGCTGAACATGGGTGGGGTCATACATAAAGCGCTCGTTGTGCTGCTTGCTGTCGTGCTTTGCGTGTTGAGCCTCTCAGTCTATACTTCACCGTTTGCAGCGAGCAGTAGACATGTTCGGTCCATCGGTAAGTGCCCACTATATTGTATAAGCATGTCTTGTACTGATTGAGACAGGGATTTGTGAGCTTCATGCTCCTTACTGGTTCGTGCATATGCAGGCTTTCTGGGGATTGAGGCTCACGTCGAGCAGAAAGTGCTCTTGTCGCTAGCAAGACGACCAATTCCGATGTCCGCATGAACCACATCCAGGTCATTGGAACTCACAACTCCTATCATCGGGAAGTCTCCCCTAGCTGAGCGTGCTGTGTTTGAGAAGTACGTGCCCTCGCCAGAGGATTACTACTACTCACACGCCACTCTGCCCAATCAGCTGGAGCATCAGGCTGTGCGCTCGTTCGAGCTCGATCTGCACTCTGATGAGAAGGGTGGTCTATACTATCCTCCTCGAATCTGGACATTGTCGAACTTGACCAACGCTACCACTCCCTACGACGGCTCCGTTTTGCAGAAGCCTGGCATCAAAGTCTTCCACGTCACGGACTTTGATCCCGATTCTGTGTGCCACACCTTTGTAGACTGCCTTACCCAGCTCAAGGAATGGTCGGATACAAACAAGAACCATGTTCCCATCATCATCGATCTCGAGCTCAAGACCGATGCGCCGGCCTGCGCGATCGGTGGTGTCTGCCCCGGCGAGGCCACAAACTGGACTCTGCCACGTCTTCTCAACGTCGACGCTGAGATCCTCTCAGTCTTTCCCAGGAAGCAGCTCATTCGACCGGACGATGTTCGTCAAGGTAACCTCACTCTCGAGCAGAGCGTGCTCCAGAAGGGCTGGCCTCTGCTCAGTGATGCTCGCGGCCGCTTCATGTTCTTCTTCGACAACGATCCGAAACCCACAGATCCAAACTCTCCTCGCGAGCTGTACAAATCTAGTGGTCACGAGTCACTCCAGAACCGTACTGTATTCACCAACTCACTCGAGGGCTCTACAGATGGTGCGGTCATTAAGTCTAATGAGCCGCGCGGCAACATGACAGCTGAGATCCAGCGTCTAGTGAAGAAGGGCTATATCGTGCGCACGAGGAGCGACGTTCCTCTCGACACTGTGCTGAACAGGAACACGGAGATGCGCGACTCTGCGTTTGCTTCAGGTGCGCACATTGTCAGCACAGACTTCCCATCGTGGGGCATGAGTGCAAGGTGGGGATGGGACTATGTTGCGCAGTTAAAGGACGGTAGAGTGGCAAGGTGCAATCCAGTCAACGCGCCCAAGGGCTGTAAGGATAGTAAGCTGGAGTAGAGTTTACAGGTGCGATCTAATCAAAATATGTGTCTCCTTCAAGCTCGCGGCAAACCGCAGCGCTTGAAAAAAAAAACGTAGTCTTCAAGATATGGGCGCGGTGTCTCAGAACCTTAATGTTGCTCACTGACGGCATCTAGATTTGTAGCAGGGAGCGGTTCGATCCACTCAGACTGCCCTCATCACTGCAAGCCTCGCCACGCTCGTCCATTTGTGTGCGCCGACTGGCTCGATCGGTTCGTCAAACCCCGTCAGGTGGGTGGGTCTGATATAGGCTCTTTCTGGGCCGGCGGCAGGGCAACCCATGAACGATCACAGGCTCGGTATCATTCGAAGTGGTCAATTACTGGTTGCATTGGGGTACTGGTCATCGGCAACATGCTAAGTACGACCTCAAGTGCAGGGACTCCTCAATTCATTAAAGAGTAAGACTGTCAGCTTCAAGATCATTGTAAGGAGTTGCAATGATGGAAGAAGAGTACCGTACGAACGCAGCGCTATGAGAGATCTTGTGTGTGTGTCGATATGTGTATGCCGCAGAAGGTGGTGTCGAAGTGCCTTCCAAATCGATCTCAACTCTCAAAATTGCCCAAGTTGCGCCAAGCCTTCTCAATACGACCGAACGATATCCACGCTACGTTCAGTTGCCTACTTTCCTATTGGTACTAATTTATAATTACCAAATATCAACGTCCGGATCAAAACAGTGCTTCAATGAAGCGTGAAGAGCTTTGTATCCAGGAAATCACCCGTTCAGATGTTGGCAAACGCAAGTTGGGGGACTATGATACTGCCTAATCGCACTCTTTGAGGCCTACAAAACGTGCAGACACCGTACAGAAGGCTCCTGGAACGGCTACGGATTCGGTTGAACTGAGACTTTGGATTATGCCAGTGGAAATCAAGGACATCGTCAGCTCATACATACGTCAAGGTATCATCTATATCCGCCATCCGCCGCACAGTATTGATATTAGTTGAGCTACCGCTTTCGGCCCTCAAAACGAGACTGGAAGTTGCACATGGTCTGTCAAAGCAACAGTCAGGTTCCGTGAGACCGAACTTGGTCCCAATCGCCGACTAGTTCGGTTATACCCTTCTCCGCAACGTCGAGTTCCGAATTGGGTGTGGATCGCAAGGAGGAAATCGTAGTGATCAACTGCAAGTTTCCTCTCAAGTGGCTTCTGGGGCCTTCCCTGGATCACAGTCTCTAGAGCGTTTCTCTCACGCAACATCCGCAGTGGAAGCTCAGCAAACTAGACCTTGAATTTGTAGCCGAGGCTTGCCCGCACGTCATGGATGTGGCTATCCCTTGTCCGGGTCTGGAGAAAATGGTCTGGTCACAGGAGCAGACTGACCCGCGTCTGCAGCGACAGATCGAGGACATTACAGTAAGATATCCTGCATTTCGCGCTCTTGTTGCTCGCTAACTCCAATAGAATACCCTGAAAGGCTTTTGTGTATCGAGATACCTCCAGCTCATCGCCAACTCCCGACCTCACTGGGAAGATCTAGTTGAGTCTATCGGCATCGAGTGCATGACCCGTTCCGTGTTGGAGATCCTATCAGCGGAGACCCTGCGCCTCGAGTTTTTTTGCCATGGCTCTGCGCGACACAACCTACTCTTACGACCAAGGATCCGACATTTGTCATCTACAAGTCCATCAGAATCCGAAGGAATCAACTATCATCAGTGCAAAAGGAATGAGACGCAACATGGAGTATTTTGGAGACTTTGGCAAGTGCCACTTTCCCAGTGTTGTCAAGGCTAAGACAGGGCTTGCCTACGACTAGGATGGCGCTTAGGAGGTCTTCAGACCACTCATCAGATTGGGATGTTGTCCGCCACTATGGATTGTACATTGCCCTTGTACGTCGCTTGTACTTGGCGAGAGAAGAAAGTAGAGGAGCATCGGAATGCGTTGAACTCTCCCGCAGATCGTTTATTTTTTTTGCTGATTGGAAGAGATATGAAGCAAACGTGGCGCTAATGCGGTGGCAATGCTGATCTGGCGGTTGACTGGGTCTGAGCGCGGTAGACACATGCTCTATGTCTGGGGTACCTCAACCCAGCGTCTGGTAGCGCAACACTGTAAAGGATTGCAATCTCCGTCTGCACATTACGCGCTAGATTGAACGGACCAAAAAGAATGTATGCTTCAGCGATCGGCAGACGGTATTCTCAGTACAGAGGAGCTTGTTTGTAGCCGCGGTGGGCTCTGGTCTTCTCTCTATCGGCCCGCTCAGGTAGGTCGGCTCTCACCTAGACGCCAGAGATGGACAAATGAAACACGTATCTTCAAGTCGAAGGACGACATCTCAGACGTACTTCCACGGATGCAGTAGAAGGGTATGGTAGTGTCTGCGAATCGAAGCTGGTTCGCGGAACCATACCAACCGTTCGCTTTCTCATCCTGGATAATGCAGTGCTGCACATGCTGTTACCCGAAAGTAATGTTTCGATCTGCAATGTCCTATTCTGTTTCGAGCTGCACGCTTGTGGAGAGACACCGTTTATCAAACGAGAATCCAGATCCTCGAAGAACGTTCTGCGAGATCGAAATGAGGGACGGGGATTATGTGGGGGAGCTTCAGCAAGGGTAACGTCGTTTGTCACAGAGTTAGGCGGGCCGGATCTGTACCCGTTATTATCCCAGTATACCAACAGCCCAATCGAAGGGATACACACTGGGGCCCGTGAAACGCAAGGCGGTTGCACGCTTGGCAGGTGTGACCACTTGCTTCAGCGCGACCTTGGGTTTGGTGGTCTACGCTCGTGGATGGCTAGCTGCAAATGCAAGGATAAGACGTCATTTCGAAGCGTCTGGCAGATACGAGCACTGTCCGAATGCGACGCCCTCGTAAGCACGTCGAATGAAGTACCACAAGCAGAGGACTTGCATGTGGATGCATATTAACCTCGAGCCAATGTCTGTGTTAGGAGAGTGCTCGGAGCCAAACCGATTGTTAATGCGACTGCAAGGTGTTGGAAAGCCGCCCGCGACACCTCGAACGGAGGATGCGTCTCGAGGAAGACCGGCACAGGCCAAGAGGGACGACGAGGCTGCTTCAAGGCCGGCGACGACGAGGGGGCCTCGTGTCCTGCCACACTTAATCACTGAGGGAGGGTCCTACGCGCCTTGCTGAGCCAACACATTTTCCGCAGTCAGCAACACGATCGTGAGGTCGGGTTTCCCTGTCCATTTGCGCGTTTGCGCGCCCCTGCATATATGTGAGAAGAACCCACTGCGCTCATCCAGGCTTCGGAACGGACATCTGTCATTTTATGAACTCAGGGGCGTTGCTCCTGCTCCCTCGAAATCTGTGATGTGGGGTCTCAGGTAACGATCAAGACAAACGGGAGTGTGCAACGACGCGTTGACGCACACTGAGACCAACACGGTAGGTCTTTGGGCTCCGAAGGGTCAGCGTCTTCGAAGGATGACGGTGTGGAGACAAGGTTGGCTGGGCAGGGGCTCCCAAGCACGTGGGAAACATCTAAGCGAATCACCTAATCGATAAGGTGCCGCCCGGCACTTTGTTTGGAGGACGTCTGCGCCGCAGCCACAACCGGAAAATCACGAAGGGCGGCGATGTGCTCGGGGGGACGAGATCAGATTCTGACGCCTGTTTGAACTGTGCTCGTATTCACACCTTGGTCTTTCGCGGAAATGCAAGAATATGCAGAGACAGTCTCCGCTTGGCCGTCTCCGCACGTAAGAAGCGCCGACATCTAACCATTCATGGAATCGTGTGAAACACGGCGCGTTGATGTTTCTTCTGTGCTTGGCTGGCGAAGGTCCTAACCAGACCAACGCACTTGGGCAAGACCACTTCGAGCCGCCACGGTGAAACATTGATGACCTGCATGCAAATGCAAACCCTGATCCAGATTGGCTCAGCGATGCCAGGGGAAACATTCCCGCGCCAAGATTACGGCATGCGGGTCGCACAACGGCTTCCAGGCGTGAATCTGATCCTACCGGGGCGGAAACGTAAGTGAGTCCACCGTGCGCCTTGGTAAGATGATCAGAAGTCCTTTGCAGGCGGCTTAAGAAGCCAGATTCCACCTGTTGTGGAAGAGGCATCACTCTCGGTGACACACCAACTCTCGTGACAAGCAAGCCTTCGTCGACGTTCCTTCTACATTCACTCCTTTTGTGATCGAAAGCGCAGGACCGTCTTTCTTCTTTTCATCCCTTCCCTTTTCTAGCGCCCGTGTAGCCGGTTCAGGACCATTTTCCAACTTTCGGCCTTCACAAACAGTATTTACACGTTTCCAACAGTGTCAACTGACCAGGCCGTGCCATCATCACTGCACAACGCTGCTCAATTTTTGATCTACTTAAGATCCTTCCAATCTTTCACTCGATACCTCCAAGAACTTTACGTGATTCTTTACGACATATCACGATGTACACGAACGCCATCTCACTGCTCGCCCTAGCTGGCGCAGCACAAGCACACATGTCGCTCTGGTACCCCGGGCCCCTCGGTGGTGCTAAGGAGGCCAACGCAGCTTCGACTGACTCTGACGTTGACCCCGAGCTCAACTTCCCTCTCGGCTGCTGTGACAGCGAAGGTCAACCCACAGACCCTAGTCCTGGTGTATGCCGCGGCCACCTCGACCTCTTTGACACTGAAGAGCCTCAAGTCACATGGCAGCCAGGCCAGGATGCCTACTTTCAGCTTTCCGACTACACCTACACTGCTGATGCGCCTGGTGGTACTCATTATGGTGGCTCTTGCCAAGTCGGCTTCTCTACCGACCGCGGCGAGACCTGGAAGGTTGCAGCTTCTTATAATGGCAACTGCCCTCTTCGTGGCGAGGACGGCTCCCCTGAGGTGCAGACATTCGACTTCAAGGTTCCCACTGGCATACCTGAGGGTAAGGCTCTCTTCGGCTGGATCTGGCTTAACCGCGAGCACGAGAGCTTTATGAATTGCGCTGCAGTCCAGATTGGCAAGGGCTCTGGCAACGCCACCACACCCACCAACCCTGCTGCTCCCTCTGTCTCGGCCACCAAGCCCTCGAAGCCTTCCAGCTCAGCCTATCAGCCCTATCAACCTGATAACGAGGCGCCCCAGTTTTCGTTAGCCCCTAAACCAACCTCAACTCGCGCCGTTGGCAAGCCTTCCTACCCAACTGCATCTGCTTCGCCTTCTCAGCCTGAGGATGATGAGTCTTCCAAGGAGCCTTCCTACGACGCTCCTCCTGACGACTCCGAGAACTCTGACGATTCTGAAGAGGACACCGACGACTCTGAGGAGACAGATGACTCTGAGGATACTGACGACTCTGAAGAGAACACTGATGACTCTGAAGAGGACAACAACGACAACTACGATGAGTCTGACAATGAGGAGACTGACAACAAGGGATCCCGACCCGGCCGCTGGCACCCTCACCGCCACCAGTCTCTCAAGTACAGGATGATTGACGGACACAAGTGCAAGATCGACACCGTCACCAAGCGTGCCGAGTGCGAGTGCAAGACAGCCAGCGATTGCTCGCCTCAAAAGCGCGCGCTCGTCGAGCGCAAGGCCGTTCGCATGGTTCGTCGCGACGCCGCCAAGAAGCCTGCCAACGCTTGCGCCTGGAACTCCGCTCCTTCTATGGTCGTCTCCTACTACACTGTCGACGCTGCTTGCGCACCCAACGCCAAGATGAACGTTCCCGAGTCCGATACTTTCGAGATCGGCTGGAGCGAGCCCTGCGGTGTCGTCGAGGGCGACGGCGAGTACCCTATCAAGGAGATGGACTGCAATATGTTCAGCTAGACGCTGACTGGTCCTCCCTGCGCATGACTTCTTTCTACCACATACCCCCTTTTCATCTCCCATTCGCTCATTCACACACTTGGGCACGGTCCTATTCGTTTCTTTTCATGGTCAGGCGGTCGCACAAGGCACCTAAGTACCAGTCGCTTGCTGCATTTGTCCCACGCCGAGTGGTGGTGACACGAACTGCAGGTGCGCAGCTCGACACTTTGGTCCGAAGCAGGGGGGAAGGCTTGGTGTTCCTTTTCTTTGCATTTACGAAGGCATGTTTCTCTTGTTGTTGCATGAAGGTCAGGCATGAATACGGAGCAGATATGACTAGGTACACAACGCAGCATTGTCATGACTACTCAACTTCGCCCATACTCACCTGATGTGTCGCTCTTGTATCATTATGCATGATTCGTTGTCACACTGTCCGCCGCATAAGGTTCACATATTTCGAACAAGACACCAGTGGATTAATGATTCATTCATTTGCTAACATAGACACGACTCAAGGCAGTGCACCACCAAGCGCGCGCTATTGCAAGATCGTCGGATCGTGAAGTTCTGACCCTCAAGAGGACTGTCCGCCCTTGCGACCAGCCTCCTTAGCCTTCTCGGATCCAGGCTCGAAGCTGCCAGACGATGCCTTTCCACCTTGAGAGGCGATGTCATGCTACCATATTATCAGTGACGTTCAGTGAGTATTTGTTGACACCACAATGGTACCTGCTTGTCCGCGTCCATAGAAGCGAAGCCGCCATTGTGCGATGCCTGACCGCCTTTCGAGGCGATGTTCTGAACCTCCTCCTTGGGGCGGTTGGCGAAGTTTCCTGGGTTTCCGTTGTCGGCCATGTTGATTCAAACTGATCAAAAGTTTTGAGGGATTGAAAACTGAATGTAAGATCTGTTATTGATGCTGTTGGATGCTGTGTTGATGCCTTCTACATTGACGGTGACTGCGCGCTTTATATGCATTGAGGCCTCCACAGACAGTCATCTCTCATATCCCATCCATCAAGATGACAACATTGATGTCAACAGTCGCTCTGTCCTCGAGCATCGCTCTGCGTGATTGTCAGCTTATGGTACGGCCCACTCACTCCACATCGGAGCTGTCAATCGCTGCACAAAACGCTTCAACGTAGGTCGCGATCTCGAAATGACGTTTAGTAAACCGCATCTGTGAATCTCATTACATCGTGCAGCGGAACCTAATCCACCAGGGTAGGGGCTTGCAGTATGGGGAAAGTGATGTCTGGGGTGGTGTTGCAGAAAGGTTGGGTGTTGGCGTCATGGGAAATCGAAAGGAGGCTAGTCCTATTCCTGCCGCTCAATGAACGTCACGGGATGACGTGAAGACGCGATCGCGATGATGCGGTATACTGTTCGTGGGCTTATTACAAATAAATATGGTACATCGATGATCAGAAGATTGGTACCGGAGTGTTTTGACATTGCAATCCGGCATTGAGATGCGTTCGATTGGCGTCATTGACAGGCAGGTGCTCACCTGAGCAGAGTTGTGCCTGGCAACAAAGAGAGCTAATGACCACTAGAACGTTTTTGAGAAGAGACTGTGGAACATATCTGATTCGAAGATTACAACTCAATGACAAGTGCCTGATAGACTACAATGTGAATATGCTTGCAACAGCTGTGTATACGCTTGGAGTTGGCGAGACGGTCTTTTCTTCCACTGGCTTCATCAAGCCTTCAACACAACAAATCCGCTCTCTATCAACATTGATGACAACGCTGCGATGGCCCTTCTTCTTACCAGTATATCGCGCCAGTGACCCAGCCTTCGGCTGCCCATATTCGTCCAGCCAGAACTCGCTGTTCGTGTCGTACTCTAGCAGCCAATGAGTTCCGCTTAAGCAAAACCGTCCGCCTTCTAGGCAGGAGCAACGGATGTCTGCTGGGGTTCTTTCCGCGTCAACATGAAAGGTGACAGACTCTTTAAGAGTGTGAAGTTCATCAGCCCGGAATGTGGGAAAGCCGGTCATCGAGACTGGAGCTAACAGAGCTGTAAGTGTGAACGTGTTGCTAGGTGGAATCTTCATCACAATGCTATTGTCAGCGTCGCCCTTGCGCGGACTGCTGTAGTTGGTTCCGTATAGATGCATTGTGGGTGGTCGAGTTTCTTCACTCTGTGGTTGTTTGGTGTTTTCAGGAAACAGTGGCACGATGTTTTTGATGAGCTGCGAAACCTTCATTGTTCAGACATGCTGCTGATCGTTACGTGTGCTCAGTAGCTATGCTGATCCTGCCACCTGTGGTTCATGGTCAGGAGCTGTGATGTTAGTGCAATCTAGCAAAGAGCTTTTGAAGTTGACTCGACCATCATTGCATACCTGCCTAGGTAATCGGGCTCGTTTGGTTACAATGGTAAAGCAACTCAGGGTGTATCTAGCTCCAAACCCAACATATATTGTTTCGTGAGCTCAACAAACCGTTCAACACATCAACGCTGTATACACACCATCCTCGCACCCTTCTTCCCAAAGCAAGCAATGCCTTTACCGTCCTTGAGAACTCTCCCACAATACACATGTCCTTCACAATCTTCCCTGCTACATCCCCATCTACTAATCTCCCCACCCTTCTCAAGCACATAGCACCCTTCTTCACACTTCTGCCCCTCGTAGATATGTGCACAGCGCATATCTGCTGGGAACCATGCACTGATAAGCTTAACAGTCTTAGACGGCATGTCACGCAGATGCCGCAACTCAAAGCAGTCGTAGTTTGGGTTCGCAGGATCATAGTCAGAAGGACGGATCGTGTATGTTGTGCCAACATTAGGCTTGGAGGGCCCTGGACGTGTGAAGATGGCGGGTAGCCAGCGAGGTGGAGGGCGTGGCGGACAGAGGACTGCGAGTGTGTATTTAGTCGTATGAGGTTCGGTTTCGCCTAGCATATCGAAGTAAGGGCCCATCATTCTGCAAGTGCGGCATTCGGTTCCAACGCGCTTGATTCGAGTCGTACGCCTGTGGTTGCGTATATGAGTGCGCTATCGAGATTGAGAAGGTAGTGCACGGTATACGAGCGGTGTTGTAACCCTAAGCAGTCGCACACTCCGCCTACCGCGATTGCACTGTGGAAGTGAGAGAAGTGGCGCAGTGCGTGATGAACAAAGACATTGATTGACATTTCGACGTGTCCGTGCAAGACAAACGATCGTTCGCTTGGAACAAGCAACTTGAGAAACGGGTTTGAACTGGGCTATCCACAATGTCCGACTATTCTGCACAAGCGTATGCATCTTGTTCTAAACTTCAACATTGTACAAAGAGGAAGTCGCAAGTGCAGTGCTGATGTACTTGCTGATCAAATGAAGAAGGCAGCCGCAGCGCCCATTCCGGCCAAGACTGGTGCCAACGAGCGCATCGGGGCAGCTGCGCCAGTAGCCTCAGCAACCCCAGAGCTGGCCGCACTTGATGCTGCGGAAGCTGCAGAAGCGCCAGACGCCGCAGAGGCGCCAGACGCTGCAGAAGTACTTGACGATTGTGCGCTGCTTCCAGTAGGCGTAGGTGCAGTCACGGAAGCAGAAGCGGCGGCTGACGCACCAAGCTTCTCCTGTCCGGCGGTGATAACGAGCTTGAAGTTGTTCAGGTAGTATTGTTCGTCGCCGGTCATGGTGGTGGAGCTTGCTAGGTCGCCGAGGTCGCTGACAGCGTCCGATGGTATGCCATCAATCTTGGAGGAAATTGTGCAGGTTGGGACGGCACTACCGTCCGCTCGCGAGCATGCAAGGCTCACAGCTGCTGTGACAGACATCTCTTCTTCGGTAGCAGTCGCCTCGTATGCCACATAGGTCGTCCCCCCGACGGTCACAAGATCAGGGCCTTTTCCGTAGTATTCCGTCTCAATGCCCTCGCCATCGAAAGCGATGGAGATAGTAGTGCGATCATTCTGCAGAGCAACGACGGATCCACGAAAACTCTGGTCTGCGTTTGCAGCTCCGGGCATCCAGATAGAGGTAGTCAATTGAGCCGTAGCGACCGACGCAAGGAGAGTTGACTTGAAAAAGAGAGACATGGCTACGTGCTGAAACGAGTATAGCTTGCTAAGAGCAAAGAATGAATAAACGGCGTGCGAAGGGAGAAAACGTGGTTCCGAGAGCAAGACGGTGGAAAGTCAGCCTGCGAAAGGGGTATTCATAGCTTACATGTTTGGGGGCGGTGCACGGCTGTCCAGCGCATCTTGCAGACAAGCTGAGCCGCACACGACGCCAGTGGCTGCAGATGCCGGAAGGTTAGTGGCGCCATGCACCAAAGCAGCGTAGTCACGCCTAGATAGGGATCTGGGCGCTCGGCAGAAGATTAGGAGACTTATTTGTCGTTCCACCCCATGTGTTCGAGGCAGAAAAAGGTGCTCGATTGGATGCGTCGCCTAGCAATAAGATGAGCCTCGGACGCCTGATGCTGTGATCTGACTTGGCGCAGACAGCAACATCTGATGCTGTTGAAAAGATAGAATGCATAAAAGCAACGTTCTAATGCGATTGCGCTACGGTTTGACAAGATTGTGAGGACGTAGCACAACCAGCACAAAGACGCCCAAGACCTACTGAAAGGTAATGATCATCTACGATGGCAACGTTGAAGTCCGCATCGATGTTCTACTAGATCCAAGTGATGAGGAACCAGCGTTCGCGATGATTGTCGAGAGACGGACAGGCCTTCGACAGCCTTGCGATCCCGCCAAAGAAGATGTAGTCGCGCTAATGACGCAAGCGTGCTTCAGCCTCCCGCTCTTGCCTCAATAATCGATACCGAGTTTTGATCGTCACGACATCACAGGTCAACGTGGTGGACGCGGTGTTCTTATACAAGACAAGGTGAGATGAGCAATGATTATCTTGAATTCAGAAATGGGTATCAACGCGCGCGAAGCAAATCCTCAACCTTCCAGCATCCTTCCTATGTGTGCGTCTCCTTTCGTCCTGTTGTCCTGTCTTCCTTCGTGTCGCAAATAGAATCTTCCGTACGACTCAAAACCTCTGTCCTCGTGACTTCCCACGCGGTCTTTCATTGCTTCTTATGCAGAGTATGCATATTGTTGTCGACAGACTTGGCCACTATGGTTGTGTGCTTTCTCTAAGCGTCGTCCTTCTCAGGCTCGCGGTACAAGTGAGCGCCGCGACGCATGCCACTCGCGAAGTTGTAATCGTCATCGTCGTTGTCGCGAGCACGGAGGAGTTCCTTGGACCAGCCCTGGAAAGGCTTCTTGAGCGTCGCCATGAAGCTGTGAGACTGGTGAACGGCTTGGTGCGTCTGCTCTCCAGACATGGTGATGGAGGAGCTGCGAGACGAGGAAGGCGATGGAGTCGACATTGTTGGTTGTAGATTGTAAAAGCAGAGGTAATGGCAGCGTGGAGGTTGTCAATGCAGGTAGGCCAAGTGGATGAGTTGGCTGAGCGAGTGACAAAGTGTGTAGGGAATGAACGACTGTGAAATGCTTGTATTGCTTGTGTCCTGCAGCCACACCTTATCGCTACCCTCAGGTAAATATATACTTCTCAAGCGCGACGTCGGTCATCTTGGCCATCCCAACAACATTGACACCGAGCCATCACCGAGTCACTTCAAACACCTTCCAGCCACACCGCTACCCTGCCAAGACGAAAACATACAAAGCCTGCAAAAAGCACTGCATTTTTTGCGCGACTATAGGGTACCGTCGCCCTGAATTGTGCACCAAGGCTGCACACTTGCTGATTGGTGCGTGGCGAAAGGGAATTATTCGGAAACTCGGGGTTCCTCGGCGGGCTGGGGTTCGGGAATGTTCGGGGGAGATGGTGCCTGGCACAACAGGTGTGCGAGACAAGCTTCGAAATCAGCCGATATTACAGCAAGCACTTCTTCTCCTTCTTCAAGCCCGTACAGTGGAAGGGCACCGGTGTTCCAGTAGGCATCGTCAAGCTCTTGAAGATCTACTTCTCCATCCTCTTTCACTGCCAGGATATTCCTGCACATGGGGCACGAGTATTCAAACTTTAAAAAAGACTCTTGCTGACTTTTGTGCCAGCCCAGAAGGCACTTGGCGTGGTAAATGTGGCCGCAGATTGTCTTGACGATATCGCCCATGGTGCTTTCGGTGCAGATAGGGCAGGATTCATCGCTTTCGCGGAAGTGCCACGGCTCCTGGACCTCAAGCCATTCTCAGCAGAGAGAAGAGCTGATCGTTTCTAGAACCATTTTGATGGAGGTTTTGGTATATGTGTGTATGTGCATGTGTGTGTATGTGCATGTGTGTGTATGTGCATGTGTGTGTATGTAGTAGTGGTGGTAGAAGTGTGCTGTAAGCAGGGTTTCTCTCAGAAAACAATTGTGTGAGAAAGGAAAGAGTGAAAGCAGGACGAGAGCACGCGTTTATGAAGATTGTGTAAATAACAATTGTGTGACCCTTCATGGCCGCCCATACCTTAAAGTTTGAAGAACAAAAGAGACACTCATTTCATCTGAATGCTATGAACTGCAGACTATCGAAATACATACCACTCTCTCTGCTCTCGTCGTCAATGCTCTCCTTCAAATCTTTCTTGCCAAGACGCCTGGCTTTCTCTGGTCAGGCTGTGTTTTCTCGGGTATGCACGACAAACAATCTACCGCCACAGCCCACTGACCGTCTCAACGCCCCTTTCTACCACCGCCTTGACCCTCGCTCTGAGCGCATTGTTCGCACACTCAACATCCAGATCCTCCAACCAGACCTTCGCCACAAAGCGATCAAACTTGATCTCGATACCCGGGACAGGGATGCCCTGAGCGTGCAGGCGCTGGAGCATGGCTTTGTCTTCGGCGTTGATCTCATCTGCGTTGCCTTCGTCCATAGGTTCACCATCTGCCTTAGAAGGCTCGGTACCATTCGTAGCATTTGACGGGTTGAGTGCGGACGAGCGCGGGTAAGGGATTGGACTGACAGCGTCCTCGCCGAACTGCGCCTCGAGGAACAGCATTAGGCGTGCAAGACGCGTTGACGGGTCGGAGGTGGCGTGGGGGTGGTGTTTGGGTTCCTTTGGCTTTTCTGGATGCCCATGCGAGTGAGAGTGCTGGCGTGATGATTCTGTGCGGACAATGTTAGCTAACGGACTGGCAGGATCTGTTCCTTATAGACCAACTTACGACGGACAGCTGCAGGCGAGCTCTCTACGGTGAATAGCACTGCAAGCACGGCGTCGGCGATACCGTCGTTGATCACGTTACCCTCCCAAGATACTTCGACGTGTCCGCCAGGCTTGACAAGGACGTTGACGCACTCCATGACCGTGAATTGGGTGCTTGCGCGGCTGATGTCCTCGTCTGCATCCTCCTTCATACCGCCACCGTTGATCTCTTTGCCTTTGACGGCATCGTCGGTAATCTCGGCCTCTTTTATTGCGCCAAATGTGCCTTCGAGCGCCCATCGAATCAACTCTGTACCTGCGGCGGACAACGTCAAGTGCTGACGGCATACGATTGTGGTCGTTGTTAGGCCAGCGTACTCCTTGAGGTCTTCTGGAGCCATGAGTGAGATCTTGAAGTCATTCTGGATCAGAACACCACTGATGAGAGCGGGGTTCTCGTTATCCTCGTTGGCTTGCTCGGATTCACCGTCTTGGTCGGGCGATCTCAGTGAGGGAGGTAGAGGTGGTTGGATAGCGGCGAGTGAGCCAACGACTTTGGCGATCTTGTCGGTCTTGAAGGGAATTCGGAGCTCTTCGCAATTGGCAGGCGAGTAGATCTTCGTAGGCACTGCTTTGTGCGCGTTGAAGCCGAGAAGTTTGGACTTCAAACGTGTCATGTTACCTTTCTCACCGTGGACGAGGATCTGTCTATAGTTCAGCTTTATCACCTGAGGGACTTGTCATAAGGTAACTTACCACTACGGGTGCAGCAACTTCCTGCACGAACTCCATGTTCTCCTTGCCGTCAACGTGGGCTGCAAAACTGTACTCTTGTACTGTGCAACGCCTTGGAATCATGATCTGCTCATTCTCCCTCTGGCCGACACGGCGATTGTTATTTGCAGCTCGTGTCATGATGGCGGGGATCTGCTCAGGCTCATGGACGATCTGCTTCGCCATGGTTCCTTCGACCGAATAACCAGTGATAATGACACCGTTCCTCGGATCCGGTGCCCATCGTTCGAGCAACTCGCGCGACGTACCGGACTGCATCATACCAGGCGAAGCCAACATGACACAGCCACTCATGTCGTCGAAGCGTTCGAGGTTCTTCAATGAACGTACGAATCGTAGATCCCAGGCTCCTCGTCGGCCAACGTCCCCTTCGGCTTCGGCCTCGGCAAATCGCTGCTTGGTGAGGCGCTTGATATTGTCGTTCATAGCGCCCACGTAGGTTTGGTAGACTTGCATGCATCGTCGCGCCAGACTGGAGTTGTAGTATATTGGTACCTTCTGGTACTGCGGGTGCTTGCCCCAGTATTCGTCCAGGATGAGCAACAGCTCTTGAGCTCGTCCAAGGGCAAACACGGGGAGGAGCGCTCTTCCTCCACGGTTCAGGATATCAGTGATGGCCTTCATCAGCTGTGTTTCACGTTCAACGCGTGGTGTATGTGTGGAGATACCGAATGTTGACTCAGTAATGAGGACATCAATCTTAACCTCCTTGGGAACTGAAGCTGAAACCAAATGTCGGTCGTCTTCTCGCGAGTAGTCGCCTGTGAACAGGATCTTCAATCCAGCAATCTCGATAAGGAACATGGCCGCACCAAGAACGTGACCAGCAGGATATGGTGTAATTCGTATCCCGGATACGGTATGCGTTGTGTAGAAGTCGATGGATTCGATCATGGGGAAAGTGTTCAGGTGGTCTTGTTCGGTGTACATCTGGATCTTGGTCTCTGACGAACTGGACATGTTGCCAACACGAACTGAGTCTTGGATGAGCCATTTGTAGATAGCCTTGGTGGGATGTGTCATGAAGACTCGGCCCTTGAAGTTCGTCTTCGCTAGGACATATGGTAATGAAGCTGCGTGATCGACGTGGAAACTAATATCGCGTCAGCAAAGATGCCGCACTATACCATTGTGCTGTTGGTGCAGACTGGGGGACGGTGCTGCTATGTACATGTGGGCCAGGGTGAGGAAGCACATCACCGGAGTCGGACTGGATGATGCAAATGATATTCCATTGTTTCTGATATACAAGATGTTGGTTGGTTCCAAAATCGTCCTCCATGCATGTACGACTGCAGTGATACGCCTGGCCCACCCATATCGATGCTAGATCTAAGGGCAAATGTGTATACATACTGTGAGATTAGGAGCACATCTACTGTGCTGAGATCAAAGTCATCGTAGAACGGCATGGCAGAGAGGCCTTCGTACGCAGGATGCATACCAGCATCAAGCTGTTCCGGTCAGCATCTTGTGAAATCCTCTTCAGCACCAGTGTACGCACCATGACCGTTTTGCCCTTGTATTGAAGGATATGACAGGAACGACCGACCTCGTTGCCGCCGCCCAAGCACAAGAACATCAGCTCATCAGCTGGATCTATGGGCTCGACATCTTCTGGCTCCATCGCCGCATGCTTCCTCTTGGACGCCATGTCTGTGTATCTATTGACCTCTGTCGGTGCTGAACGTACGATCTGTACTCGTAGACGCAGGACAAAGTCGAAGGCACGACTTTGCACACGCAGTTGGCTCGGTGCAGCTACAGTTGAAAGGGGCGTGAGGTGCTACCGAAGAGAGGGCGCGTTGGCCAGCAAAAGCGTATGTTCAATCTAGGGCCATTAGTCAAATGACAGTTATCGCAAGAGAAACCGCAGCCGCCCGTTGTGAAGACCGGCGGTGATGCGTGGGCGAGATGCGGTGAGTGAGGAGGTGACTGTGGTGAGAGCTGTCGCGGTGCTCTTTGTCGCGTCGTTGCCAAGAGATCCAGAAATCGTCTGTGCGCAGGCGTCACTCATCTGCGGGCGTGCCTTTGCTTTCGCGACTCCAACACCGAGACATTATTGCAGACGCGCCCTGGCCCACCGCTACTTCCCCGCGCATCGCCAACCACATCGCTCCTTTCACCGTGACTTGGTCCTCCCGTGGATGACACGTCAATAAATAGCTACCGCCCGCGCATTCCCTCCGGGGAAAGCTGCCTGCCTGCCTGCCCACCATGGCTCAGAACTACAACCAGTACCCGCAGCAGTACCCGCAGCATCCTCCACCTGTGCAGACGCAGAACCTGAACCAACAGCCACCGCGACCCTTTTCGCCGCCCTCATACAACCAGTCGCCGAGCGCCATGTCCCCAACCATGGGTAGTGGTATCCCCCCCGCAAAGCGCCCACGCCTGTCGCCGAACCCAACTTCGCCCGCGCCATACCAGTCGCCCTTTGCGGCACCATCGTATCCCATGTCGCCCTATGCCTCGTCTCCTCAAAACTCTGGCTATCTGTCCTTACCACAATCCCCCGCCAACACGCAGCCTCCGCCTTTCCACCAACCACAGCCCTATCAACACCCAAACAATATGGCGCAGCAGCAACAACCGCAGCAGCAGCCTCCGAGCTCTATGCCGCCGCCTAAGGTACCCTACAGCAAGGCCACGGATAATGCTGAGCTGGAAAAGGCGAACGCGCGTGATCTGGACGTGAATAATATTAGCGATGTTTTGACAGGCTCTGGTATCGATCTGCGTGCAGAAGAAGATAATCTGCTGCATAGCTACGGAAACCGTAGCGGCTATGGAACGTCATTCAATTCGCAGGCTACAGGATCTACCATCTCTCCCCACAGCAGCTTCAACAACTGGAGTCAGCAGGGTGGTCACGGCGCGTTCCAGGGCTCAGGATCGCTAAGCCAGTCCATGACACAGGAGCAGCACGAAGCAGAATTTCTTAGGAAGCATGAACAAGCCGCGCGAATCCTGAACGAATCAGCTCAGCAGTGTCTCACGGACCCCTTCTGTGACGCCAATGTTCTCCGTCACCGAATGGCCAGGCGCGCATACGAGAACGGGATACAGGTCAATGTCGACGGCTTGTTCGACAAGATCCCTGACAAGACACCGCGCGATGTCACTAGGACACAGGCCGGTGCCAACGGCGAGCAAGTTGTAGGTCTCGAAGCGGCCAGTCTTCTAAATCAAAACGCTCCGCTTGTTGAGATCTTGTCATTGCTGTCCTTGGCTGCCGAGGAGCGCATCCGCACGATTATCGAAGATTCCTTTGCTTTGAGTCAGGGCCGACAGAACACATCACATGGAATTATCCCCCCTCAGATGCTCGACATTGCGGTCCAGGAGCCCGATGCTGAGCAGAAGATGGTGGCGCCTACCAATGTTCTCAGGACGCCGTGGGAAGCACCTGAAAGTGCAGCCAGCCCCACGACGACTGCGAGCAAGGGTGAGTTTACATCGCTCAAAAATACTAAAAACATACTTATTGACTCTTATAGGACTGCCAAACGCTGCACGGCTACCTACACCCCCAAGCGAGGCCCCTCCTACGCCACAGCCTACCTTGCAAAATGTAAATCACGTTGCCAATGCCCTGAAGAGGCGTATTCGTGAAGACGAGCAGTACGAAAAGGAGCGACTCCGCAAACGCCAGCAACGTCTGCAGGGCAAATCTGCAGCAGCAGCTGACGCAGCCGAAGTGGCGCCTCTTCCAATTCCCGAGAAGATCACCAAGAAGCAACGAGACGCGATGAACAAAGCTGGCCAGACCGAAGATGTTCTGCACCGCAAAGCCAACGAGACAGCTGCACTTGCGCTGGGCGGTGGAAGGAAGAAGAAGTACTCATGGATGACGGGAGGTGGAGGCGGAGGTGGTGGCGCAGGAGCTTCTGGCGCTTCAACACCTGCTCGACAGACTATCGCCACAGGTGGTAGCGGTACAGCTACACCTGCTGCCGCACAGACTGAAATAGGCCTGAGAGCGAAGAAGCGGAACTACGGCGCTAACATCGAGAACACCGAAATCGGCGAGAAAATCCAGGTGCGAGATCTTATCCACATCCTGGAGAACGATGGCAGGGAAAAGAAGACCTTGACATTGATACTCGCGCGCCTGAAGAACACAGAGAAGGACGAGCCTAGATCCGTGGCGGACGTCCATCAGAGGATGCCGGGAGCTGCAGCTGGAGTGCGATAGGAGCACACGAGTATCTTGAATACCTCGGAGAGTCAACATGAGCACACGTATATCTTAAAAACATCGAACCTTACCATACCGACGCGGAGCCACAGCAACCTCTGGCGGCGCCGAAGATGAAGCGACAAGCGCCGCTCAGATGTCTGTTCCTTCACCCTACAACGGAGCAGCAATGCAACGCAGAATGTTCTAACTGGGCAACGCTCGCTGTTCATAGAACGGCGTCCATGGGGCTAGCAGGCAAATATACGGTTGCAAGCGTCACGACAAGGACAAGCTCTATTACCACAAAGATGACTTCCAGCGACACTTGCGTACTTGACACAAGGAGGACACATGCTGACTACTCCCTCGCTCTTGCATGGGAGAGTGGTCAGTTCCATCCAAATCGAAAATTACATCAGCGACGGCGTTTATTTGGAAGGGCTGGGGCTGTTTTTATGGTGTTTCTGCATCCCAAGGGCTGGGGTGAACTGCATTATTTTGATAACGTTTGTAACAATAGCACACGGTGCTCACCGAGCCAATAAGCTCGATTGCTATGCACACGGCTCCTCGGTACGTGATGGCTTCTATAATGTCAATATTCGGAATACCACAGGGTCACTTGTTGAGCCCAAAAGTCAGGACCCCGACGAAAGCCCGAAGAGACACTCGGGAAACTATGGTCCCAGAGTTCACCCATGGTTCAGACACACAAATTGTATCAAGCTCATACGAATAATCATGCTTACCTGTTCCTCGCACCTCACAACATGCATTGCACTCTAAATCCAGATCTAAAAATCACCAGCACATCCCGCAGACGAATCCTCCTGGGCCTACTAAACCCAAGTCTACAACAACCCAAACCCAACAAGTCAAAGATAATCCAGGGTCTTCTACCAATAAAGCCTGCCACGCTACCGCTCGAAATGAACAACAGCAGTTCAGCTACCACGTCCACAGTCCTCTCCGAGACCGCTACGTGGTACCTCTGCAGCCACAACGCCTTTCCGTACGAAGAGCTGGAGCCCGACCAGCCGAACCCTGGGAGCTGTTTCGACTGGCGCAATACAGTAAGGGATACCCGCGCTGTCGTGCCTGCGTCCTGCCGTACGGAAGTAGCTCCCAAGCCGGCGGAAGTCATGTGGATCGAGATGGAGGACTTGGGCGCTGGTTCTTCGACACAGGCACCGCGTGGAAGCGCCATTGGCCAGCGCGGTAACGTGGAGAGGGTGCCGGGTTCGAGAAGACCGGCGTTTTATAGGCTGGATGCTTGTGGTGCGCTGACGGAGAGCGAGTAGAGCGAGACGAGAGGGAGGGGGGCTGGGTTGTCGATGGTGTCGAGTAGCGGTAGCCAAGAAGGGTGTGGGTTTGCAGGTATTAATTTAAGTAATGGCTTTAAAGATACAGACTTAGATGATGCGTTTAATGACTGCAAGACTAGAGAGTCTGATAAGGGGAGGTCGGAGGAAAAAGGAGGGTTTTGGAGAGGTGTCGAACAGGTATTGCAGGTTGTTGATAGAGTTGTTGGTGTTGAAGGCGCTGAAGGAGCTCGTCGTGTGCAGCTCTAGAGGTCTAAAGGATAGTGTGAAGGGGTTTGGAAGGGGGACAGGAAGGGGTATCTAGCTGAGAGTCTAGAGGAGGCAGTGTAGTGTGTAAGAGATTGAAGCTTGTGGGACCGCTTTGTAGGCCGCTCTAGAGATTTCCATCACTGTCACAGATGGAGAAAACCGATCGAGAGCTGTAAAGATAGAAGCCGGCATCTGAAGCTCTGGTGGATAATATCCCAAGAGATGCATTGCAATCTGCCATGTGATGGCTTGAACTCATCAAGCGTAGAGATCTGCAAAGTTACATTGTGCGGTCACATTGTACGATTGCCACAATGATCGTGGTGTCGTGTTCGTCTCCAAGACAAGCAGGACAAGACGCCGTCCAGCACTGCGAAGTCGACCAGCGCTAACATCCCGCTCTAGCACTTCATTGGGTCTCGATTTAGAACACTCAGCCTTACGATCGCAGCAACAGCAGACGTCACTTGGCCGTGTTGCCAGGCCAGAGACAAAGAAGTCGGCGAAGGTCGAAACAAATAACTTGCAGAAATTACGTGCCACGTGCAACCAACTAAGTAGATGCTGAGAGCCGTGCAGCTCGCTTGACGGGTTGTTTGGCGAGGATGGCGAGGGATCCCTTCGTGACTAGTGGAGCTGATGAGGTGAGCATCAGCGCCCAATGAGGCGCAGATAGGCGGCGCTGTGCGGTGCAGCGCCGCAGCTTTGTCCTGGAGGAATTATGCGTGCATGTAGCAATGCGCGATGCTATCTCCAGTCCTGCTCGCAACTATATATAACGCTGGCAGGACAGAGAGTCTGCGGGACAGCGGGTGACGGGACGTTTGACAGCAAAACCCCGGCTAGGCGTGGCTGATCAATGGCCATTCAGGCCTGGGGCCGCAGCCGTGGTAGGGCCCTGTGCTGCGTAGGGTAGGGTTGGGCCCGTAAACCGGTGAAAGAATGACCCGCGCTACCTCTGCTACCCCTCCACCCCTCTCTACAGCGCCAGGGACACACACGCGCCTGCTCAGGTACCATTTCCAGCTCGAGCGTGCCCAGCAGCCAGCAGCCAGCAGCCGTATCCTCGTCAAGTTCCGGGCGTGCGCTGGAGCCAGCTAGGCAAGCGGATCCAATTCCTGGAGGACTGCGCCCCGGGTAGCGAGTGTTAGCTGTTGCTCTCAGCCTTGTCTGTTTAGAGGCGCCCAGCGCTGCGGCTGTCAGCTCTCTGCCAATTTACCTGTCGTCCCCCCACCCATTCTCTCAGCTTCTCTCCTCCCTCTCTGACTGATGAACTCCATGAATGCCCGTTTCAAGAACCTAGTTGGTTCGAAACGCAAGAGTTCTTCCCACCAGCCCACCCAGAGCAACCCCGGCGGCACCACCCCCACCGGCTCGAACCGACCGACGTCGCTGTCGCCCCAGGCCAGCAACTCGAGCAGCTCCTCGCTCCCCATGAACCCGCAGAACAACCTGGGCCGCCCGCCCTCGTACACCTTTGCGCCGCAGCAGGGCGGTCTCGCACCGCAGCAGCAGCATGGCCGCCCGACCAGCCCCCTCCCGCCCATCAACACCGGCGCGCCTGGCTACCCACAACACCCCAGCAGCCCGTAGGCTATCCTCCCCAGGGCGGTCCGCCTGGGTACCCGCCGCAGCCACCGCCTGGGCAGTACGGCGGAGGCTATGGTGCACCTCCGCCTCCAGCTGCCCACGGCCCCGGCCCAATGCAGCAGTACCGCCCGCCAGGCATGGCAGCAGAGGTCGCTGGCGAGGGTCGCTCCAAGGCCCAGCTCATCGTGGGCATTGACTTTGTAAGCCCAGGACTACTTCATCCGTGATACGTGGAGCTGACTCGACCCAGGGCACGACCTTCTCAGGTGTCGCTTTCGCTTTCGCAACCAACACTGAGGCCAAGGAGGACATCATCACTGAGTGGCCCGGTGCTGGAAACCAGACCAAGCAGAAGGTGGGTGCTGCCGAAAAACTGCCTGCCACGCATGCTGACTGATTTGTAGATCCCCACCGTGCTCTACTACGACCAGTACCAGAAGGTCGTAGGCTGGGGACCAGACATCGCCGATGCACTTGCGCCCACAGGTTACCCCAAGCCTGGCGTGCAGAAGGTCGAGTGGTTCAAGCTGCAGCTCATGCTGTCCGGCAACACATACATCGACCCCATCAACCTGCCCCCTCTACCCCCGGGCAAGTCTGAGATCGATGTGGCCGCCGACTACCTCTTCCACCTGCGACAGGCGATGCGCAATCAGCTGCAGAAGACATTGGGAGAGGTCTTCAATCGTGAGGAGCGCAACATTCGTTACTACCTTACAGTTCCTGCCATCTGGAACGATGCTGGAAAGGCCGCAACGCGTGCTGCCGCCATCCAGGCTGGTTTCCTGCGCGACGAGAACGACAACAGGTTGACGCTCATTACTGAGCCCGAAGCCGCTGCCATGTTCTGCTCGAAGACCGGTCTGCTTAACCTTAAGATGCACGATGCTGTCCTGATCGTCGATTGCGGTGGTGGTACCGTCGATTTGATCGCCTACGAGGTCGAAGAGGAGCAGCCATTCTCTGTGGCTGAGTGCACAGCTGGATCTGGTGATTCCTGCGGTTCCACGGCGCTCAACCGCAACTTCAGCAACATCCTGCGCGCAAAGATTCGAAAGATGAAACTCCCTGACGGTTCGAAAACAGCCGGCAAGGTTTACGCCAAGTGCATTATGGACTTCGAGAACAGGATAAAGGCCGACTTCAGGAACAATGGCCAGAAGTGGGCTGTCGATGTCGGTATCGAGGCCGAGTTCCCCGAGGCTGGCATCGAAGAAGGCTACATGACATTCACCAACGAAGAGATCCTGCAGTGCTTCGAGCCTGTAGTCAACCGAATCTTGGAGCTCGTCAGGAATCAGATCATCGCTATTCAGGCACAAAACCGGTCATTACAAAACGTACTGGTCGTTGGTGGTTTCGGTGCTTCCGAGTACCTCTTCCAGCAGATCAAGCTTCACGTGCCACCTCAATTCCAATCCAAGGTTGTTCGCCCTATGGACTCTGTCGCTGCCATCGTCAAGGGCGCTGTCACTGCCGGTATCACAGAGCGGATTGTCACACACCGTGTCGCTCGTCGTCACTACCTCATGGCTACACTGCAGCCCTTCAAGGAAGGCCACCACCCCGAGCAGTACCGTGTGCCGTCGCTTGATGGCAAGGACCGATGCAAGTACACACGCCAGATTTTCGTGCAGAAGGGTCAAAGAGTCAAGATCGGCGAACCTGTCAAGGTCTCTTTCTTCAGACAAGTCGCACCCGGAGCGACCCTCATGTACGAGGATATTTTGTACGCTTGCGATGACGATGTCTGCCCAGAGTACACCAAAGACCCTCGTAAGTCAACGCGTTCATTGTAAATAAAACTACTTGCTAATTTCGACAGGCATCAAGGAAGTTGTCACCCTCACGTCCGACCTTTCGCGGAAGAACCTCGAGAAGGACTTCGAGCGCATGGATACCCCACAAGGCACCTTCTACCGCGTCTACTTCGACATCTACCTCACACTCGACGGATCTGAGTTCAATGCCGAGCTTGTCTGTCAAGGCGAGGTCATGGGTCGCTGCACATCGAGGTTTAGGTAGTCGCTTATCAGAGCACTTGCAATCGGGTTGGAAAAGTTCATTTCGACGATATAATATAAGAACATACGGATAGGTGGTTGAGGTAGTGGTAGTTGGAGAGAGGTATTGGCAAGATTACTGGTGGATTGTGGGGAGGATTTGGTGACGAGGATTTGATTCTCTCCTTTGGCATTTTTGTTGATCTTGCGGCACAGCTAAGCATACCCCCAAACGTTCAATGAATCAAAGCTTCATCTTTACATTCACTAGCGTCCGTTTGTGACCGCAGTCTGGAGTTGGCAGTATCGCTACCAAGACGAACGAATGTGGCTGTAAGGCTCTTTCCCTTTCGAACCACGGAAGGCGCACTGCACTTTGTCTACATCTAACTTCCTGTATTGGCGCTGACGTCGCGTGACTCGAGGTCTTCTCCTATTCTTTACACCGACTCAGCGTGGAGTCATTCAAGCGGTAATCGTCATAGGACTCTCTGCGACTGCACACATCACGACCATTCTCGGATTTCTGTTTCCTGCAGAACGAGCAGATTACCTGGATCTTGAGCTGCGATCCTTCCATGTCGTGGCAATTCCAACAAGGATGTGAGCTCCTTATTGTTGGCACAGTCGTAATATAGATCTGGTCGCCTGTACTTCTCAGCGCGAACACCGAATTCGATCATCCTTTCGAGTTCATCGCCGATCTCATGGGTCGCGTGGGTCGCAAATTCCGAGAGGGAGTCAAACAGCAAAGGATCAGACAATTCTTCGATCAGATCGACAAGTGCAAGTATCACGAGCACGTTATCACTGATACTCCCTGCTACAAGACGAAGCACTCTTCCTGATATCGATGTTGTCATCAGTAAGTTCCTCTTGAGTTGGCGGCTCCTCTGACTGACCAAGACAGACACTATACGACGAACGCACTCTTTGCGCTCATGACACGCGTCACTAAGGTCTATGGTATATTTCCTCTTCAACTAGAAGTGGAAAGGAAGGGAAACAATGAGAGTAAGCTCTCTCCCTGTATCTTACTCTTCTTACTTGCGATCCAAAGACTAACTACAAGCAATGAACGATCTCATGATGCTGTACTCATGCCCCCGTAGCGCCTGCCTTCAGTCATCTGTTCTGACTCCTCCGTCCTTCTATAGCCATTAACCATGACGGGCAAGAGGCCTTTGACTAACACAACGCACCGCTAAAGTACACCTCACGGGATGGGACTTGCCCTATCCAACGTAATGCAGTACGTAAGGAAAGAAAGCGTAACTGTATCAAGCAAACAGCACACATACTCACTAGGTCACATAACTGGTCAAGGCCCTTTTGAAACTTAGTGTCATACACCCATTAGCTACAAAACATAGCAGAGCACGAGCCTGAAAGTGCGCAAATACTTTTCAATGTGACCTCATATCTACACGGTCTTGATGCCACCGGGTGCAAGGATATTCGCCTTCACCTTGACTTCACTTGTATCAATAGCGTGTGGCCTTGGTTAGCTACAAATAGTTACCCAGAATTTCGTGATCATACCTTTCTCTTACTATCGCTCCAACTCCAACAGCTTCCATACACCACCAGCAACCGTCGCCGTGTTCACTAGCACCATGGCCAGTCCAGGTGACCCTTCATCGAAGAAGCGACAAGACAGAAGTCCAGAACCTGAGGGCCGCAGCAAGAAGATCCGCTTCCCTATGGACAGTGCATCTATGTACGTTTACGCCTTTATCATTAATGGTAGCACACTAATAGAAGAAGCTTCGACCTGCCGGTATGCCTCATCGTGGGCAAGGAGAAGAAGATGATGCACGTCCACGAGTCCAAACTTACTATGAGCTCTGATTTCTTCAAGAACACACTGAAGGGCGAATGGCAGGAAACTGTTACCCGAATGGTCGAACTCCCTGGCTGCGGACCAGATAGCTTCATCATATACGCTGAGTGGTTGTACACTGGGCGCATGTGCACCGTTGTCGACGGAAAAAGAGAGCAGAATGACAAGGTGGTCAAGGAGTTGCGCGAGCTTATCAGATGCTACCGACTTGGAAGCTTCCTGCAGGACTCAGACTTCAGGGATACTATCATCGATGCGCTCGTCGACATGATGGTCTGCAGAAACATCATCTGCACGGCAACTGCTAAAGTTGTGTACAATATATCTTCGTCAAAGTCCCCTCATCGCAAACTTGCTGTCGACGTCGCTGTCCACTGCTGGTCTACGGACAAATTCCAATCTATTGCCGACTGGGGATTCTCTGCAGAACTTCTTACCGACCTCGTCGTCGCAACTGGTGGCAAACTTCGCGAAGCGGTCAGGGTCCAGGGCATTTCGGAATTCTTCGCGAATGCCAATATGTGCAAGTACCATGAGCACGCAGTCAACAACACGCCCTGCTACAGAACGAGGTTCGCCGCCTGAGCTCGGAAGGGCAACAGTTTATACAGTGAGTGCATCTCATGAACACGTAATACTGTACTAACCTCATAAGAGACCAGTGACGATATTGGCAACGTGGTGGTCATGGGAGCGTGCTTGAAGTGAAGGAGACACCATGAGGGTTTCGGGAAAGGCTGATCATCTCTACATACCCTCACGAGAGCAAACATTTCGCTATCAGTTGCTGTGCATTCACAGAGTGTGCTGCGGGCGAAGTCGAATGGAAGGAAAAGTGCAGAAATGAGATGGAAGTACAACAGATCCACTAAGGATAGTACGCCAGCATCATATCAAAAGAGTGATTAACCGTAATGCAGCGCTGTACTACTTTTCCAGACTCAGTTCCACGTCAGACCCTGTGTATTCAAGCAGCCTGACCTTCTCACAGCTTCCAGCGGTAATTAATTTGTCTATTGTGCTTCCATTCGTTTCGACCGCTTCAACACACTCAGGGCTGGGGCTACAGGTGCATCTCACACAAGCTTCCTACTCGCCCTACACTGTGTCCTCGATGAACTCCCTGCACCAGAAGCTCGCAGTTAGAACTGCCATCGATGTCTGGCCCTGGGAGCAGTATGGTATTAAGGAGCTACGTGTGGGGATGCAATTGATGACTGACAAATGGTCTGTATACTGTGAAGGGTATTTGAAAGGCATAACAAAACAGAGAATATCGACAACAGCGTTTCGACAGCTTTCTGTACAGTTAGTTTGATCTGTGCACCCAGGACTTGGACCCGAGTAGTGTGCTACCCCATTATAATACACACAACGTCCTTCATCCAGCGTGTGTATAGTCATTACGCAGCACATACTCATGAACTTGCCAATGGTTAGTTTGAATCGATTTGTTGAGTTGTAGGTAACGTTCTGATTCGTTCGTGGACTCACCGTGCAGAGGCAGCCTCTGCTCAGCAGGCTGAAGAGTAGCACTATACACGTAACAATGTATGACGGATCATCGTCGGTGAGTCGAGAGAGTCGAAATGGTGCAGTACCAATGTCAAACGCTCGATCATGTCCGTGCATACTCCACGTCGTAGTCACACAGAGCAAGAGCCTCGATGAGTATAAAGTGAATGCCGTTGGCTCGGTCTTCTCTCTACCATAGATCCACAGCATCACTCCAGTCCTCCATCTAAACCTCTCATCAGACAAAATTCATCATAAAGCTCACGCTTACCGTCCTCACTACTCTCTTCGCTGTTGCCATGGCAGCCCCGACAGATCTATCTCTTGATGCTGAAAACACTACACCCTGCTTGTACAAGCCTGGTATGTCCATAGACTCTCGACTCTGAAGACTAGTTAGTCGTTTAGCAAGGCCCTTGACTGATCACTCTACCCACAGCATGCGTAAAGACTCCTCAAGTCCAATGTTGCCGTGGATGGGAGAAGTTCAACGACGCTTACCAGTGCTCCCCATGCAAGTAAGCTTGCTGGTACACGCTACCTCATTGCCAGACGCTCGCAGGCGCAGTTCTATTCCATTCCCTTGCAGATGATTTATCGGTGGTCCCTGCAGAGCCGGCGGGAATACGATGTTACGGAGAGGATATAATTGTGGGGAGATGTTTTCAACAAACACTTTGTTCAGAGGAACGGCCTTTGTAGTCCGATACACACCCCTTACAACCTTGATTACACTCCTTGAAGCATCAACGTTGCCTTGTCGCTAGTGGCTCTGTGGTCTTCCACACATGCTGATTGGTCCCGACGGCAGAGACATGGCTTGTCTCCATCGCAACCTTACCCCGCGCTACGGGAGGCTTTTGGTCTTGTAGCTGACAGTTACAAACGTTTTGTTGACCGTGGCCGTATGTATTGATCGCCTGGCGCACATGCCGCTTGTAAATACAGGTACTTCCATTGCGTATGTCCGTTCGACACAGGTTCGGAAGTGTTCCCCTCCCTCTGATTCGAGCGCGACAGCTGCGCAGCAATTTTATGGGAGTGGATGCTGTTGTGCACCAACATGAATGAGGTGGCTGTGAAGGACTTGTCACATGGATCTTTGTCGTCTTCAATTCGACGCTTGCGCAGTCCGTGTTCAGATTCTTGAACGGCTGTGTGTCTTACGACTCGTGTACTTGAACATGAACAAGTAGGGTATCTGAAATGAGGTCGGCGGGATATGGGAGCATGTGTTTGGACGTAGTGACAGTTGCGTATCCCGGTACATTGTGCATTGCCTGAAAGACTGTACAACTTGATGCTTGTACATTGCTATTTTAGGTTTGAAACGGAGTGGGGCCAAACTGTCGAGTTCCTGCCAATGACGCCTGTGCGGCTTGGTGTAACACCGTTGAGGCTGGGTTGCACAGCAAGGCTTATCCACGAGATAAAGTCAATTTGCGAGGATAGAAAACAAAAACAATTGCGCAAATGTTAACCTCTGTCGTTAAGACAGAAAGACGAAGAAAGGTACACGCAGCTCTCATGCACCGTCCAAACTTGGAACCGGCATCTCAAACAGGTTGGAGGATCGACGCCAGCCACAAGCGAGCTGCACGGCAGGCATCATCACTAAACCTCAACCACGGATGGAGCCTGGCGGCTAGATGGCTGGGGTGTTGCAGGCAGCTCGCACTACCATGCAGTTGTGCAGCGTGCAGTCCCGCTATGAAAGCGCGCTGCGCCGCCACGACGCTTTCTTCCCATGACCGAGCGCAGCTGCTCTTCTCATTCCCCGAGCAGCTGCAGTGAGGACGGATCCGGCGAGCGCGGTGTGATAAGAAGCGTAGCTGCATATACAACACGCAACACTGTGATTCCGGATCAAGGCTATCGAGTTGATGCTTATTGACTGATTTGTATATCGCGCCGAGTATAGCAGGTTTAACGGAGTATTGCTGCGGTCACTCGTTCAGCATGGAGGTAAACATTCACAGCCAGCAGGCCACGAGCTCAACACTCACATAATGCTGCAGAACTCAAATCACGACGAATACCCAAAGCCATCATACTCCAGACCAGAGCCACCTCGGCATTCTCAAATACAGCAACGAGCAATATCGCCTAAGCCAGTATGCTCAGAAGTTACCATCATGCCGCTTCGTATCGAGCCACCAGTATATACGAACGCACCATACCTCGACAGTCCACTATCGCCATATCACGACAGATCGCCAACAGATGCAAGTCTAACAATACGTACGCGATCGCAACAATCGCTCACTTTCCAAATCTATTCACCTACTACCGACCACACATCCTCAAGTCGCCCCTCGTATTCGGACGATGAAGAGGACAGGGACGACGAGAACGTTCCGCTCGCACAGCTCCTCCCCTCCTCATGCGACGCACCGCCAGCGTATTCGACAGTAGTACGGCAGTCATACCGTGAGACGCTTCTACAACACATACCGGGCCATCCTACCATCGTGGAGCTAGATGAGGAAGCTGCGATTGAGAGGATAAGCGCAGACGACGTGAGATTCACGATCGAGCGGGTGGCAGCTATGGCTATATTGATGGCATTGCTGTTCCTTACTGGGATGTGGGTGGGGCTTGTCTTCATTAGGAGGTGAGACGGAACTATGCGACTGTGAAAATGAAAGAGGAACGGTTGGGAGTATGAATTGTTGTATCGAGACGGAAAGAGCTTGAACACTAGGATGAGAACCATGAGACGAATCCACGTCAGGTTTTGGATACAGGACTGATATCGGACATAGGGATGGATTGCTTTGGATGGATGTACGAACAGTGATCCCAGAACAGTGTCAAACCTACGGGTTCACGCTTCGTAGGCCAGACCTTTTTGAAATTCTGGAAAGCATGCAACGATTGCTTGCAAGCATATTACAGCTTAATAACCACCTAGAATCCTGCTGACTTCTTGAAGTCCTCATCATCGATTAATTCGCGATGTTTTGCATCATCAATATCTCCAACCAGGTCTGGCGTTGCGCTAAAACCCCGCACTTACTCACTTGTCGATCCCCGCCTCTATCTGCATTCCTCGTTCCAGCCTCATCACAACTCGATTTAGCACCAGCTCACGCACCAGCTTTCCCGCTACCCAAGCACCTGCCAGAACCAGCACATCGACGCGAAAAGGCAAGCTTGCAACTACAGTTGGGTGGCTACGGAAGCATTCCGATTCATCCGCGGAGAAGAATTACATTGACAAACAAGATCTAACAAGACCGGATCCATCGCCTAGCGGCCGCTACCAGCAACCATTCACAAACCGCTCGCAGTCGAATCCGGAACCACACGAGCTACTGATGCGGCCAGTGCAAGACATGGCAGCTATGACGACACGCCTCGCGACGGTCACCGATGTGACGAAAAGGCGTTGGACCGCTTCATTGCGCCGATATCAATGGGACAAACCCCTTGTCGGTAGCAGTGCCTTTCCTTGCCCCTGTGGAGGTCCATTGTATCCTCTTTGCATTGTAAACTTGTTCAGTTGATGTCCTTGTGTGACTTGACAACCACCTGATCCAAGATGCCTCACGATATCCCCTGGCGCGTCCAGGTCACCGACCACCCCGGCTCAACCGCCGAAGACATCAAGGACGAACCAGACTGGGGGAACATCCATGGACACAGCCACCGCGTAGGCTTTGTGAACAAGCAAGGTGACCGTCTACCGGGTATCACGCATCGCGACGACGAACGAATTGAAGATGCAGAGGAAATGGGCGATGAAGCCAAGGCTGAATACCAGAAGCTGAAGCAGCGGGCTAAGAGTCATGATCTGGTCAACTTCAGGGACTTGATAGAGGGCGAGAAAGATCTCCATCTTCGACACCCGGAGAACAGGAGCCTGGGATGGAGGTATGTCATTGAGTTTACAGAAGATTGGGTCAAGAATGAGGAGGAGTGGCCGGCGAATATCAAGAGGAAGCAGCAGGAAGAAGAAAAGAAGAGAAAAGAGCAGCAAGAGAAAGGAAAAGACGGTGATGATAATGGAAAGGATGGAAACAATTCGCAAGACTCGAAAGACGGGAAAAGTCAAGATCAGGGGATTCAGAACGAAGAGACATGGAAGCGCGAGACTGGCCAAGATGGCAAACACCACGATGCCTACGCAGGCAAGGGCGACTCGGATTCTGGCTACTCAAGCGACGAGTCGGAAAAGCATAAGACCGAGTACGAGAAATTGCGCGAACGGTACACGCCGCAAGAGATTGCACTGTTGCGGATGTTGCAACACGAGAAGGACTACATCACGAAGCTGGAGCAGAACGACGGCAAGCGTGAGAGCCCGCAACACAGTAACCGCAGCACAATCTCAATTGACGAGGCGGATCAGTTCTCACCTGACAATTGGCTCCCACGCTCATCGGACCTGATCCGCTTGACTGGCAAACATCCTCTCAACGCTGAAGCACATCTTACACATCTCTTCGAGGCTGGCCTTATCACACCAAACGAGCTGCATTACGTGCGCAATCATGGCGCTGTTCCTCGCCTCCTTTGGGAGTTCCACCAGTTGGACATCGAGGACGGCAAGCTCACACTGTCCATGGATGATCTCAAGAACAAGTTCGACTCGATCAACATCCCAGTCGCGTTAGCTTGTGACGGCAACCGTCGCAAAGAGCTCAATCTTATCAAGAAGTCGAAGGGCTTCAACTGGGGCGCAGGAGCCGTGAGCTGTGCATACTGGAAAGGCCCGCTATTGCGGGATGTCCTCCTCGAAGCGGGCATCCAGCCCAAGATGCCAGAAGGCAAGCGCTACTGGGTTAACTTCGAGGGTGCCGACGAACCAAGTGAGGGCAAGTACGCTACTTGTATACCTTTCGATTACGCAATGGATCCTACCAATGACGTGATTCTGGCTTACGAAATGAACGACACGCCTCTACCGCCAGATCACGGGTACCCTGTGCGACTGATGATTCCTGGTTATGTGGGCGGCCGTTGTATCAAGTGGCTGAAGCGCATTTGGATCTCTGAAAAGGAAAATGATTCACACTATCACATCTGGGACAACCGGGTTTTACCTTCGTTCGTTACAGAAAAGGACGGCGAGTTTGCGGAGACTTTGTTCAGGCACCCGGACACAGCATGCAACGAACAGAATCTCAACTCGGTTATTGCCAAGCCAGCGCAAGGCGAGAAGATACCGCTTACATCAGCAAAGAAAGGTGAGACATATCGCATCGAAGGATACGCGTACGATGGCGGAGGTCACGAAGTGCAGCGAGTCGAGGTCTCGCTCGACGATGGAGAAAGCTGGCTATACTGCATTCGAAAATTCCCAGACGCGCCAATTCGTCACGGCAAGAAGTTCTGGACGTGGCTGCACTGGCACCTCGATGTCGACTTCACTCACCTGCTGCAAGCGAAGAGCATCACTGTTCGCTGCTTCAACGTGTTCAAAAACACTCAACCTCAGAATGCCAACTGGAACGTCATGGGCATGATGAACAACAGCTGGTACGTTGTCAAGCCATCTATCGTCCAAGACGACGATGCTGAGACGCCATCAATCCTCTACCAGCACCCAGTTGAACCAGGGACTGGCGATGGCGGCTGGATGAAGCCTAGCACCGAGAATCAGGTCGCGACGGCGAAGCAGGAAGCTGGCGCGCCTTCAAAGCAGTTCACAAGACAAGAGATTGAGAAGCACAACAAAGACAGTGACTGCTGGATTGTCGTTGACAACAAGGTATACGACGCGACAAGCGTGCTCGACTGGCATCCTGGTGGTAAGGCGGCGGTCATGAGTCACGCTGGCAAGGTGCACGCCGAGACGAGCAGTGAGTTTGAGAGCATCCACGACGGCTATGCGTATCAGAAGCTCAAAGGTGAGTTGACGCAATTGCTTTTAGATGTCATACTAACTACGTCAGAATGCATTCTCGGCACCGTCACCGACAAGGCTGCGGCGTTCATCAAACAAAGCGCCGAAGCTGCAGCCAAAGAGAAGGCTCAGTCGTCGCAAGGCTCCGACAAGATCACACTGCAGAGACACAGATGGGTACCGGTCAAGCTACTCGACCGCAAGTCAATCTCTGATGACACACGAGCCTACACCTTTGAGCTTCCAGACGGCAAGTCTGATCTCGGCCTTGGCACATGCCAGCATGTGCAGCTGGGTTTCCACATGAAGGATCGCATGCTGATCCGCTCGTACACACCTACAAAGCCATTGCTTCCAGATGGCAGGTCCGGCGACGAAAAGAACCAGGGCTTCCGCGATGGTAACGGCACCTTCGAGCTCACTGTGAAGACTTACTTTCCCACCGACGAGCAGCCAGGTGGTGCCATGTCGAACATCCTGGACTGCATGCCCATTGGTGAGGAGATCGAGATCCGCGGACCCACAGGCGAGATCGAGTACAACGGCAATGGCTCCTTCACCATTTCGGACCAGGAGTACACCTTCAACCGCATCAACCTCGTCCTCGGCGGCAGTGGCATCACGCCCGGTTACGCACTCCTCGCGCGCGCCATGTTGTCTGCCGATGACAAAACGGAGATCTGCGTCGTCGATGCCAACAAGAGCGAGGAAGACATCCTGCTCAAGGAGGCACTCGACGACTTCGAGAAGAATAGCAACGGCAGGCTCAAGATCACGCACGTGCTGAGTCACCCATCAGATGATTGGAAGGGCCAAAAGGGCCATGTCAACGCCGACATCATCAAGCAGGCACTGTTTGCACCCGGCGAGAAGGTAGGCGTGTTCCTGTGCGGGCCACCTGCCATGATCCAGAAAGCGGCTCTACCTGCCCTGAAAGAGTGGGGCTTCAAGGAGGACGAGAACGTGTTTGGCTTCTAGAGAGGCAGGAGCAAACAGCATCCCGGAGGCAGTCAGCACGGGGACTACAAAACCTCGACCACCCTCAATATCTCACCATCACCGCAGCAGGCACCAAAATCTCGTGACTACCTCCAGGGTCACGTCTTGCCAACAGCATGTCGTCGTTCATTGATATTCCTCCCACCATTTCTGAGGAGGCCCTGCCGCGCAACGCCTCCGAAACGAAGCCACCCACAGCCTCCGAACTCGACCCTCCGAAGACCTCCAAGGTGGAGAGACTGAGGCCCGGCTACCGCAACGCACCTCCTTTCAAGACGTGGCTGAAGACCTCCTGGCTGGATATTGCCACCCAGCTCGCGTGCCTCCTGATGGCTGAGCTTATATACCTCCTAGCTACGCCGCTGATGCCGCGATACTTTCCACTCTTCGATGGTGTATGGAACACCTCCTGGGGTCTGCAGTATGGCAAACCGCTCCTTGCGGAATACATCACCACGCTGGTCAGCGCCATCATCTCGTTTGCCGTACCCTTCCTGGTCATGGGCGCGATCGGGCTCTGGTATGTCCGCGACTTCTGGGAGAGCAACGCAGCAGTGAGTAGTTCAGGCTCCGAGTGCCTACCAAGATGACGAATGACTAATGAACGCAGATCATGGGTCTTGGCTACGCCCTTGCAACGGCAACGCTCTTCCAATCCTTCATCAAGTGGTTCGTCGGAGGCCTCCGCCCGCACTTTCTCACTGTCTGCAAACCGCTCAGTCCGCCACCACCGTCCGTCCTCGGAGCAGCAGGTCATGCAGTCTAGTACACAGCTGCGGTATGCACCGGCGACCGAAAACAGGTCAGAGAGGCACAGATGTCTTTCCCATCCGGACACTCGAGCGCAGCGTTCGCGGGGTTCGGGTTCCTGGCGCTATACCTGAACAGCAAGCTCAAGGTCGTCGGCCGGAGACCTGATGCTGGGAATGTCGCAAGGGACACTCCAGACACTCTACCCTATTTCGTTCCGAGCGGCAAAGGCAAGCCAGAGACCCACGAACAGCTATACGGTGACACAGGAGGTCCTCGGGTACAACACTGGAAGCTGCTGGTCTGGATGCTGCCGTGGCTTATTGCGTTTCTGATCGCTGCGAGCAAGGTCAGGGATGGCTGGCATCATCCGGTCGACGTCTTGTTTGGGGCCCTGGTGGGTGTTCTCTTCGCGCATATAGCGTATTGGTGTGTCTTCAAGGGCGTTTACGACGGCAGGGTCAACCACATTCCTAGATAAACTGAGGTTCACGTACCTTCTTCAATCGATTCCTATTATACATGACTACCTTGAGCTTATTGGTGATGTACATGTATCGTACGACTATGATTGCCACGACTTCCACCCTTCCTCCCTCCACGTCCCACTCTTCCCCCCCTCCTTCAGCACAACCCGCACGTCCCCTATCCTCTGAAACTTATCCACCGCCTTGCACATATCCACCACACTCAGCGCCGTCCCCATGACGGCCGTCAAAGCCTCCATCTCGACCCCCGTCGCGCCCGTACACGCGACCTTGCATTCAATCGCCACGCCACCAAATCCCATCTCATCCCGGCCACCACATCCCACCCCATCCCCTCCGCAGGCGGTGCGTCAGAAACCGCACCAAACGTCCTAACCTCAACGCCGACATGCGTCAGCGTAATCGGATGGCACAACGGCACAATATCCGGACACTTCTTCGCAGCCATGATACCAGCGACGCGGCTCACGCCCAGCACATCCCCCTTTTTCAGCGAGTTCGAGACGATCAAAGATAGAGGTGTTGGGTTGGAGAAGTACACGCTCCCGACTGCTATTGCGGTGCGGTGCGAGGCCGGCTTGGAGGTTATGGCGACCATGTGTGCGGTTCCTGAGGGGTTAGGTGTGGGAGGGAGGGGGTGGGTCTTGGGTGTCTTGGGGTGCTTTTGGCGCCGTGTTTGGCGGGGAGGGATCGGAGGCAGGGCGGGAGGAGGTCGAGTAGTTGCGGTGCGAGACGGTGCGCGGGGGTGGATTGGTGCGCAGTCGTGGCTGGCTCGTTGGGGAGGAGGAGACGTGGCGTGTGGCGCGCGGGTTGGCGGCCTTGACGGTTTGTGCGCGTGGTTGCTTCGTCTTCCAGATAGGCTGCGAGGGTTGTTCGGCCGCGTCCGAGTCCCTGGTGAAAGCATCTTCGTCCTCGTTGAGCGCGTCGATTTCATGCTGCCGCAGCGTCGTGGCGCGGCGGATGAGTGCGAGGTCGGCTGCGACGCGCGCTTTGCGTGCCGGGTCCCAGAGGTCTTGCTCGTCCTCTGGCGGCCATGTACCGAATCTCTCCTCTAATCGCGTCGTCGTGCGAGCGGCGCTCTGTGGCGCTGGGGCGTGCTGTTCGAGGTCCATGAACTCGTACCCTTCTAGCTTGACGTCTGGTTTGTACTTGTCCGGCAGGTGAGCGGCGGCTATCTGGTCGTCTTCTGTGCCCCAGCCGAGTTTCGCGGCTTTGTAGTTGTGTGCGAGCGTTGCGCGGGCTTGCTCTGGAGTATCCGGCGTATCGGGCTGGCCTTGTAGCTGGTGCAGAGCCCATGCTGCGAAGGACGGATCGTCCATGGCTGGGCGTGTGGAGGGAACAGGGTAGGTTTCGCCGGTGTCTGACGTTGTGGCCTTGGATTGCGTGGGAGAGCTCTGTGGTAGTGCTTGGTTGTTCTTGTCGGCTTCGGTCATCTCTTTGCTCAGCGGAGGAAGTGATTCCTGCGCCGTCACTCTGCCTTGCTCATCTTCGGCGTCCTCCAAAAACCCGTGTTCGTTGAACTCTTCAAACAGTCCCCCAGACCGCTGTCCAGCAGCAGCTTCAGCGCCAGTCTCCCCCGCACCAGCCTTCTGGCCCGCCAGCAGCGTCTCGGGCGTCATAACGAATCCCTTCTTCTCGCCAAACCTCTCGTTCCAGAACCTCGCCAGCCGTGCTCGACCCGACTCACTCAACTCCCTCGCGACCCCACCCTCTGCGCTCTTAGCACCAGCACTCGCGTCGGGAACACCCAATACCCCCGTCTTCTCGCGATACCTCCCAACCAACACCTTGACGCACGTCTGCAGCGTATACTTGTCCCGCGCCGCTCTGTTGCGCAGATGCGAAGAGATGGCGCTGCCCTGGATGTCGGTGGGCAGCGCGTCGAGCCGGGGGTGGAAGACTGCGAGGCGGTGTTGCAGGGTGGTGAGATGGCTTTTCAGCTCCGGGAGGGGCGCGGTGATGTCGATGGTGGTGTTGGCGTCGAGGGTGTATGTGGCGTGGGGAGGTGGAGGCGGAGATCTGAGGGTGTGAGGGCGCTGGGGGTTGGGCTGGGTGGGCGCTTGGTTCTACTTCTGCTTCTGCGTCTGGGACTGCGGATGAGACTGCGTCTGCAGTGCCGGGCGTGGTTACTTGGATACCGGCTTGTGTGGCTCTGAGCCGCGCCATGCGGACAGCGAGCTCATCCCTCCTGCGCAGGACATCCTCTTTCCTCCTCCGAAGCTCTTCTCGCCTCTCGTCGTGCTCCCTCACCTCGCCATCCCTCCCCTGCTCTTTCGCTCTCTGCCTTGCAACGTACACTTTCAGCTGCGCGCAACTCTTCTCCAACTCGACAACATGCCGCTGGTGGTACGACCTCTGCTCCCTGATCTCCGTGACTCGAGCCTCGTACATGTCCTGCAGTTTGCGTGTCGTGGTAACTTTGTCCCCGTGGTGCATGTTCGCAAGCGTGTGGCCCTCTAGGTTCTTCATGTTCCGCGCTTCCTGCGCGTCGCGGAAGAGTTCGTCCCAGTCCACTGCCTTGGCGGCTTCGAGACACTGGCTGAGGTCCGCGAGTTTGCGGTCGAGCTCCTCGGGCGCTGGGGTGCTGAGGGCTGGCGAAGGGTCTTGAGAGTCGGTGGGTTGCAGTTCGCGGAGCAGTCGGGACTTTTGCTCGACTTGGAGGGCCTTCGTATGTTCGCGGTTCCTCTTCAGCTTCATCTTTTCATTGCGGGGGGCTTTGATGTCGGCGTTGAAGGGATCGTCGGGATTGACGTCTGCATCTCGGTTGGCAGAGACCGTTGAGAAGGCTCTCGCGGAGCTCAGGCTGTGTCCAAGGAGGGGGTTCAGGTAGGCATTCGACGCCAGAATACCTGTCGCTGTTGACACGGGCTTCCGCTTGGTGGCCACATTCTTGTACTCGCGTTGCTGCTGATCTACACACGTCAGCACTGAACATCACGGCTGGTACAACATGTTGAGACAAAACGGGGTATATGAATTCGTATATAGCCTCAGATGCTCTATGTTGCGCTGCGGTGCAAGAGAAGGCAGCAACACCTCAAACGCCGACCATGCAACACTCAAACGCACCGCCATGGTATCATAACATCATCTGCACAACCAAAACAAGGGAAACGCATTCACCCACCAATCAAGATCATCGGCCGGTTCTGCATGGTTGCAAGGTCGCCCATATCGGCGTGCTTCTCGGCTTTGCGCTTCACGGCCTGTCCGATGACGCTGAGCAGCTCGCGCTCGCGGGGCCCCCAGCCGAGGATCGTCGAGTCGCTCAGGCGCCCGTGGTGGCGGTCCAGTTCGAGCTGCTTGATGCGCTCGAACGCTGCTTCGTCGATGGGTTCGCTGTTGTTGTCTTGGCGGAGGAGGTCGCGGAGAGACACTTCGTCGTTGCCGTGGAGGCAGACTTTCAAGTTGCCGTCGCTCGTGATGCGCAGGCGGTTGCAGCTGCTGCAGAAGTCATTGGTCATGCTGGTGATGAAGCCGACTTTGCCGACAAAGCCAGGGACCTTGTATGTCTTGCTCGTGTCGTTCTTGTGGCCTGGTATCCGCGCCAGGCCGGGGTATTTTGTGCGGATGATGTCGACCATTTCCTGGAAGCTGATCATCTTGTTCTCGCTCCACTTGTTTCCGCCAAACGGCATGTACTCGATGAAGCGGACTTCGATGTCTTTCTCGCGACCCATCTCGACGAAGGGCAGGATCTCGCGCTCGTTCAGCCCGCGCATGACAACGCAGTTGACCTTTAGCTTGACGTTCGCGCCCAGCTTGTTCATCTCGAGTATGCGGTCGATGGACTTCATGACAGCGTCGAAGCCTTTCCGTCTCGTCATGATCTGGAACTGGAAGGGGTCTAGTGTGTCTAAGCTGAGGTTGATGCCCGTCAGCCCTGCCTCGACCATGGCGTCCAGCTTGCGGTGCAGCGATATGCCATTGGTGGTGAGGGCGAGTTCGCGCAGGCCTTTCGGTCGCAAGCTGCCAATCTGCTGCATCAGCGGAACAATGTCGCGGCGCACGGTGGGCTCGCCGCCAGTCAGACGGATCTTGGTGACGCCTTGGGATACGAAGAGCGAGGAGAGGTAGAAGATCTCGGGCGTGGTGAGCATGGTAGCGGGCGGCGACAGCGGAATGCCCTCTGTCTGCTGTTAGCGACGGCGTCGCACGCTGCGTGAGGGCTGCGCACCTTCGGGCATGCAGTACAGACAGCGCAGGTTGCAGCGCTCCGTGATGCTGATCCGCAGATAGTCATGCTGCCGCTGGAAGTTGTCCGTCAGGAAATCCGAGAACGGTTTCGCCTTCTCGATCGCCTGGATGCGCTCTCTCGCAGTCTGCCGCGAGGGCGTCTGCACCGGCGGTGTGCCTCTGGGGAGCTCGACGCCGGGCTCCCGCACTGCAGCATTCGTTGCTATGCGTCGTGACTGCAGCGCGCGCAGTCCCACGCATTCGCCACGGCCTGCAGCGGCAGCGCGCAACACGGACGGGCCCGGCCGCATCCCTATTCTAACCATGGGCGCCATCAACAAGGAGAGTCGAGGGTCGGAGGACGTCGCCAAACATCTGGAGGGGCGGGCGCGCTCAGCTATATAAACGAACAAGACGGTCGAGGAGCATGACTACAACTGACAGGCGTCCGCCGCTAGCAAATACCGAGCATCCATGCACGCGCACCTGCGGGTCAAGCGAGCCACCAAACAGCGACTTAGTAAGATGCTGTAAGTGGGGGGTGCTCTTGACGAGACTAGATAGCATCGAAGCCCTCTCGTAAGCCGCCATGGGCGAGATATCGCCTTTGGTCGTGTAAGTGCTACGTCACGGACCAGGGTGCGATATTTCACCAAGTCATTGGTGCGCATGGTACTACTGTGTCTCGAATCTCAATCTGCCTCAACTGCCGCAAGTAAAGGTGCCTGACACGCGTACGTACCCAGTCATGGCAGAGCCAGCATACTCGAGTGCTCTGTCATGCTGGCAGCTACTCCTCGGCGTTGGCACCATCACAGGCTTATCTATTCTTTCCTATTCAGGCAACTTCCCAAACTGCCATCCATCACGGTCAATATGGGCGGCCTCCACTCGCTATTCCAACCCCGAACCTACACCCGAGTTTGCGCCTGGGTGCTTCACACAACCCTAATCATCGCCAACCGCATTTGTCTGACTTAATATTTGAGTCGCGCGTCACCCGGTCGTGGGCAACGCTGCTGTGGGTGATATGTGCCCCAGTGTCGAGTTTGGCATGAACATGTTGTATTTTCTGGTAACCTCGACAGGTGATGGCGCGCAAGTGTCGAACCGCAGTTTGAGCGTGAGTCTTCGAGGCTCTTCTCCTGCCATGGCAGGTGCGACAGTGAACCTGGGAGCAGTGCTAATGCCGTGCTCTCTTCTTTGATGCGCAGTCAACAGCGACACAGGCAGATTATCTGTAGTCTTTGTTTCGCCGGTATTGCGCATCAGATGGCCGTGGTAGGTCCAGCAATTCGCGCACGTCGGTTGCAGACACGGCGTTTCTAGGCTGATCATGTCTCTGTACTTGCCTCCCTCGCGTCTGTCGGGTCCGCCGTAGTGGAAGCGGGTCAGTCTTACTTTGCACTGCCGCCGGATGGGAGATCGCTTCGGCGCTTTTGCTAAAGATTCGTCTTTAGTCTTGACGGGTGATGGCTTACGTTTGCGCTTCTGCCCTGCTTTAGGTTCGGACAGAGAGCTAGAAGTCTTTGACTCCAGTGATGAACTCGTTAGATTTGGGGTGTATGAGTTCCAAACATCATTTCTGAATTTGAGAAAAAGCTTGGAGGTTGAGCTGTCGCCAGACGTCTGAGGGATTTCAGCTTCAAGACTCAAATCAGCAGGCGGCAGCTGTTCTGCGATCATCGCACTGATCTTCAGTGCCGCCTTGGTCTTGCTGGCACGTGCTGTGCGGTTCCAGGACATGTTGCGAAGGTTCTATCGTGGTTTGTTCACTTTCGTTTGCTGCGCAATTGCCATATGGTCTGTTGCTTGTATTCGATCTTATCAACATCGCGACTGAGATCTCGGTCAGTGCGTGGCCACATGAAAGAGCTTGCGCAAACCGAAAGACATTGTGAAGGTTGTTATGGTTCTTTTGTTTGCACTCTACCAGATCTTTGTTGCAGAATGGAAAACGGCCTCGCAACGAGGTCGACACGCACAGTGTACGTTGTGGAAACGAGACTCGATTGAGGTCGAGACATCAAGTGTCTAGTTGGTAGATGGTCCGGTCTATAATCGTTTCAATGCGTCGGCGCTCTACTCGTAGCATTGGCTCCACAAGCCGCCGCTTCTGGCGAAGCTTTGGCTCTCTACAAACTTACTCAACGCGCATCTACCATGCTTGTCTGCGCCGCAGAACTGAAGTGGCTGAACACGGTCGTTGATGATGATGCGCACGAACTCTTCCTTCGCGCCGCTGCACTGCAGCTTCTCAACATACATACGGGAAGCGAAAGGCACAGTCCAAGCGGCAGAGTAGCCGTGTGTATCCTTCGTGCTTTCAACGTTTGTCTTTGAGAGTGGCTTCGTCTGGTTGTAAAGCCCCAAAGCGGCAAGCACTCCGCTGATATCGTTGTCGTGGCTGAAGTCGGCGTAAACCTTACGATCGAGTGGGAAGGTCGCAGGGTCTGAGTTGAGCGTGTGGTTCGTGTTCGTGTTGTCATCGACAGGCTTGTTCTGGAGCCTGGCCAGAAGCTCGTTCACGTAGCCCACGCCCTGAGTGGCACCAAGCGAGTTACCAACACTATAGCCATAGTATTTGCCAAGTGTCTGGAAGTAGTCATACTGGTGCCACTCCTTCTCTGTGAACAGGTGACAGAACGGAGAGACCTTCGCCGTGGGGTGCGCAAGAGTGTCGAACGGGCACATGTCCATCAGGTACACGATGTAGGTTGCGCTCAGGTTGGTGCCCAGCTTCGCATTGACTCGCTCTTGGATAGGAGGAACAAACTTGGATGCCCAGGTGCGCTGCGCTTCGTAGCCCGGTGCACCAGTGAAGGCTGGGCAGACATCGTGAGACAGCGTGTTGTTCCACTCGGTGCCCTCGGGAATGACGACATCGATATTCTTCGCCTTCTCGCCCAGCGACTGTGCGATGCCGGATAACCACTCCTCAGCTGACTCGACGACACGGTGCTGGCCTCCTGCACGCACGAATGGTGTGTGCTTCTTGACGAGCTTGTGGTAGCGGCGGAGGAAGTGGGCACCTGAATTAACCATCTCCTGTCTCCCGGCATCAGTCAACTCATCTGCGCCGAGGCTGTACTCGTAGTGTTTCAAGAAAGCGAACTCGTTGGGGAAGGCGGTGCTCGTGTTCTGGATGTCTGCAATCAGGAGCGCGTAGGCCAGAGACTTGCCTGCTGTGGGGTCGCGGCCACCGTGGCGAGAGAGGACGTTCGCAAAGGTGGCATGGCAGCCTTTGGGTGGCTCGACCGTGATCTCAGACGGAACCGAGTACCACAGCGAATATTGGCCCCAGAAGTGGGTTGTCTTGGGGCTGCAGCGATAGCCTTCGTCGATGGTGTCGCAGGACTTGTTTGTGTGCGCGACCAGGGAGCTGTAGACGTCAGACAACATCCGATACTCGACACTACATGATCCTACCTGACGAGGCCGTACAGGACGAACAGGCAGCCGGCGATGCAAAGCACCAGGCCGAAGATTGTGAACCGCGAGCGCTTCTGGTACCGCGTCTTGAGCTCAGGGTACGACTCCTTTTCGTTCAGCGGCAGCGGCGTGTACTCGTGCGAGCGGTTGCCGCGCACTCTGTTCCATGCGCGCGTCATCATACTGATGTGGTCGTGGTCGAGCGCGCAGTGAGGGACTGATATCGGGAAGGGTTCGCCCAATGACGTAGTCTGGAGCTTCGATAATCGGGGGTGTGGATGTGCGGCGGCCTTGTATCCAAAATCTCAGCCTGGATGGGTATTGCGATCAAGATGGCACTCTTCCATGCACTCGCTCTGCGGTGCTTCAGCGTCGACAGCCATCATGGTGTTCGTGTCGAGACGTGTGGCCATGGCCCGCTTTTACGGGCTTAGCGGGTCGCATCAGAAAGCTTGACACTGTCGCAGATTGTGGGGTTGTCATTTCCTCAGTCATCGACAAGATACGCGTTTGACGCCGGTCCGGGGTCGCGATACCCTTTGTAGTTCCTCACGACTCCTCCCGGCCCCGGATATTGCGCGCCAGCCTGCCGAGTCCCATAGCAATGATATCGCGCGCGTCCAGATCTTCAGCCGCTTCCAGTAGGCCGTTACGCCAAAGGATCGCCCGGCATCCTCGTTGGTCACTTTCCCCATCTTTCGAGATAGCTGCGCCGCTTACGCCTATCACTCGCCATAGCCGACACGCGACACAAGCATTGACAAGCCTTTATCGCCTCCGTTTCCTGCTGGACATACCGCATGTAGCATGGCGACGTCAGCCGTCAGCCAGTTGACGCTATCGCTCTTGTCCTGCCCATGTCCTCTAAATGCCTCGATATGTCCTGCCAGTCATCGTGATCGTGAATTGCAATACCCTCCTCTCCACACTCACCTGACACAGCCGTGTCTCACCACGTTCGGTGTGCAACATCGTCTTCAAGATGACGGTCCCTCGCACTGATGACGAGCTTCAGCTCCAAGCCCTCGGTCACAAGGGCGAGCTGCAGCGCAACTTCTCTCTCCTTTCCATGCTAGGGCTTGCCTTTGCTATCCTCAACTCCTGGACTGCTCTCTCCTCTTCGCTCTCGCTGGCGCTGCCAAGTGGCGGTTCCACCTCGGTCGTCTGGGGTCTGTTAACTGCTGGTATCTGCAATCTTGCTCTGGCTGCATCACTCGCAGAGTTCCTCTCAGCTTTCCCTACGGCTGGCGGCCAGTACCACTGGGTTGCTGTCATCACGCCGAAGAAATGGGTACCCGTGGCATCCTGGATTACCGGCTGGATCAACGTCTCTGGTTGGATTGCACTGACAACGTCTGGAGGTCTCCTGGCTTCCCAGCTCATCGCTGGCATCATCTCTCTGTTCCACCCTGATTTCACCATCCAGCCCTGGCAACAGTATCTCATTTACCTAGCCTGGACTCTTATTGCCTTTGTCGTCAATGCCTTCATGAACAGGCTTCTTCCCTACCTCAACAAGGGTGCTTTCATCTGGTCCATCGGCGGCTTCACCATCATCTGCATCACAGTCCTGGGGTGTTCGTCGGGAGAGTTCGCTTCTGCTGACTTTGTCTTCACTGAGTTCATCAACACCACCGGCTGGCCTGATGGTATCTCTTGGTTGCTGGGCTTGCTACAGGGCGGCTTCGGAATCACCGGATACGACGCGGTCGCGCACATGATCGAAGAGATTCCCAATGCCAGTGTGGAAGGACCCAAGATCATGATCTACTGCGTCTGTATTGGCACAGTCACCGGCTTCATCTTCCTGATGATTCTTCTTTTCGTGTCGGGAGGTGATGCGAACGCCATCATTGACGCAGCATCCGGTCCTTTAGTGTACATCCTCAACCACGCTACGAAAAGCCGTGCTGGAGCTGTCTGCTTGATGATGTTCCCCCTCATCTGCATTCTGTTTGCAGAGATCGCTATCATGACCACTTCTTCCAGGATGTCTTACGCTTTTGCTCGAGATGGCGGACTTCCATTTTCCAACATCTTCGCGAAGGTCAACAAACGACTAGGAGTACCGCTCAACTCTCTTATCCTCGCCGCTGGTCTCGCTCTGCTGTTTGGTCTGATCATGATCGGGTCCAGCAGTGCCTTCAACGCCTTGATCGCTGCGTCTGTTGTCGCTCTTGGTGTCAGCTACGCCATTCCTGTTGCTATCAATCTCTGCCGTGGGAGGAAGATGTTGCCTGATCGACCCTTTTCGCTTCCAAACTGGCTGGGTTGGGCTGCGAATCTGCTTGGTGTGGCGTACGCAATTGTCACCACCGTGCTCTTCGTTTTCCCACCCGAACTTCCCGTCACTGGCAGCAACATGAGTGAGTCTACCTTTACATTATGCAAGCTGTATCCAACTAACACTTGTAGACTACTGTATCGTCGCCTTCGGTATCATTCTTCTTGTTAGCACGATCCAGTGGTTTGTGGACGGACGCAAGAACTTCACAGGACCAAGAGCCGATATGAGCTTGGAGGTTCTCGAAGCCATGAAGACCAACACTTCGAATACACCGGCGGTTACTGACCCGAAGCTAGCTGGCGAGTTTGAGAAGTAAGCAGCTTCCGTTATAATACATCTCATTTCACTCCATCCATGTCTCGGCGCTGTCCCAACTTTCACTTGATGCCGTCTCGAGGTCCGTGCGAAGGCAACATTTCCAGCACCGAGGTGCCAACTGTCTTGTCCACATCTGCCAATCAACTACACCCACGACGAAGCCCTGCAGCTAATCTTGCAGTCATCAACCGCCACCATGCCACTCGACCCATTGCGTTTCGTCAAGAGCCTCTGGGGCCGACCTCACGCAACCGCTGATCCAGTAGATGCAGATGACACCGAAGGTTTGGGAGAGGTTCTCAACGATTAACGGTCGCAAGTCGAGACTGAAGTACCTGAGGCCCCTCCCACAATGTCTCCCAACGATACCGAAGCTTCACCTACGACTGCTCACTCCACCTCCACCTCCTTATCCCCCCTCCCCGCCCAAGCAATCGCAAACCAAGCGATACCAACGCTTACATCCTCGAGGCTGAGCGTGCAAAGCGCCGCGCTACACCTACAAACGTACTGCATGGAGGAACTATAAGCTCACTACACTTCGAGGTGAGTCTCGTGCTTAAGCGGGGGTATCGGAGCCATCGGGATGATAGGGAAGAGGAGGGCAAGAAGGGGGCAAGCGCCGCCGGGTGTTGAGGGGATGGTGTGGAGGAGGGGTAGGTTGGTTTTTGCGCTTTGTAGATCAGTGGGAGGGGTGTCTGGAGGTACGTTATGCTGCATGGTGTTGAGGTCGGGGAGCACGCGTGAGAATGGCTGGGACTGCTGATGCAGGACGAACATTCGTTCTGCGACACTGGACCAATAAACACAAGGCTAGATACTCATATCTATTTATTCTTCATTGCGAGCCTATCTACGACCGTCTTATCTCCTCCGTGAGCTCACCGGTCCGCTGAAAAGACATCCGTCAGCGCACTCCGGGTCGGTCGAGTTATACGCAATCTGGCCCACGCTGCTCCCCGGCTCACACGACGGGTCGCGCGGGCTCTGGAACATGCGGCCATCAGCGGGCGCAACGAGCGTCTCCAAGATATCACCGAATGTGTTGCGGACGTGTGCGATCGGCTGGCCCTTAGTGACGGGTTCGTCGACCTGCACTAGACGCTCGACAAAGCCGCCGTACTTTGTGTATGTGTCGTGGAACGTATTGGCGATGTACACGTTGCTGAGATCCGGCTCGACGGTGGAGTTGCTGGGTGTGATCTTCAAGTCAACCATGACGCGGTTGACGAAGTCGACGGTGCGGTCGATGAGCGAGGTGTTCCAGATCTTCGCCTGTCCCATCTCGACGGTCAAACTCGGGATCTTGTAGTCGACAAATGTCGTCTCGATGCTGCCTGGCTCGCCGACGTCGATCTTCAGTGTGTCGGGCTGCAGCAGCTTGCTCAGACGCTCGACGTACGGCAGACGCCAGTCAGAGTAGCACCACAGGCTGGTCTCGCCGCCGGAAGAGGGCGTGTGTAGATCGATGCCGACGTCGACCTGCGAGGTGTTACCCCAGAGGTAGTTCCAGATGTTGTAGGCGAGGATGTTGGGGCCGCTGCCGCCGAGTTCGGCGGAGACACCAGGGAAGACGCGATTTACGTTTGTGAGGGAGCCAGATGCGGAGGCAGTGAAGTAGTTGCGCTGGTTCAGGTAGATGCCCATGGGGTTGACGGTGGGGATACCAATTACTGTCGCTGTCAGACTGTTTGCTCGAAAAGGTTTCGAGTTGGAGAGAACATACCAGTGCCGTTCAGCGTTGCGACCTGGTCCTCCAATTGCTCGAAGATGCGCTGGACCACGCGAACGGGGTTTAGTTCGTCGCCGTGAATCGCAGCAGACAGTGATAGCTTCTGACCCGTTTCAAGACTCTCTGGTGTACCACGTGCGACCATCACAGGGATGTGGACTGGGTGTCCGCCGTTAAGCTCGCCAACGCGTAGATAGTACCTCGAAACCTTCTGCGCGGGTACATCTGCAAGGTTCAGGTCATGTATGACCGGTACGCCGTTCAAGACATCGCCTGTGAAGTTTGCAGCAGAGACGCTGCTCGCGAAGACTGCAGCAGTCGCAGCGACAGAAGTGAGGAGCTGCATAATCTTGAGGGATTGGGAGCGAAGTGAGGCCGTGCAGAACGCGTACACCGTTCAATTGATCATCCCAGGCTCTTATACTCCTTATTCATCCATCTTTTGTTGATAAGCCTGTCCCTGTAGTTTTCGTGCAGCGTAGAGCTACTTGCCCAATTAGGAAGGTCAGCTAGGGTCGTCTGGAGAACATGACGATGCCCAGAATGCCCAGCCTTCCTCCCCACAGACTATCAGCGATAGTTTCAATGTCCTGGACGACCATAATCATCTGCCAAAATTTGTTGTCTTCGGTCCAGGAACCAAGAGAGCTCGAAACGACTCATTGGCGAAATGCGATGCTGTGCTGCTAGGATACCCGTCGTGACTGGTTCACAGCATGCGTGAGGGCAGGCGATTGTACCGTTGCGCTCGGTCCATCAGGACAAGACTTGGTGTAGAAAATTCATCTCGAAAGCGGAAGCTAGGCTGACCAAAGTTGCCTTGGCAATGCGACCATGATAGGTGTTGGTGGTGAGGCTGGAGGCTGGGAACCTGAATGGTCAAGAAGAGGCCATCTATGCGAGTCATCGTGCGGTTAGTCAGGGCTTCCAGTCATCGTCGCGCGATTATGAGATTGCGTGCTGGGGACCATGTGACGATGTTGGCGACATTCATCGCGATATTTGTTCTCTAAGAGAGAATCGTATCGGATCGTTCAAAGGACGAAGAAGCTCAATTGGCGAGACTGCGCACAGCTAGTCTCGCGCTAGTACGCGAATGCCGAATCTTAGGACGACCAATCTTCTAGCTGTATTGTAAGGATGTCTGTATTGACTGATTCGCCTCAAGACATTCATGTACATTCTTGAGGATGAGGGAACATGATTCATTGAGGTTGCTAAGCTATGCAAAGCAATATCATAAGTACCCAGATGAAGTAAGCGTTTGCTCGAAGAATCCCAATCTTCTATACGAATATTGTATGCGCATTGACCATCCCAACACTAGAGATTATGGCGATGAAATGCGATGTCAGCTGTGAAAGCGGAGGCGACGAGGTAAGGATACACCCGAAAAGGACACTATTCAAAATCCATCGACCCTAAACCCCAACGCCAGTCGGGAGGAACTTCGCATGAAATCTTGGAGATGCATCCCTAGACTTCGTCTGCGGTGCCGTCAGTACTCTCCAGCCAATCCAGCACGTTCTTGCTGTAGACAAACTCACCAAGGCCATCGCCACCATCCGTAGAGTTGTCCTCCTCCTTGACCTTCTGCTCCTCGACCTCCTCGGTCTTGGCCTTCTTGCCGCGCTTCTTAGCAGGAGCCTTCTTAGTCTTGCCCTCGGGAGCCTTGCTGTCAGCAGTGTCGGCAGAGGAGGCCTTGGGATCGAGGTCGGCGTCGGCGTCAGCTGCCTTGCGCTTCTTGCCTCCAGCGGCAGCCTTGGGAGGCGTAGCAGCAGCACCGGCGCCCTTGAGGAAGGTGGCGAAGCTCTCGGTTTGCTCGATGGCTTTGTTCTTGACTGGAGGCCAGAACTTCTTGAGAGAGCCTTCAGTGAAGCCGGTGAGCTTGGCGAAGAGCGGCCAGTCATACTGTATCGAGTCAGCGTTGATGCAAAAGTATGGAGGCAGTCAGCAAAGGCCGGATGCCACAAACCTTGTCGGCGCCGAGAGAGGACAGGAAAGCAGCCGCGAGGATACGCGTCTCTTTCACATCGTAGCCCTCTATAGTGATGTTGGCGGGTGCGGCGTCCTTCTTGGGAGGCATTTTGGCGGCTGTGGAGACAGGGATTGGGAAGACTTCAAGGCTGTAGGGTGGAAGATCGAGGTTGCAATAGAAAGAGAGCGAGGTGAGAACGGAGCGGGCTACCTATCTGCGAGCGAACGAATGAACAGAATCTGAAGACGAAGTGAAGCTAGCAGCTGACCAACGAAGCACCCTTTATGCTCCAACTCTAAGTGACTGACGATTGCAAGATTGGAACTCCAGACTCTCCGCCGTGGTTGCATTTGCTGGCTAGCCTTATTGCGTATTTTGACGTGAGCTGCTTGTGCAAGTGCTCTCGCCGCAAAGCAGAGCGTACAGGTTCGTCACCGCAGTCCTTCTGTCGATATCGACGGCCCAGCTCTTGAATTTGCTGCAGAAACGCAGTTGCTAGCTGATATTTAGCCGTTTGCACAGTCTTTGTACTGACGATATCATGAGCAAGAGTACTCCCTCCTACATAACATGTTTTTTCCAGCAAGAATGCCCATATAGTAACTCAAAGACAGTCGCTTCGATGTGCTTAGTGCTCTACTTCAGGTCATCTTCCTCTGGCTCCTTGTGCAACAAGACCCGGAGACATTTGTGTGGCGTCATTGCTGTGAAAGTCGATCGATTCCACTTCGGTGGACGATAGTGTAGCATCGATTTCGTTGCGTCAACTGCGAACGACTTGGTGTGAGACTGTCGGCACACTGAAAACATGTCTCGCCAAGTATGAAAAAGATATGTGCGGCGCAAGATGAAGGCCCGAGTACTATCGTGGAGTCATTGACATTCCTATCTGTTCATCAAAAAAGCAACAGCAGTCACACGACAAGAACAAATGGTGATCGAACAAGAAATCACACCAGCAGCCTCGGTTTCATTAACCGGTCAGAGGTCCAGCCTGCCAGGTGCCTTGTCGACCAGATCAGCAAGCGGTAACGGCATGTTAACCGACTGCGGTCCGTACCCACCAATCCCAGTGCAACGGTATCGATCTGCGTCTCGATTTTGACCACAGACAATAGTTGTCGGTGTCAGCGACGAGGTCGCAAAGGTCGTACGACAAGTGCGACTCCTACGAGCAATTGCCACGAATAGGCTGGCTTTGCAAACGCCGTTGAATCCTTCTTGAATCCTCCCCTAGATTAGCGAATCCTCATTCAAGACCCAACGGCATTACCCAGAGTGAATCGATAGCACCGGGGAACCTGTTGGTTTCATCCAGCAGGGGAAGTGGGTGTGTGATGAGACGAGGACCTGCAGCAGGCCTCACGGCATTACTGTGGCGCCAGTGCTCAGCGCACAACAGCATCGTATCGAGGATCGAACGGGCGACGAGTCGTGTAAGGAGATGGACAACAGCGACGCATCGGTCTTCCCTTCAGCAGAATCGGACCTTTACTAGAATAGCCATGCAGGGCAAAGGGACAGAGTTCAGCTGACGGGCTCGACAAGTCGAACGGAAGAGGCTGCTAGCGGTGTGTGCGGAGCGTCAACTGTGCAGCAGACGTCCAATGCGGGCGGCGTCATGGCCCCGAGAGACAGACCCTGGTTGCACTGCGACTGCTGCATCAGCTGCGTTGCACACGGCAGGCCGCAGAAGAGGCCACCAAGGGTGCATGTTGAAGGACAGTCTCGCACATTAGCAACGCCCAATTGGCGCAGATTTGGTGATGGGCTGCTTCTCAGACACCCGAAAACGGCGGAATGCAGACGCAGCGATCTGCGGCCCGCCAGTACGCCAGTACGCCAGGCACAAGCGGCCTGCGCCAATTTTCCATCCTCGCGCGCTTGTGAAGCCTCGCTCATTGACAGTGTCCTCTCAGCCGCTCTCTAACGCAACGGGCAGTCGCTGCACAGTCCTTCCTTCCCTCTCCCACCTTGCACCTCAAACCGCAGGCGCGACTGCCGATCCTGTGGTCTCGTCCGTGTCCGCTCCTTCCTGTGCCCCTCCAACCGACTGATCCCCGCAAGGGTCTGGCTGTATAACATCCTTGGGCAGCCCACGTCGAACAGCAAATTATCTTTGCGCGCGTCATTCGCCCGTCTAAAGCGCTGCCCCGTTCCCTGGGACAACAAACATCTGTCAACTGTCAACAGTGGACCAGTTTCCTGTCACTTCCACCCGCACATCACACAATGGCGTCTTCACCTTCACATCCCACCCTCACCAGCACGTATGGATCGCGAGCCGGTCTCCCTACCACCGGCCCCCTGGCGTCCTACCTCTTGCGCTTGATCTCCATCAAGCAAACAAACCTGTGTCTGTCTGCCGATGTCGAGACCTCCGCCGAGCTGATCCAGCTCGCCGAAGATGTTGGTGACTCGATCTGCCTGCTCAAGACCCACTGCGACATCGTCGTAGACTGGACAGACCGAACAGCTACAGCGCTGAGGGAAATCGCAAAGAGGAAGTCCTTCCTGATCTTCGAGGATCGCAAATTCGCCGACATTGGTGGTATGTCTCTTTCCCTACAGAGCATGCCGATTACTCTAGCTTTGGTTGGACAAGTCTGAACGCGTCTGACATTACTGGCAGAAACCGTGCAGAAGCAATACACTTCAGGACATCACCGTATCGCGCTGTGGGCCGAGATCACCAACGCCCACATCATCCCCGGTCCTGCTATCGTCACTGCTCTCGAGAAGGCCGCCGAATCGACTATTGCGAAGTATAACACCGGAGTGCATACCGAGATCTCCGCTGCAAACCGCGCCAAGTTGAATGGAGCAGATGGAGACGAGGACGAGGACGAGGACGAGGACGACGAGGTCCCACCCATGGACGGTGCTCTCGAGTCGCCCATGCTCATGGACGACGGTGGGAGACGGCTGAGCATCAAGCCGATGGACAGGAAGCAGAGTGTGGTCAGCGTCAGCACCACCATCTCCACACGCACCGAGAGCATCTCGCCAAGACCTGAGGCACTCAATGCCTCTGGCGAGACGTTTGATCTGGACACAGTCAAGCAGCTTGTGCGTCTGGGCGAGCCTCCCTTCTTGCGTTCACTGCTTTTGCTCGCCGAGATGAGCTCTGCCGGTCATCTTATGACACCTGAGTACCGTCAAGCTAGCGTTGATATTGCGCGATCTCACCGCGAATTTGTGATGGGCTTCATTGCTCAGCGAAGCTTGAACACCCAGCCAGACGACAACTTCATCACCATGACACCTGGCTGCCAACTGCCACCGCCTGGCCAAGAAGGCGCGAAGCTTGGAGACAGCCTGGGTCAGCAATACAACACACCAAGAAAGTTGATCTTCGAGTCTGGCTGCGACATCATCATTGTCGGACGGGGCATCGTCCGTGCTTCAGACCGCAAGGCAGAGGCGCAGCGTTACAGGCAAGCAGGATGGCAGGCATACGAGGAGCGAATTGGAAAAGGCCAGTAAATGACGACACACTGCTGGTGTGGGATACGACAAGAATCTTTGACATGTCGGCTCTTCGGCTAGAGCATCACGAAGCATGAAAGGGCGTACCGTTTGACACACCCACAAAATATACTGCATTGGGCGGCGTACTAGGGTCGGACTTTTGGAGATACGAACAATACCACTCGGCGTCACCGGCATACCATATCAAAAAGCCGGCGAATGAAAATTACGACCAATCACACTCCTTCAATCGATCGCACGTGTCCTATGAGGCTGAAATTCATTATTGCGTCAAGCAGCTAAAATAGGGTATCGACTGTTCCAAACGCCATACATCAAGACATGGGCAACCTCCCAGTTTCTTCATCGTCTACAACACCATTGCGACACCACCGACCAGAGCAGCAAGCGCTCCGCTGACGTATATGCCCATACCAACGGGTCGCGCCGCGTCGCCAGTAGTCTTCTTGACGACGCTGTCGATGAGTTCATTCTGCTCTTTCATGTTCTTTTCGATGTAGGCCTTGAGTCCAGTGGGCATGGCATCATACCTGCGAAGATGTTAATTCATGTCTCAGAGTGGCTCGTTCAAGAATACGTACCAGGTGGGTGTTGAAGCGTATGCGATGATAGAGTCGGTGGCTGTGACACCCTCAGGAACGCCGCTGTGGGTCTTCTGGAACTCGGCTAGCTCCGACCAAGCGGAGCTGTACTCGGGTTGAGCGGTCACGGAAGCATGGAAGGATGATCCAGCCTCCATGACAGCCTTTGTGACTTTGCTCTTGTCTGCGGCTTTGAAGGTGTATTGTTTGGTTCCGATAGCGAGGTCCGGAGCTGCCATCGCGACGGAGGCGAGAGTAATAGTGAGGAGGGTTGTGAACTGCATGTTGACGATAAGTATTCGGCCGGTTTGCTGCGGAGCACTTGAAAGACTTGGAGAGCTGGCTTGAGGATGATTTGCTTTGTGAATATCCTGTATCCATGGGACTCCATTCTCAATATATACAGAATGGCAGCCACCAAATCTCTACAGTTAGGCCCACCAGTCATCACATCTTGAGTTTCTCGTCAAGGCCCTCAGTCAGGCACCCAGCGCAACCCGAAAAACATGACCTGGCTAACACCTGTTTGGGGGCCGTTGTCGGGTATAACGTGGGCTAAGGAAGTTCTCTGCGCTCACCGGTGTTCACCGTTGTTCACTGTTCGACTCATTTGACGTGGTGACAGCCTTAATCAGCCTTGCATTCAGGGTTGGCTATGGATAAAAAAAATCGCCAAGAGGACATATGATGGGTGCCTTGAAGCTTGGTGATTCTGTGGGCAGTTCATTGGATGCAGGTACACACCATTTTGAGCCTTGGGCGCTTTGTGCGCTGTACGAAGGGCTGTGAAAGTGGGCGCATGCAAGCAACCTCAGTGGTTCAGCACAGCACAGCCTCATGCTGGACGCCTGGCTGTCAAGTTTAGCTACCGCGGCTGTACAAACGGCTTCTCCAATTTCGAGTAATTGCGGCTTTGTCATTCCACATCGCACGGACAAGCAGCTCAACTGCCATGCAAACAGGTCCAGTCGCGTCGCATTCTCATGTGATCGGATACCGCTCGACCGGACACCTGACGTGCAGAGTCCAAAACTGCCGAAAGAAGAAAGTTTGTATGGTGTAAGTTCCTATGAACCCGAAGGACCAAGGTGAAAGACTTCAGAACCAATCAGGACGCAGCTGTCTCTGAGGAGCTGCCGCGGACCCTTTCCGCGCTGCCAAAGCATCCTGACTAAATCGCGACAACCATCTGGCGGCTTCGAGTACAGTACTCAGCTATTGTCAGCAACCACGATGCCTTCTCCTTCAAGACAGCTAGAAATCTGTGCCGATCTATATACACGTTTTGGATTATGAACCTCAGCCGCAAGCTGCTCTCACTGGCAACCTTGGGCATCATACGACCGCAAGCAGTGTACGCAGAGAACACAACCTACAATCCCCTCGCAGGCATCCAACAGTTCCCCATATCCTCCTACAGCGGCAACATGACGCGCCTCGCCCCTGTCCTCTCCATCTCGCACGGCGGCGGTCCCATGCCAGTCATGGGCGACCCTTCACACGCCGAAATCACTAAGTCGCTGCAGACCAAGGTGCCCAAGATCCTCAAGCTGGGCACGTCCGAGGCGCCGAAAGCTATCGTGCTGGTCACAGCACACTGGTCGACGAACAAAGTCCATGTTTCCAGCGGCGCGAGACATGAGCTGTTGTACGACTACTACGGCTTTCCAGACGAGGCATACCACATCAAGCACGATGCCCCCGGCTCGCCCGAGGTCGCAGGTGAAGTCGAGCGAGTCCTCAGAGATGCTGGGATCGACTGTGTCAAGGATCCTGAGCGCGGTACGTGCCCTTCCGCAGTCCACCCTCCTTCCAGTAGCTAACATTACCAGAATGGGACCATGGCGTCTTCATTCCTATGAAACTCATCGACCCCAAAGCCAGCGTTCCGATCGTTCAAGTCAGCGTCCTGGCCTCCGAATCGCCCTCCCAATCCTTCGCGATCGGCCGCGCCCTCTCCTCTCTGCGCGCGCAAAACATAGCAATTATCGGCTCCGGCTTCGCTACCTTCCACAACCTGCGTCTCATGTTCTCTGGCGTCTCGTCGACACCGGACTTCAAGAAGGCGAACATCGAGTGGAGCGATGCGGTCAGCGATGCTGCGACTACGAACGATGCGGAAGCACGGGGTAAGAAGTTTGAGAGCTGGAGAAACTGGCCGAACGCGTATACCATGCATCCTCGTGGCGGCGCCGAGCATTTCTTGCCGCTGATTGTGGCTGCGGGCGCCGGGGCGGAAACGCGTGGGCAGAAGTATGCCGATGATTTTAGGGGACTGGATATGTGGAGTTACTACTGGGATGAGGAGACGCAGAACGAGAAGTTGTAGGCCTGGATAACAGCAGGTCCAATCAGCACACTACAACAATATCAAAAACGAGCTCGATGTGTGTCGATCCCAGTGATTGACATGACTCCAACGTGTCCGTTGCGTCACACTGGTAAAGTAGGGTATACAAGAACGCTACACAAAACCACCAACAACCAAGAAACTTCAAAGTACCTCCCCCACAGCTCACCGGTCCTGTCCAACGTTTTGACTACCTAGCCTTCTGCCCCCCAACAGGCTTGAGTCCATACCACCCAATAACACCCATGCCCAAGAACGCACTCAAACAACTAAACACCAACGCCACAACACCTCTCGCCGTGAAGCCCGCAGGCAGCTCCCCAGGACTCTTATTCTCACCACTCAAATCCAACAGATCCACCGTATTCCCCGCTGCATTTCCCTTAACAGGCACACCCCCCGCGCTGCACACATCCCAATGATCCTGCGGAATCTTACCCCCAAGTTGCTCTTGAAGTGCCAGCGGCGCCTCGACAATTGTAATCGCCAGTCCGCTCGCCATGTGCCACTCCAGATGGCAGTGGAACAGCCAGATGCCCGGATTATCGCTCTGAAAGCGCAGCACGATGTGGCCGTTGGGGCGCACGAGGACGGTGTCGCGGCGCATCGGGGTAGGAGCGAACTCGGTCTGCGAGCTGTTATCCGCGTCGAAGAACCCTGCGTCTTCGGCTGAGCGCGCGGCGACTTGGAACGCGTGGCCGTGCAGGTGGAACGGGTGTTTGCCCGGGTCGTCGTTGTTGAGGATTATTTCCACGACTTGGTTTTGTGCGAGCACAAAGGCGTTTGTGTTTGTGCCGTAGATGGCGGGGTTGGTCGCGTTGGCGCCCGTGGACAGGGTGGTGTAGAGGGTGGGCACTTTGGGGGCGACGTAGGTGATGTCGTTGAAGAAGGCGTAGTTTGCACCGTCGTTGAGGTTGTCCATTTTCATGTCTAGTATTATGGAGTGCGTGACGTTGGTGTAGAGGGCTTCCTTGTCGTAGGGGGTGAGCGTGAAGTCGTCGAATTGGGAGTCGAAGGAGTCGATTGTTTTGGCCGAGGGGTTTGGCTTGGTGGAGTCGTATACGAGCCAGCCTGTGACATTGGGGTTCAGACCATCAGGAACAACGTCGAAGAGATCCTAGTTAGTTGTGTTAGTGGCTGTATGTACCTGCGTACAATAAGACTTACCTCATCCATAGAGCCGACAAACGCAAAGTTCGAGCTCGTGTCATTCTTCGCAGTGACCAGGACACTGTACCTTTGAGCAGCAGCCAAGTACAGCATCTCCGCCTCAGCAGGCTCAGTGTAGATACCATCGACCTCGACAACACGCATGGTGTGATCCTCGAACCACACATACTGTGCTGCAAAAGCTCCAATGTTGACCATTCGGAACATGTATGTCTTGCCTGGTTCAATCTTCACTGCCAGATTCTGTGTGTCATTGACCAACGCAGCTTGCGGGACTGGCTCTGCCCCGGACGGGTTTGCGATGCTTATAAACCCCGACATGAGCTTAGGCATGCTTTGATGATACCAGTCCGAGAAGGTAAGGACGATCTCCTCGTCGTACTGGTCCTTGAACGGGTTCTCCGGGTCCTTGACAATGAGCGGTCCGCGGAGGCCGTCGGGATACTGACCACGCACGTGGCTGTGGTACCAGTAAGTGCCCGGCTGGTCGACAGTGAAGTTGTATGTGAAGCTCGAGCCAGGAAGGATTCCGCATTGAGTGACTGCGACGGGGCCATCCATGTGGTTTGAGCCGTTCATGTAGAGTCCATGAAAGTGGAGACTGGTGCTTTCATTGCCCAGGGAGTTCTTGACATTAACGATGACTTGGTCGCCTCTAGTTGCAACGATAGGAGGAAGGGGCCACTGTCCATTGATGCCGATTACTGGGCGGTTGTACTGGCCGTCTGGGTTGGCGTATGTCCATGCTATGTCAAAGTTATATGTGACGGTAGCACTCTGGGCTGCTGAGAAGAGAAGGGACAGTGGAAGAAGGAAGTTTGACAGAGAGATCGCCATGGCTGGGAGCGAGGAGACCTCGATCGTATGAGTGCAACGGAAAGAAGCTGGAGCTCGAGGCTGGAGGTATTCAACGGTGTCGAGCGATTGATTTGCCCAGCAAGATCAGAGATGATCAGATGGTAGAGATAAGATACTGTCTCTGCAAGAGGAGCGATCAGATAAGGTCGAGCCGCGCAAAAAGCCTTCACTCGCTACACAAAACGTGAGCCGCCAGTATGGTCAGTAGAGCGTCAGAAATTATCAGATCCTTTGGAGATAATACCGGTTCTAGAGGCGCCATTGAGCGGGGCCTCCCTCCCGATTCGTGCGCCATACTTGCACCATCAAAATCGACACCGTAGCTGTCACACTACTCCAGCTTCCGGCACCCTTCCTCCGGTGTCGCTTTTGTAATCTGATTCGCTCAAACGCGAAATGTAGACTGTAGCGTGCAAAGTGTACGATTATCGGCCCATCTGATAAATCTGGACCCCGATCGCCCCAGGCCCAGAGTAGGCGAGCTGCTTGTTTGCGTCTTAACGCCGCGCTAAGTGGCGTAGCGGGAGGCTTGATTGGAATTGGCTCCCTTGGCGAGCCGCAGATCGTGAATTGTGTGTGCCTCAGGTGAGGGAATTTGGCCGTTCCGCGGCGCCAATGGCTTCAGCCTGAACTCAAATTTGCTGCACTTGGGGTGACGATAAGCGAAGTTCGGCGATGGTGAGTTCGAGTAGGACCGCGCACGGAACGTGCAACGGGTGGTGTCGCCCGTGGGATTTGGGCATCTCTTCGCTTCTGCATCAGATTAGATATCCTCCCCTCTCTTCTGATCCTTTCCTTCTTATCTGATCTTCTCGATACTCTTGTAAGACCAGCTGCAGTGCGTTGTCAAGATGCCGAACGTCTTTGCTGTGCCAGGTACGCTTATGAGCCCTATTCGTCACTTCCGACCTTGCGGTTTCTAACATCAGCGACAGTATTCTTCATCTGCTTTCGAGAATGCTTGGAGTGCAGCATCATCGTCTCCGTGCTTCTCGCATTTCTGAAGCAGACGCTTGGTCCTGAGCACGATGCTGCAGTACGCAAGAGGCTTGTTCGTCAGGTCTGGGCCGGTGTAGGGCTGGGAGTCCTAATCTGTCTGGTCATTTGCGCCGGCGTGATCGGAACTTGTGAGTACCTGATAATATTTGGCCAATACTCGCTGACGTCGTTACAGTCTACACAGCAGGAAAGAATGCTTTCGAAGCAGCCGAAAACATCTGGGAGGGTGTCTTCGCGCTTGTTGCCAGCATCATCATCACCATCATGGGTGCTGCACTGCTCCGCGTCAGCAAGCTTCAAGACAAGTGGAGGAACAAGATTCGAAAGGTGCTAGAGGACAAGGACACCAAGCCAGTTGGTGGCCGCTTCAAGAGATGGTCTGAGAAGTACGCCATGTTTATCCTGCCTTTCATTACAGTTCTCCGAGAAGGTATCGAAGCCGTACTCTTCATCGCGGGTGTGGGAATCGGCCTGCCAGCAACATCAATCCCTCTCGCGGCCATCACTGGCCTCGGTGCCGGTGCACTCGTTGGCTACCTGATTTACAAGGGCGGTAACAAGACGTCTCTCCAGATCTTCCTTGTCATCTCCACATGCTTTCTGTACCTCGTGGCTGCGGGTCTATTCTCCAGAGGTGTGTGGCAGCTTGAAGAAGATGCATGGGTGAAGCTTGCAGGTGAGGGCGCTGCAGAGGCTGGCGCTGGCCCGGGTAGCTACGACATTAGGAAGAGCGTGTGGCATGTCAACGTAAGTTGTTTCGGTCAGCTCAAACCAGAGCAGTTGCTAACGGATTGCTAGTTTGGCTCGCCCCTTGAGAACGGCTCTGGCGGTTGGGGTATCTTCAACTCTCTATTTGGGTGGCAGAACAGCGCCACATACGGCTCAGTCATCTCGTATAACCTGTATTGGGTCGCTGTCATTGCAGGCTTTCTGTTCCTTGGCTGGAAGGAGCGCAAGGAGGTTGCCACTGCCGCTGATGCTGAGTTCTTGAGCGAGACATCGAGCGGCCATGCAGAAGTCACGGGAAAGAAGACCAGCGAGGAGGGGCATGTTGTTGAGTCGAAGGTGACGGAGATCCGTGCATGAAGGCCTATTCGGAGTTGGGTTGGATAGAGACGACGCGTTTGCTTGGCATTGACAAGGCATCCCTCACGAAGCTCACAAAGCTCACGAAATATTAATGTACCACCTCTTCCATGCTACTTCATCGTGCGCAGAGTCTGGAATTCTATTTCTGTATCCTCAGCCCTTGCTCAGCCGCGGTGAGATCTTCGACACTAGCGTCTGATAAGTGGGTCCACATTCCTCGTGAGGGAAAGCCGAAACATCGCAACACCAGGGGAGCCGTTACCAGTGCACTTCACAATCTCCAGCGCTCCACAATCTCCGCTCGCAACGGCCACAAGCTGGAGGAATCGAGGCCTTTACGATCTGCTTTACCCGCTGTCAACGCGTAACGGTGATCATCAAGGTTTGAGGTGCTTTTCAATGTCGAAAATCCAGCTTATGGGCGAGCTAGACACTGTGATGAAGCTTAGGCACCCGGCCCTACTCGCCAATATGATGGGTCAGGTCGTAAGCCGCGAGATGAGCTGGGGCTGTGGCAGAATTGTGCAATGTTGAGCCATAAGGCGAGGGTACGCTGTTTGTGAATCGTTCTTCCTTTAGCTGTCGATACCTCCTACTTTTGACAACAACAAACCCTTCCTTTCATCACTCTCACTCCGTCTCCTTCAACAGTCAATTTTTGTTCCACCCGGTCCCAATTCAATCGCAACAAATCGCAGCCATGAAGTTCACGCTCCTCGCCGCGGCCCTCGCCGCCACCACTGCCGCCGACTTCGTCGTTGTGACCGCACTCCCAACGCCCACCGATCTGTCTCAGCTCCTCGACGTAGGCTTACCTCGCCCGTTCCAATATCCAATCCTCTCTAATCTCTTCCAGGTCAAGTCCTACGTCTCCTCACTCGCCAACTATGTGACTGCCGAGCTGGCCTCCTTCACCGCCGCTGCGGATGCCAGCGCCGTCTCCGAGAAGGCCAAGATTCAGAAGGAGCTCGCCTCGTTCGCTGCGACTGCTAGCTACAGCCTTCCATCTGGCGTCACCGCGCTCAACGGTCTCGAGACTTTCACCACAGTGCCCGAGTGGTACAGCGCGCTCCCCAGCGACGTCAAGAGCTACTACGACAAGAACAACAAGGTTGTCGAAAGCATCTTGTTCCAGGCTGCTGGCGTCAACCAGACTGGTACCGCAAGTGGAAGCGGGACCGCGACTAAGTCGGGTACTGGTGCTACTACGAGCCAGACAGGTGCGGCGAACAAGGTTGCTGCAATGGGTGCCGGTATGGCTGCTGCGTTCCTGGGTGTCGTTGCTCTGTAAGCCGAAGCAGTAGATGACAAAGAGAACTTACTTTCTATTAGACTCTCATAGACTCTTACTCGATTGATGATACCATAGACATGTATTGAATTTGTAACACTTCACTGACCGCCACATCGCCCTCTAATGTTTCGGCAATCATGCAACATGAAGACATAGCTCAGATTTGGTCTTTGTGAGCTATTGGTCTGCTTTACAAACGCGCACTCGACGAGGATATGTGCATTGAACGCTTCGCACGAAAAAAACAATTGTCTGCTACGCCACCGTACCTTCCGACCAATGCCATGCGATTCTGGTGGTGAGATGCATATAGCACCTCCGGCGCGGGCGTGGTAATCCTAGCATCTGCGTCCTCTCTAAGACTTTGAAAGAAGAACCTGAATATACGCATGTCCTCGTGCGCTCCCTTGGCGGGTAGAACATGCCTCAGATCATCTTTTATACAAACCTTGAATCTGGGGAACATGTTTCTCCAGCTTCTTGGTCTTCCACAAATGTGTGGACATGATACTAATGTGCAAAGTGTTAAGGGTTTGGATCAACAGCATGACGAACTTTAAGCGTTTTCATATCTCAAAGCTTCACTAAATCTGCCCACCACACGACATCGCGATGTCTTCCTCCCCGTTTTCTTTTTTTACTCTTCTGAGACGTTCCTACTATCTTAAACACCATACCTACCCCTCGAATCGAAGATTCTGCGCTGCAAATGCTGATATCTGCGCGCTCTTCCCTGCATGCTGATATCTGCGCGCTCTTCCCTGCTCTTCATTCTCGAGGTCATCAAAAAGATAAGAAGACTACCGTGACGCTCGTAGATTACATCAACTCAGCTCTCCTCTTTCTTTAAACGTACATCGACATATACCATGCTCGCTGCGAAGCTTCCTGTGGAATAGATACAGGAGCAGAAGTGCCCAGAGGGCATGCCATGTCTTGAGCTTGAATTTGAGGCGCCACTTTCCCTTTAATCTGCCAATGGCCGCAAAACACGTCGACCTTACTTGTAGGTGCAGACTCAAAAGCTAAGATGCGTGGAAGAAACATAGTGTATGGAGCTTGCATGATATAAAAGGTCTTTCTGGAATAAACAAGCATGGTTGTGGCAGCTAGGATTTGTGTATTCTTTGCATTGATGTTCATACTAAATCTTCGAAAAGTACCAACGCAAATGTGCATGATGCTATGTAGTCAAACCATGCGCGATATTCGCTATACCATACAGCCAGTATACAATCTGGATGCTAAGGAAATGTCAATCAAGGTATCTATGACTCCCAGAAGTCACCACCCAACCACCTGTTGACCATCTCGAGGGAGGCCTCGGGCTGGTCGTAGGGGACCATGTGGCCACCGGCGTGCAGCCTCATGAAGGTGAAGTTGCCGCTCGACTTGACCTCACCGACCTTCTTGCCATCGCCGTCAATCTTGAAGTCCTCCATCTGGGCCTTCTTGAATTCCTTCTGGCCAGGCCACTCGAGAGCCTCGGTCCAGGCCTTGTTGCCGAGCCAGTTGCAGATGTAGTCGGCATCACCAGCGTAGACAAGGACAGGAATCTCCTTCAAGATACCAGGGACGACGCGGTGGAAGGGCTTCATCCAGTCACCACCGAGGAGGAAGTTGCGGTTGATGTCGAAGTTGCAAGACTCGTAATTGCTGACCTCAGCGCCGACGGCCTTCATGACCTCCTTCTTGTTGAGGTAGCCCTGAATCCAGTCAAGCTCATCGTAGCACAGGCTGTTGCTGCCGCAAGGCTTGCGAACATCATAGACGTTCTGGCCAGTGCGCTGGTAAGGACCAATCATAGCGTTGTTGCAGTAGATGGAGGCGGGCACACAGCTCCAGACAGACTCAGAGTTGTAGCAGTTCTCGATCAAGCTGAGGCAGCGGGGAAGAGCGTTGTCCATGGACCTGCAAGAGCTCTCGTCCAAGACAGCAGGCCAGCCACCATCACCACAAGCCATGGGGCGATACTCAGGGTATTGAGTGAGACCATCGGTAAGACCGTTGCCAATCAGGACAGACTGAAGGTTGATGTTGCGCTTCTTGTGAGACAGAATCTCAGAGGCAAAGACAGGGATGTAGTGGCCAGCGTACGACTCGCCAGAGATATGGAAGCTCTGCTTCGAGTACTCAGGGAACTGCTTGAAGAAGAGTGTGAGGAGGGCATAGACGTCCTTGCCAGCGGCAACGGTGTTGCTAACCGAGCCGCCAGAGTATGAGTAACCAACATTGACGGGCTGATCAAGGAAGATGACGGAAGCATTGCTGTTCCATGAGTAGTCGTTGTGCTTGATCTTCTGGTCCTTTGTGATGGAAGCGGGGCCGAGCTCCATGAACAGACCTGTCAGCGAAGAGCAGCCAGGTCCACCGTTGAGCCAAAGCACTACGGGATCGTTCTTGGGGTCGTTGCGAGACTCAAAGAACCCTAGGAGCTGATTAGAGTCTGTGGCGAATGGTGGCCATCAGGGTGCTACTTACAGTAGAAGAGGTGCTTGTCCTCCTCCTCGTCGTCAAGGTAACCGCTGTACTGCTTGACCTTGTCGACGCCGAGAACGCTGGGGTCGACGTGCTTAGCACGCAGGCTGTAGTTCTCGAGCTTGCCGTCAATCTCGCGCTCCTTCTCGCCACTCTCGTTCTCGACCCAGACGCTCTGGACGTCGGCGCCCTTAACGACGTAGTCCCACTCGGAGTCGTGCTTGCGAGTGTGAGGCTTGGGGTTGGAGAAGAAGGCGGCTTTCTCCATCTGCTCGGGGAACATCATGGCGACCTCATCCCAGATAGCGCGTGCCTCGCCCGTGAGCGACTTGAGGTTCTCCTCGAGGTTCTGGAGAGGCTTGGTCCACGAGCTGGTGTCGAAGCCCTTGAACGACTCAGGAGCCTTGAGGACCTGCTGCTGCGGGATAGCAGCAGACGCTGCTCCAATGAGCAGGGCCGAGGTAGCTACCTTCATAGCGGCGTGCAATAGAGCTTCCGGAGCTCAAGGATAGCTGTGCAACGAAGAATGAAGAACCCGATGAACCGAATCAAAGGGCGTTGAGTGTGGGGAAGTAGGATGGATCAGAGAGTGGGTGGGTATGAGAGATGGGGAGTGTTGGAGTGATGAGAGCTTGATGACCAGGCAACCTCCAGCCACCTCAATGACGAAGCTAAGGCTTATCAGCTGGGGTGCTAGTCCGAGCGCGGACAGCTCACGAGGCCGAACCATTGGCGTTTCAAGATGCGCCGGCGGTTATGGAAGCTCTGCCGGCCGCCTCACTGTTGCATCGAGGCATCATCATCTTTGCGCATGTGATTTCCAGAGCTCGAATCTTGCATTCCTGATGCGGCGAGCCGTCCCTTGCCCTGTGAAGCCTGAGTTCTGGGGCGTCCCTTCCTGTTCCTGCATGTCGTCCATATACGGCTAGCGCGATCAGGATGAGCCAGAACGATGTCATACCGTGGATTATCCCCGCGCCGCCTGCGCGCAACTTTTATATCTGCGACGCAACAAGACCTTGTGCAAAGCAAAAAATTGTGAAATTCTCGCGCAAAAGATGCCTATCAATCAGCCGTCGAACCAGATCAAGCTCACCAACGTCTCGTTGGTGCGCATGAAGAAGGGTATGCGCAAAGCCCCGCCAGACTTTTCGGTGCAGACAATTACTGATACTGCGCAGGCAAGAAGCGCTTCGAGATCGCATGTTACAAGAACAAAGTCCTCGAGTGGCGCAACAAGATCGAGAAAGATCTCTCGAACGTCCTCCAGATCGAGAATGTCTTCCTGAACGTCAGCAAGGGCCAGGCGGCACCAAAGGCCGATCTCGACAAGGCATTTGGCAAGAAACCTATGGAGGAGATCATCCTGGAGATCCTGGATCACGGCGAACTCCAGGTCGGAGAGAAGGAGCGCGGCGCTGAGCTCGAACGCACGAAGAACGAAGTAATCGATATCGTCGCTGGCAAGCTGGTCGACCCAAGGACAAAGCGCGTCTACACTACCGGCATGATTGAGAAGGCCCTAGACCAGTTGAGCACTCAGACACAAGCGCAACAACAGGAGAACAAGACTGGCACAGAGACACCGGACGGCGAGGATAAGGCGAAAGCCCTGCCCAAGTGGAGCGGTGTTGTTACAACGAAGTCTGCCAAGTCGCAAGCTCTGTTCGCCATGAAGGCTCTGATTGCCCACCAGCCGATCCCTGTCGCACGTATGCAGATGAAGCTGCGAGTCAGCTGCCCAACTTCTGTGCTCAAGCAGGCAGTCAAGAGTGCACCTAAGGCACAGGCAGACGGCGAAGAGAAGACTGCTACAGGCACAGTCAAGGACACAATTCTAGCATTCATGGAGAAGATCGAGAGTCAGGATACCATGGGCGCCGAGTGGGAGGCTGTTGGACTTGTCGAGCCTGGTGCCTTCAAGGGTCTCAACGAATTCATCGAGAGCCAGACTAAGGGCCGAGGAAACGTCGAGGTCATGGAGATGGCTGTTGGTGCTGATGACTGAGTGGTGACACGTCGAAGAGCGAGTCGTGCGCAGCAGACTCGACCTCGCATGTACGCTGCCGGTCGCCTCATTCACACGGTGCCTGAACGCCTCGAAAACCCCCACACTCGCGACATCAAATCAGGATTGGTAACGCCTAGGCACATGAGCGTGCCATTTCCCCGTCCGCCGGCCCGATCCACCCATCGCGATACTCGACGATAAGTGCCGGCACGAGTATAGGGCTTTTCGGCAGTACTGGGCAGACGTACCGAACTTAGGGGCCTAGAGGTCCCCTCGGATGCTTAGGCGACGAAGGTTATCGCGACTGATACCATCGCGAGTATCCTCTGTTCAATGGTCTGTGACAGGTGAGGTCTGCACATTACATCCAATGTACCAATTGTTAGTTCAAACTCTCCCTCCGCTCATTCATTCTCATTTCGTGTACGATCATACATCGCGTGTTTCCATTTCGAGCAAGTCTGTCCCCACCACGCGCGGGTCGCTGCTTTGTCGTTGGGCCGTTCCATGCGTTGGCGCCTGCTTATCTGCTGATTGGCGAATGGCATAGGAGGTTGCATGCACCACCGTCCCCTGCTCACCACGTCACTCCGGCAACGTCGCGACTTCATCACGGTATCTCGTAGTCGCCTGACTTCTCGAAGTTTCTAAAGCATGTGCGAGGATACCGGGAGGCCGCAGTTACTCCCGGCGCTTCCCTGCCTAATCCATTTTGAGCGAGTGCCTTGCGGGTCAAGAATGGTATCGCTAAGCATGTCCAGCTCTTCTTCGATATCCAACGCATATGTCAGTTTTTCTCGAACTCGTTACACTTAACAGTTGTTTTCATTTCCCCTCTTCCCACCTGCCCGTTGTCCTTCATCTCGACCTATCATTTCGGCACATCATCTCCAATGCAAAGTGCGTTGTCCCCCCAACGCACTGCAACTCATCTATTGTCAGTCCACTGGCATCGTAGCCCCTTCCCCGCATTCCGTGAGTGGGGACATTAGCGCCCTGTGAGGGGCCTCATCGGGTGCGTGGGCGCGTGGCGTGGTCGCATATCGACATGCAGGGCCAGCGAAACGGCCGCAATGATGCCCTATGGTAGGCAGTGGAAGAGTATGGCGAGCGAGGGAGGTAGGATAAGAAGCCCACTAGCGGCAGCCTTGACGGATAGGCTCAGGCCTTCGTCTCTCTACAACACCCTCCTTTCAGGAGAGTCCGTCGCCTACAACTTCATACTTGCCTTTCGTAGCTTTTGGTGCACTGCTGCTCTAGCATTCATCATGGCAGCCCTTCTCGCTGCACCACCGCGGACACCTAGCCCAAAGGTCCGCATACGTTCACAGTCATTCTCTTTCGACTCGCCCTCATCGATCACTAGACTCCATGCTTTCACACCTATCGAAGAATCCCCATTCTCCAAGTCAACCGGTAGCATCAACATCAACAAGGCAGTGCCTCAGCATCATGTTTTACTACCACTTAGGAAGAAGATGAGCGAGGATTCGCTCTCAGACTCCTCCAGCGCAATGTCAATATCCACAGCAAGCTCGCCCACCAGATCTGAGCACGAAACGAGCCTCCACGACACACCTTCAGACGCAGAAGCCGCCGAGCATGAAGTTGCGGATCACCTTATGGGTCTCCCAGCAGGCAACCTCCTCGGCCTCTTCGAGAACGCGCATAAACCCCGCCCCTCAGACGCACTCAATTCTCACCCACCACGCACCCTCTCCCCACTCTCCTCCCGCTCAACTCAATCCCCAGCCAAACGTCCCCGCCTCTCACCACCTGCCCTGCATCTCCCAGCTCCCGACCTTACACTTACTGGCCCCGTCTCGCCTTTTGCCTTCCAGGATCCGGAGTCGAGTATGACGAGTCCGTGGCTGGTCAGAGTGGTGCTGGATCTGCATGATGTGAAGGGTGTGTGTTGGATGGATATTCCGACGATTGTGGAGGGCGTGTATGGTGTCAGGACGGGGAGCGAGGAGGTGTTGGGGATTCTGGCGGGGAACGGGAGGGTGAGGAGGCGGTGGTGGGACTGAGTTTGCTGTGGGTCGGCAGCGAGACACGAAGAAGGAGCGCGAGTGAGGAGGGGATGCAGGAACGTGGATTGCGCTGTGTTTGTCGGGACTTCTGCTGTTGGCGTTCTGCTTTTCGGTTTCTGGGATTTTCATTTGCATTGCTTTGGCGCTCACTCAGGGACGACTTTACGACTCGTGACGACTTGATGACTGAGACGGATTGATGATTACGATTTACGATGCACACTTACGATTATGACTTATGATTAGATGGCTCTGTTGTACTGTGTAGAGTACGCGAGATTCAATTTATTCAGCTTGCTGTCAACTCCAGTGCCATATGATGGGTTTCTAGATTTTGCGAGTATTGCTGAACACGCAACTGACGATGGGCATTCTCACTTATCGATACGGGTGCATGCAGTCTGATCACGCATAAAGATCGCGCATAATGCACCTCGGCAACAGCTGTCGTATCTTGAGTGGCTGCGGACGCGAGTGGCAATTGCCGCTTCTGAGCAGCACTGCAGTAATGTCGAATGTTCGATGAGGCTGTGTAGCGTAGTGGTGCCAGTCAGAGACATTAGTATGCACGGGCGACATACGCCGGCAGCAGCAGGGGTCGATGAGTAAGACAGATGGAACTTGAAATCGTTGGTATAATTTTTGGTACAGGTTGAAATTGTTCCCTGTCCTTGTCGCCGTCCATCGTAGACTGTATGAAGTGCATATTCCAGCCAATGAATGCCGTAAAACACCGGAAGTGCACCACCCATTTCGTAAAGCCTTGATACACAAACACCAGCCCGTTGCTGACCCCAGCCGGGAGCGCATAATATTTAGCCCTTCTTCTTGGAGACACCGACGGTCCTGCCGCGACGACCAGTGGTCTTGGAGTGCTGACCACGGACGCGGAGGCCCCAGTAGTGACGGAGACCACGGTGAGCGCGGATCTTCTTGAGGCGCTCGAGGTCGTCACGGAGCTTGGAGTCGACACCGTTGGCGAGGACCTGAGTGTCCTTGCCGTCGACAATGTCGCGCTGCCTGTTGAGGAACCAGGTGGGGATCTTGTCTGCACAAGGAATTAGCTTTTGAGCACAGGAGCAGAATGTAGCGGAACATACACTGCAGAGGGTTCTGGATGATAGTGACGATACGCTCAAGCTCCTCAGAGGTGAGGTCACCAGCGCGCTTGGTCAGATCAACATCGGCCTTCTTGCAGACCAAGTTGGAGTAGCGGCGACCGACACCCTTGATCTTGGTCAAGGCGTACATGACCTTCTGCTTTCCATCGACGTTTGTGTTCAACAAACGGATGATGTACTGGAAGCTGTGGCAAGTCAGCATTGCTGTTCGCCATGCATTATAGTCAAGATGTGCATCGTTGCGCTTCTCGCAGGCTGCGCCCACTAAGTCTGCAACAACGATGCAAGCACCTCTCCCGTTTCCAGACAGTATGCTATCCCTCCACCCATGTGTATGTTGTGTTCATCGTTCACAGCGGTTGGTACCGATATCCTCCTCTTTCAGCATGCTGTCGCAGATCGAGGAAAGGCCTTGCATCGAGTGGCGGGCTCAGGCGGGCGCGAGCGCGGGCGTGGTAGAGAGCATGTGCCACGAAGGCATCGTCGACGTGCTCAAGGCGTAGGAACGTACTTAGACTTCTCTCCGGAGACGAGCGCTGTGCGAATGTCAGTACATCTGTTCGTTGCGTTCTGCCTGCGATCTGCAATTTTGCGCTCTCACCCTCCTGTACGCTTGAGGTTTTCAAAGCGCACAAGAAGGTATGATTGCATTATTGCGGTTGCGTAGCATGGTATGGCGGTACTCACACATGATGGCGGCTTGTCGAGGGCTGTTCTGTCGTTAGTAAAAAGCGCTGGAGTCGCTCTCGTGAGGAGATGCAAAAGCGTGGTGGGCGCTCGCTTCGCTAGTGCTGCACGTGACCGACTTGGAAGCCAATCGAATGCTGGCGCTAAGTGAGAGGTGGAGTGGGTCCACTCGTTCCCTCTCACGATCTTCGACCCTTTCGAACATCGCGAGTGGACTGCCAACTTTCAGCTCCTATGCTAGCAGCGACTCATCGTCCAATTCATGATCATTACATCACGTTTTGAGAAGTCGCTTTAACTTACGCGGTCTGCCTTCCGGTCTGCACAAGTAGGCTGTGCAGTGCAGCATTGCTGTTTGCCTGCTTTTGGTACGGTCCGCAACACGCTGACCACCTCCCTCGTCACTCTTATCTGCAGGATCTCGCTGGCCACGGCTACCTACTACATAACTATGACATCGCGATGAGATCTATCTTCTGTTGCTCTTGTAAAGAGAAAACATGCAAGTATACTTGTGAGTTGATAAATGCTTGAGAAACCATTTTATCGATCGCATGTACATCCTCACCACCCAGGATAATGCCCATCTCGCCTTGGAATCGAAGCATAGCATCTAGTTGCAGTAGGTTGCGGCATCTACTGATGCCTGGTACATCGCACACCGCTACGATACTATGACTTACAGTTGCTTTTAAGGAGGTCCTTCTTGCCGATCATTTCCTGTCTCGTTTGTTTAACCCAACACTCGTCCACTGTCGTTGCGACATTTTGCACTAGTGCTTGTAACTGTGCAGGGCGTGGAGGCGAAGTTCGTCGACTGCTGCAAGTAGCTTGTGGCTCAGCTTCAGCCTCGCTCAACACTTTCCCCACGCTCCTGTCGTGCGCTAGGTATGGCAACGTTAAGAGGGGGACGCCCATGAGGATCGCCATACATTAACTGCTGCCTCAGCACTTCCAGGATTCCTTTTTTACTATTAGCCACTTCCTCTCACCGCAGGCTCATTCCTCGTAACAGATCACAGCCTTGTCTTCTTTCCTCACCCGGGCCCGCCAGCCAATCACCATCGCTCTACTCTTCGCATACTTTCATGTGGCTTTACAATACTGTTACTGGCAACCCACCTGCGGTAACCTACCGCCAGCCTAGCCAGAAATACCGGTCAAGCCTGACTCAGCCGTGATGGCTACTTCTGCCATCGCCCAAGGCGAAAGCTTGTCAATGCCTTCCTGGGAGAAGGACATTTCCGCAGATAGAGTATCTGACATCGGGATCATCAGGCGCGATTCAACTTCCACCACTGGTAGTGAGAGACCCCTTCCACTGGGTCACTGGGTTCTGCCTATCTCTGGAAACTGTCCTAGATGTCGCCACCACCACAAATCCGTCAAAATACATGTCAGAAATGCAAACAACTCAGGTGGCATGGTCGACTTGCACTGCGAGAAGTGCAATAAGCTATGGCTAGGTTCCGGCAGTAGGAACTCCACTCGAGTGTCTCTGGCATCTAATGAAACGATTGATCAACCCTTCATCGAACCGGAGATTCGCACTACATTGGCCCATATGGTACGTGCTGCCACCAGAGTGGGCACGCTTTCTCCCACGTTACCCAATATCACTGAGGGGGTCGCCGTTCCATACCATTTCCCCAATAATTTCGATTCTCGTGTGACTGCCCATCGTCTTGGTGGACACGGAACAGGCACAATCCATGGCATGATCCCAAATGCTACCCCTGCTGTTAAGACTCCTTCCACTTCAGAAACCCGTCTACGCAAGCGCGAAATCAACGCTGTCAACAACAATCGCCCCCCACGATTCATTCTGCGCTTACATCGAAGGCTCGGCCGAACCTTTCCAAACCTTCGAACTACTCGGTTGGGCCGATTGATGAAGATTCGTGAAGACTCTGAATTGAGTGCCATAGAATGTAGTCCCGAGGCAAACCCAGAACCAGTTGTGGAACCAGACACCGCCACGTCACAAGCTATGAGTACGCAACTCCCACCAACAAGAACATCGGATGAGAATTGTCCGAAAGACGGATCCAAAGAGATGGGTGATTGCGTTCCACCCGCAGTTGCTACACACGGCCTGAACTCACGCATGGTTGTCGACCAGGAGGTTATAAATGCCATGACTCCTGATCAACGAATGGCCTTGTTGCGCTCTCAAATCACCGCTTTCAGCACGCGATTCAATAGCACTCATGCTACCACTGTGCCAAACTTCCACTTTACTGGCAATAGGGAACATCCTTTAGAGACTCTGGCAACATTGGCAGCCATTCACAACTCTCTCCTACTCACAGGTACCGGAAACCACATTGGTGACTACCACTACCTGGATGTCTTTCAACAACCTGAACCCGGTTTGGCCCATGAAACCCTCAGCATCTCCGACACACGCATCTCAGAAGCACCTACTGTCGTGGATGGACAAGTCTTTGCGCCTCCTAGCTTTGTGAGGGAGGCACTGCACCGTGGCATTCGACTCTCGGGGCAAATCCGTCCACTGTCGACCCAGAGCAACATGCAAAGTTGGGATCAGATTCGTCGAGATATAGGGGATATACGCTCTTCCTTCGAATCTTCTATCAGACACAGATCATACCACCGTCACTCACTACAGTCGATGGTCCCTCCCTCCGTGTTGTACAACTTGGAGGCTTCGGCTTCACAGCCACAGCTTACAACGTCGTACGGTAATGCTACGGACTGCGATACATCATTCCCGAAACACTTCTCTCCTCAGCAAGACCGACGTGCATCAGAGTAGCCTCTTAACAAAGTCTGCTCCTGTGCAGGACTTATCTTCGGTCTTGTCTTCAACGGCTGCTTGGGTTCGCCCTCCATTCAAAATTTGTTGACATCGCTCTCCGAGTGGCTACATCTATCGTCGCTTTGGCTTTGCGTTCCACCTCTCACAGCAACCCCTCTTGCATTACACCTCGTTCACGATCTCAACAGGCCAATATATCGTTATGCGACGCTACGATGCACTAGTTATAGGTATGCATACTTCAATAGATAAGCATTCTCTCCATGCCTTCATCTTTCTGTACAATCCATCTCCAGACTCCTCCACATGTAGCTCCCCTCATCCCCACCGTACCAGTAAGCCGTGCAAGCCAAGCAGCATACCACACCACTAGCGGAGACATCTATCGATTGCTCTGCCTCAGCCGCCGACACTGTTCCCGGTGTAATTCACAGCTAGAGACATTCGATGATTCGACCATTGTTAATCAACAGGTGTTCAGCAATGTTGCAGCACACAAGTTTTTGAGATCGAGACCGGAACAAAGATGAGGTGTTTCACATAGCTGCAGGTGGTCATATATTCCATCCTCAATTGCTGGGTTCGCAAAATAAACTTTGGTCTACTTGTAGATCCCAGCTGGACAACACGGATACGATTTGTAGCTTCCTGAAACTGTCACCCAAGTCTGCACCTTCCGCAGGCAAAGATGCACAACTAGTTGCCACACTCTTGAATGTCCAGCCAACAAACACTCCACCTTCCATCAGCATGGACACCTAGCCAAACACAGCAGTCTCTATAGCCAAATTGATGAACACTGATCTTGCTACTAATCTTGATTCACTCGACACACACTATCGCACAGCGATAGCATCTTGGGTTCATGAAAGCGAGTACCACAAGTTCCTAGAGCAAGCTTTTTATGGCAGCGATGCGTATGTGGAGTTCTTCATCAACAATTGGGTCTTAGATGACATGTTGTTTCTGACATTTTTAAATTCTATTGTCCCTGATGACGAACAAAGGGAAAAACTTCTTAGGAAAGCTGATACTTGTAGAAACAATGACAGCGACAGCGGTGATGAAGCCACTTATACGTATAGGCGTAGCGAGAGCGTACCGTTTGCATCAGTAGAACGCTCTGCCGAAGGTGAGTATGAATCAGCACTGAGACGAGTTGAGTGATGAGCCCTTCGTGCGACATGATCTTGGCGTTCAACTTTGTCGTCTGGCTGTGAAGTGTAAGAACCTTGGAAGAACAAGGGCACTAAGTCTGTGAGTCTATGTAATCGTTCCATCGCTGGTCCATTAGAATCAGACTTCTCTTTTTCTTCGATACATTTGTCTCGTTCTAGCATCTTCCTAATATCTCGCACAAGCAAGCGTTCCTCTTTGTCTCTTTGAAGGCAGCAAGCACCATCTCTATGCATATAACACCTCGCTGGCCGATCTCTACGCCTTGATTGAGAAACATTCGCAATGAGCAACCCACGAAACAACAGACCCGCTGCACTCAATCTGGACGGTCACGCTGAGGTCCCAGCTGGCCAGTCCACTAGCTCCACTAATGAGTTAACTTCTTACGGTGAAACTTTCAGACATCTTAGGGCCATTTCTCCACCATCAACAGGATTGCTTGGATCTAGTTTTGAGCGAACTTTAAACGCAGCTTCGGACCAGGACTCAAGAGCAGTGGATGAGCGACGGGGAAGAACAGAGAGTTATGAGCGTGCGGAAGGATCACTGATAGCACAGCCGAACAACAACGATGACACGGAAGCCTCTTTTCGATGTGCACCGTCGGAGATCGATTCACGTCAACGCTTCCCAGGCGATCCCTCAATTGATCAGAACGGCAATACAGTCTCATCCTCGCACAACTCAAATACAGCGATGCCATCACAGTCACCTTTCTCCAATACCATACCACCTGAGCGCAGAAACACTCCATCGATCGATGGGCAGCGTGGGTATATCTATGAAGATTTTCTCAGATCTACAGCGGTCGAGTACTCTGGATCATCATCCATACCAAACAACCAGCATGCATCGAGACAAGATACCCATGCTACCAGTGCGACGCCGACATCCACAGTAGTGCGTCGCCGCGCGAGTACGCCTTCCTTACGGTCTTCGTCAGACGTGGCAAGTCGATCAACAGTCATCCCCCGCGTGCCTCATGTCCAGTCGACGCCGTCTGCTCATCCAAACGTAAACATGGAGGCGCCTGATGTTTCGTCCGCCGAAGCAGGGGAGTTCGCAGATGTGGATCCAGACGCAGACCAGCCGCCACCACAGCTGCCACCACGCACCGCACCTACTGCACATAACACCCGGGATCGTGTGGGACGAAATGTACGAAATCTCTTTGTTCGCGAGGAACATCCTGCTGATCAGGGTACTGAGATGCGAGATCTCAATCGCAGTCGTGCTACGGTGAGTGAGCCACATTTGCTGGCTGGCGCAGAAGCGGGTCAAGATCAGCAGCAGCGAGGTGGAGGTTCGCAAGTGCAACATGTGCAGCAACCCTCCAATGTGGACGAGACTCTAGCCCAACGTAGACGTCGATTGCTGATCTGGTGGGGTCTTCCAACCGTTGGTGTTACATTGATTGTGGTGGTTTGGATACGGACTTTTACAAGCAAGTAGCGAAGGAAGAGAGAGATCAACAGGCAATGGCAGAAGCTAGATGATGATAATTTGGCGGCCGTGGCAGAGTTCTGCTACGACTTCTCCATGTGGGAATCAAAGTAAAAACGGAAGCATGGCCAAGGAAGTGTCCGCTCGTATTCTCGAATGGAGTACTAGACAACCATCTTCAGCTTCAACTTGTCCCCATCCTCTATCTCCTTCCTCATGCCTTCCAATGTCTCAACATCCCACGTAGCACTGACGTATCTTCCGTTCAACCATGCCCTGTCCTTGCTGCTCAGCCACACAACGAATCCACCGCAAAGCCCGGGCTCATCGGTCAAGACTGTTAAGGTTAGTATATCGTTCTCCAAACCATCGTAGCAACAACTTACAATCCTTGATTTCCTTGATCTCATTTGCCAGCTTAGTGACCACACCACCAGGATGAATCCCCACAACGTTCACACCCTTAGCGCCGTACTCAATACCAATGAACTCACTCAACCTCTGCAGCCCCATCTTTGCAATCGCGTATGAGCTGCCTCCTGGAGAGACTGTAACGGCGCCAATGGAAGTGACATTAATGATATTGACGTGCGAGGAGTTTGTCTCCGCAGTCTTCACCAAGAGAGGCAAGAACGCATGAGTCACCAACAGCGGTCCGTGGAGGTTGACTTCGAGCACTTGCCAGTAGTCCTCTGGATCTGTGTCGCCAACCGGTTCCCACGGACGCGAGAGGCCGGCATTGTTGATAAGAACATCAAGACGTCCGAATTTGTCGCTAATCTCCTTCGCGAGCTTCTTGACAGCAGTACCGTCTGTCACGCTGAGGATCTCCTTCTCCACCGTAACGGCGCTGTTGGCTTCCTTGATCCGGTCGGCGACTTCGTCGAGCTCCGAGCCTGTACGTGCGCAGATGATGAGCGTCGAGACCTGTGCGTGCGCGTACTGGATCGCCATGGATCGTCCGATTCCGCGTCCGGCGCCGGTAATCAGGACGACCTTTCCGGGCTGCTGAAGTTCGGAAGACTTGGAGACGTCAATGGCGGGATAGATGTCATTGTGAAGGTTGTCGAGTCCGACAAAGTCGAATCCAGTATCCGGCGGGAACGGTGACTTTTGTAGAGGTGCCATTGCGAAAGTAGTTCTGGTAGTCGGTTGTGTGTTCGAGAAGGCTGTCGAGGGAAGAGAGGTCAACCCGTTTTGACGTTGAAAAAGTTAAGAAAACCCTTGTAGGTGTATACAAAGTATGATGTAGCGATCAACAACGGCAGGTACGCTAGCGTAAGCGAGACGTACTAGCTCGAAGGAGCGATGTTGATGAGATGAACGTTTGTTGTATGAAGACAATTACCGGAAGACAATAGTGTGACTCGCTTTTCGACTGTGTATGTACTCATATACAATCGGTTTTGGAAAGGTGGATGAGTTCGATACATAACTTGGTCTCCGACGACCAGGTCGCGGTCTGGCTCCCTTGTTTTCGGCCCAGCACTCGGACTTAAGCTCAGGGTCTTGAGGGCTCCGAATGCAGCATGACATATATCGTCACCCAAGAGTAAGACCTGTGCGACTGGATCGGTGTCTGCCCTGCCATTCCACTATCCGCAGATTCAATCATGGTTTTGGCTGCGTCATTAGTTCTCATGGAAATCTCTTCATTGGCATTGACAAGAAGAGGTCCTGCGAGAGATCAGATATCGTAACATGTAAGCAATCGCCCGCTATGTCCGAATTCTGAAGATGAGGTGGACCCCTGCACATTTTCGACTTCACGCGCGTCATGGATAGCAGCAGTGACCCACTTTGAAAGGGCTCCACCACCGACATTCGGCAGTTGCGCGGGTCGTAACGTTCGAGTATGAATAACGCTTCACGCTCAGGAACCGCGGGTCTTTGTTGGAAATGGATCTACGCGAAGTGAATGCAGCCGCAAGATGCACCAATACAGCCACCGACCAAAATCCAGTATAGAATGCATTAACACTATAACATGATCGTGACCTCGACCCTGCGTACAGGAATCGCAACGCCAGAACGCCGTCCTAGAACCATAGACACCCTGAGTCCTTGCAACCATGACGTCCAACTACCCATCAACCATCAAAGGCCGCACGAGGCCATGGACCTCTCACGACGCATACGTCTTAGGCACATAGTTCAACTCACTCACACTCCCCTCCTCAGCATTCACACCACCGTTCTTCCTCCTCTGCCTGGCAGCATACTTATCCGCACCCCAGCAGACGAAGCTCAACACCATGCTGAACCCGAGCAACAAGAACGTAACCAGCGTGCCGTACAGCGCGAATCGGCTCTCGCGGCAGATGGTGCTGAAGTTGCTGTTCCCCATGTTCGAGGGCAGTGATAGGTCCTGCTTGAGCGGCGACGAGTGCTGGTATTTGCATGCCCAGGTCTGGATTGTGTCGATATCGGGCGTCTGGCGGTTGAGGATGTGCGCCCAGATTGTCGTTATCAAAGTAAGCAAGAGCGAGGGGAGGATTGTGGCAAGCGAGAGAGCCGCGCGGAGAGTGTGTTTCTGTGCGAGTTGGAGCTGTTGGGTGTTAGTTTGTTGTTGGAGCGAGTGGGTTAGGCGGACGTACGCTGGGCAGGAAGGTGGCGATTAGGAAGGCGGAGGAGAGTGTCAACGCGATGACGGATGACGCGACCAGGGCTTTTGTGCCATGCACGTCGAAGTGTTGCGGCCACATGGGTAGCCACCATGGATTGGAGGTTTGTTGCTTGTTGAAGACATTGAGAGTGTGTGCACTTGTGCCGAGAATGGCGAGACTGAATACGATTACAAGACCCGTAAGGACTGTTTGCGCGAGGTGAAGAGGCGCTGGGTTGATCTTCATGTTGGCGGTTTGCGATTGTGCTTTGGTAGTATGGACGGAGTTGTGGTAGAAGCGACGATAGAGTACTGAGCACTGAGCGTCAAGTAATTGTTTGTATATGAGTGCCTGACCCTTGAAACAAATGAACGACAAGAAATAGAAGTTGCCTTTGCGTGCCTGAATTGTGATGATTTGAAGGGGGGTTGACCATGCTTTAAAACGACATGGTCGCAGTCGTCGTTTCAGCGCTTCAACACCCCATGCGGATATGTCAAGTCCCAAAATAGCCCTCTCGAGGGGCAGACAGGAGGGCGATTTGCGTTACCGCCTGCCCTAGGGTCGAGGCTCTGCGGTTGGCGAAGCTGTCAATACTCCAGCGCGTAGACGCATGTCGGCACCAAGAAGGGAGGCTTTTGTGTGGACGTTGCATCCGATCTCGCCGGATGGAGCCATTTAGCAACATTAAGCATCGAGGGCCTTAAAGCAGGTCTGCCATTCGTCCGCAAACTCGATCTTGGATGTGCATTTAAGCACCGTGGCTGTCGTTATGCTCCGCCTGTTGTACAGACTAGGTTGCATGTAGCTACCGATGTGAAATGTGCTCGACGTGTTAGCGAATGAGACCGAAGATATGCGAGTCTGCGAGGATTTTGAGCTTCTGAAACCAATGAATGCATGGACAGCGCTTCGAGGGATGTGAGCAGGGGTAACAAGTTCGGCGCTTAGGGTGGGTCCATGGTGACACTGCGCAATGATTGGTTGGACATTGAAATGCGAACTCTCGCCCGAAAGCAAACACCAGAGATGGTACAGAGTCATTTGTGGGAGCGCAAAAGTCATCCGTGGAATAAACAACGAACGGATTGAGCGACACACTTGAGATCAAGTTAAAAAAGTGTATGTGACGTGTGCAAGATGAGCCCAGATTCGCAATCGTGTATCAAGTTTCTACCCATACCATTAATAACGCCAGAAATGCTCCAAACGCTCGCGTCGCAATGCTGGAGCAGAAGTATGGAACTGAGCCGAACGCCCGCGCTGCCGCCCTCAAAACGCTTGGGTGCAACGATCAATTGGCGCTCTTAGAGCTGACCAGTGATGCCGCCGCCACTCCCGCCGAACCATCTTCGCTTGCCCGAGCTCTGCGGCGCAGGCGCCTTGCCTTTCTTTGCAGCTTGCAAAGGGTGATCGTTCTCCCACTTCTCGTCGGCCTTGAACATGGCCATAGCTTTCTCGAGGTTGTAGCTCGCTTGCTCGAGGTATAGAACGGCGACATCATATCTACACGTTGGTCAGCACTGCTTGCATGCCCCACGCCCGACCCAAAGGAACACTTACTCGGCAACTTTACACCCTACCATGAACTTTCTCAGCTTGGTCTTCTTGATCTCCTCTTCTTCGCCTTCCAGCGGCCGAGGACTGAGGCTGACCCCACCCTTGTAGTATTCTCCGGGAATCAGTATCGTCCTACGCGCTGCCAATAGATGATCCGCAAACATCTTGTTCGTCCGTCGGAGAACATCTGGAGGCACGCCATAGGCAAGTGATAAGGATGCTATCGAATCGTTGTTCTGGTCGACGAAGTGTAGGACGTCAGGCGCATTCTCGGCACTTCTCGCTTTCTCTGGAGGCGGCTGCAGCGCATTGTGCGCTGTATATGGTGGTAACTCTTCCTCTACTTTCTCGTCGGCGTGTGGCGAATATGTTGGAGGGTCGCGTAGACCTTGTGCTGGTAGAGCAGAGGGCCCGGTCGATATTTGGCAGAAGGGACAGTAGCTCGCGAACCGAGGGTTGTCAGTCAAGCAACGTGCGCATACAGCGCGACCGCAACATTCCAGTCGGCGCTCGAACTGTGATGGCTTCTCGGTCTTCTCGTCGTAGGTCGGAGGGATGGACGACAGCAGTGTAGCGCAGGTACAGCAAGCCTCAGAAGCAGAGTGCTCCCTCATGATGAATAACAAGTGTTGACACTAAGATACAGAACGTTTGTAGAAGCTGGGAGGCAAAGAAGACCTCGGAGATAGCACGTCATGACTAAGGATGTTGCGACGCGCGAGAGCACGTGAGGGTGGCAAATGTCAAACGGACTATCGCTCAGATATCGCACATACTGCGCATGATAGTAGTGGGCTATACACATGAATTTGTCGCTTGCTACACATCGTGACGGTGATGTTGAGAGTCTGGGGTTGAGATGGAAGGAAGGGTTCCGCAGTGGAGGCAGCAGCGACTGGGCACGGTCCCCTAACACACCCTAGCGCACACTCGCTAAGCAGCGCGAATTTGCATCCTCACCTCGAACTTTTCCTCGCTGGTCACGCACGTCTTTCGCTATCCCACCCGCTACCTCACGAGGTAAGTTATGTTCGATCCGACGAGTGCCCTTCAGAGAGCCAGGGGAAGCAATCGCGCCCGTCCGAGAGGATAGGCCTGACACTGCTCCCCTCTGCGACAAGAGCTGAAGAACCCTCCAAAGCTGCTGGCTGAGGGCACTCTCCATGCTCTGGCATCTGGAGGCTAACAACAATCTCTATACAGATACCTCAGTTGCCCCTCGCCACTCGAGAATCTTAGTTAAACCGCCAAAATGGTCAAGACCTCCGTCCTCAACGATGCGCTCAACGCCATCAACAACGCCGAGAAGGCCGGCAAGCGCCAGGTCATGATCCGCCCTTCCTCCAAGGTCATTGTCAAGTTCTTGACCGTCATGCAGCGTCACGGTACGTTGCCCTCCTGCTTGTTGCGCATACATCTGGTTCTTCACCCCTCTCCGGGCTGATAACTTCCCAATGATCATGTCTTCTCTACGGTCTTTGGGCTTTAAGTGTCCGGTATATCAACTGCGGAGAACTTACACATCCTCGGAACCCTTCCATGATGTCCGATGTTTAATTTTGCGCAACATATCAAATTTGGACGAAACTGACGTTTCCACCAGGCTACATTGGCGAGTTCGAGGAGGTCGACGACCACCGCAACGGCAAGATCGTTATCCAGCTTAACGGCCGCATCAACAAGACCGGTGTCATCTCTCCCCGCTACAACGTCCAGCTCCGCGATGTCGAGAAGTGGGTCGTCAAGCTCCTTCCTTCTCGTCAGTTCGGTTACATCGTCCTGACCACCTCCGCCGGTATCATGGACCACGAGGAGGCTCGCCGCAAGCACGTTGCCGGCAAGATCCTCGGTTTCTTCTACTAGACTAGTTTTGGATTGCGCGATGTGGAGGGATGCATATACCCGGGCTTAGCTAGGCATGAGAATTGTTTGGCTAGGAACCATCACGGCCATGCTGGACGAATGAATGACCAAAAGTTCATGACTGTCATTTGACGTTACTTTGTGCCATTTCGGCGTGACTCGAAATTGCAAGTGATGCAGACTCAGCGATAACCTGTGATGATTAGCATGGCGCGATAGGATATCGAGGTCACCAATTGAGACTACAAGGAATTGCTCGGACACCGTACGGTGCTTAAACTTTTCCCCTGCACACGCACGGTGTCTGCCAGGTATAGGAGGTCGAGACCCTCGAATGTCAAGACCGGTGCCCGAACTACTTCCTGATTTCCCACTTGGCCAGCATGCATCACCTGCAGATGTCAAGTGAAGCACGTGCTGCAGATGTTCCAACCCGAAGCTGTAGTGTTTGTTCCACAATTCTCAGCATCAACGACGTCGATCGCCAGGGTTCAGGCTCCCAACGAACCGTCACTGGAGACGAAGTGCAAGGCTGCGCTACAAAGTGGGAGCAACGGCGCTGTGGGCGACGTCCAACCCATTGCTAGAGCGGGAGACACAAAGGCTGTGATAGGCCCGAGACACGGGAATCCCAAAGCTGCCTACGTCAGGGGTTGAATGGAAGCCCCGCCGCTACTGAACGAGTGCAAGCTGGTTGCGAAGCAGACAAAAGTGCAGCACCTCGCTCGACTTGAGCATCGATAGCATCTTCATGCCTTCCATCGCGGGTACCTAGGCATCTCCACACCGTGCGCCCTCTATCCTCCACATTTAACCAGGCCGTGCATCTTGGCCGGCAACGGGTGCCCGTTGTGCCCAATCACAGCAGCCATGGAAGGGTAAGTGCTCCAGAGCCCGCGTGCTGTGCGACTGCGCGACGGTGGGGGACATGCACATGTCAGGTCGTGGCTGAGACTGACGTCCACCTATAGACACAAGCGCTCCAAGTCGCAGAGCGTCAAGCACTTGCTGAGCCGAGTCGCCTCGAAGACAGAAGGAACGTCCACTACACCCGCAGAAGGCAGCGGCTCGACCACAGCGAACAACTCGCCGCCCAACTCGTCGCAGGCGTCGCTGAGCTCCCCAGTGACGAGCCACCAGCGCAATCCGTCGCAGAAGCTGCGCCCAAACGCGCCGGCCACCATGTCGACGTCGACCACTGCAGTGCCCAGCGAGGGCAGCAGCGGCCAGCACCCCCGCATCCCCAACATCGCCCACGACCAAAGGCGGGTCAATTGAGCAGTCGGTCAAGTTGTTCCGTGTTTTCGAGTCGCTCCGCAACGGCGACACAGCCGCCATATCGAGGGCCATCCGCGAGCAGTCGGCGCCGGGCGACAGCGAGGGCAGCAGGGCATCGCTCCAGCTGCCCACTGCGCGCACCGAGGGCACATCGATCCTGCACCTCGCCATCCAGTGCGCCGAGCTGCCCGTCATCGAGTTTGTCCTGTCAAACGCCACCAGCACGCCCGACTCGCCCATTGACATCAACGGCCGCGACCGTGATGGCAACACGCCCCTCCATCTCGCAGCTACCCTTGGCCGCGCCCCCGTAGTCCGACTGCTGCTCGACCGGCCGAACATCAACGACTCCATCACCAACTACAATGGCCAGACCCCGCTAGACCTCGCCCGTACGCCCGACATCTTCCAGCAGTTGCAGCTGGCGCGCTCCATCTTCATCGACAGCAACGTGAAGAGGATACAACAGCTGGTGATTTCCGGCGACTTGGACACACTGGAGTCGGTTCTGCAGGATGTGCGCATTCAGAGCACACTGGACATCAACGGTGGAGAGTTTGCGACGGACCCAACTGTGGTCGAAGCTGGCGGCACCCTCCTGCACCAGGCAGCGAAGAACAAGGATGTGAAACTCGCTCAGCTGCTGTTGCTGAACGGCGCTGACCCTTTTCGTCGCGACCGCAAGGGCAAGCTCCCGCAAGATTACACCAAGGACGACCGCACACGTGCTATTCTGAAGCGCTCGCCAGCAGCTGCAGCTGCCCAGCGAGGCATCCAAGAGAAGACCATACTCGCTGGTCAACCACAGCCTGGAGCTGCTGCTGAGGGTGGCATGGGCTCGAAGGAGTCGCGTGAGATGAAGGGCTATCTTAAGAAGTGGACCAACTACACAAGTGGCTACAAGTTGCGATGGTTTGTCCTGGAAGATGGCGTTCTTAGTTACTATAAACACCAAGGTATGTCACACTGATCCTGTAGATCTGTACATAAACTGATCAAGACAGACGACACCGGTTCTGCATGCCGTGGCGCCATTAACATGCGCATTGGCAAGCTTCACATGGATCCGCAGGACAAGCAGCGCTTTGAGATCCAGGGCAAATCGTCCGTCAAGTATCACCTCAAGGCTAATCACCAGGTCGAGGCAAAGCGTTGGTACTGGGCACTGAACAACGCCATCCAGTGGGCCAAGGACGAAGCTCGTGAGGAGGAGAAGCGCGCAACACAAGACCAAGAAGCATTGAAGCAGGCCAAGGTTGAGCTGCTCTCGAAGGAGGGTGACTCGTCGAGCCTCAGCAGCTCAAGGATGGCTGCCAACAGGATTTCAACCCATCCGTCTTCTAACAACCTCGGTGTACCACTCACCAGCCTCGACACGTCCACGCGCTCCGCCGTTTCGTACACTGAAGATCCCGGAAGCGCCTACGAGCCTAGTCTAGGTGCACCTGAGCTTGGCAGATATGCTAGCCATTTGGGTGCCCCCACGGTCGACGACGACGATGACGATGACTTCAATGACGATGACAGCAGTCATGAGGTGAAGCCTCACAACAAAGATGCATTCAACATTACTGCGCAGTCTGCAAAGCTGCAGCTTGACTTGCTGACTTCAGTCTCTTCTGCGCTACAGGCAGAGGTAGCAAAGAACCCCAGCATGCAGATCGTGGACCCTGCAATGGCACAAGCCTTGACATCCTACGAGTCTGCCATCGGCAACCTCAAGGGACTGATTGGAGACTTGCTGCGCATTTCAAGGGACCGTGATGCCTATTGGCAATACCGCCTTGATCGCGAGGCCAACGTTCGTCGTATGTGGGAAGACAGCATGGCAAAGGTTGCACGAGAGCAAGAAGAGCTGGAACAGAAGATTGGCGAATCCGAGGAAAAGCGACGTAAGACAAAAAAGGCGCTGCGGGAGGCTCTCGAGGACTACGAGGGTTCCGCCACTACCAAAGATGTCGACGAGTTTGTTGAGGCTCCCGAGAACGAAGCACAACAGAAAGACGTGGCCCGATCCCAGACAGGCTTCTCGGGTCAGATCAAGAGGAAGGCCACGCTTGCCGATCTCGCCGCAGATATCTCAGACGATGAGTCTGAAGACGATGAGGAGTTTTTCGATGCTGTTGGCGCTGGTGAGGTTGAAGTCGTGGAAATGCCTCCACCGTATCAAAGTGAGGAAAGGAAGGAGTCAATGGCGCCATCCACAGACGGTAAGGGCGACATTTTCGAAAGAAAGCATGCCGAGATCGCCACAGGATTCAAGGGCTACGAAGATGGGCCGCGAAAGAAGCTCGCCATGGACGCCGATGACAGACCAAAGATCTCGCTTTGGGTGAGCTTGATGCGCTACGACGTATTGGCCAGGTCGCTGACAATTTGCAGGGCATTCTAAAATCCATGATAGGCAAGGACATGACTAAGATGACTCTTCCCGTTTCCTTCAACGAACCGACTTCTTTATTACAGCGTTGCGCTGAGGACATGGAGTACACCGATCTTCTCGATATTGCGGCCGAGCGTGAGGACTCTAGCGAGCGAATGCTCTACGTCGCCGCTTTCGCCGCATCCGAGTACGCATCAACTATCGGTCGTGTCGCGAAGCCCTTCAACCCCCTTCTTGGCGAGTCATTTGAGTATGCTAGGCCTGACAAGGGTTTCCGCTTCTTCATCGAGCAGGTCAGCCATCATCCGCCTGTGGGTGCCGCGTTCGCAGAAGCAGCCAAGTGGGACTACTATGGCGAATCTGCCGTCAAATCCAAGTTCTATGGCAAGTCCTTCGACATCAACCCACTCGGCACTTGGTTCCTTCGCCTCCGCCCCACCGCGACCGGTGGTAAGGAGGAACTTTACACATGGAAGAAGGTCACGTCGTCCGTCATCGGCATCATCACAGGTAACCCTGTCGTCGACAACTACGGCCTCATGGAGGTCAAGAACTGGACAACCGGCGAAGTGTGCCAACTCGACTTCAAAGCACGCGGCTGGAAAGCCTCGTCCGCCTATCAGGCAGTCGGCAAAGTTCTCGGTGCAGACGGTCGCGTCCGCTGGTCTATCGGCGGACGCTGGAACGACAAAATCTACGCCCGCTTCACACCCGGCTTTGAGGACGCAGATATCGACAAAGGCGGCAAGGCAGGCAAACACGACGACAACAAAGCCTTCCTCGTCTGGCAAGCGCACGAGCGCCCCACCGGCATCCCATTCAACGTCACACCTTTTGTCGTCACGCTCAACGACCCCAACGAAAAACTTCTCCCCGTCATTGCCCCCACGGACACGAGACTTCGACCTGATCAGCGCGCAATGGAGGATGGCGCGTATGACCTTGCGGCCACGGAGAAGAATCGCGTCGAGGAGAAGCAGAGAGCTACGCGACGGAAGAGGGAGGAGCGTGGCGAGGATTTCGTCCCGAAGTGGTTTACTAAGGCGAGAGATGCGACCACGGGCGAGGAGTTCTGGGAATTCAATCATCAGTACTGGAAGGTCAGGGATGCTGTGGCGAAGGGCGAGACGACCTGGGCGCAGCAGGGGCTGGAGGATATCTTCTAGAAGTCATTGATGGTGTCACACTAGGGTTTGGATAAGAACGTTCGATGTCAACGCGCTTGAGTAATAATAGAGAATCTTCTGTTCGCTACTTCAACTCGCTCCTCCCCATTCTTCTCTCATCGCCTTCCCTTTGTCTCGCGGATGGAGCAAACGCCCATACCCACTATTTGGACAGCATGTCACCCCCTTCTAAGCAATGTCCCACATACACAAACCTCAACATCACCATGAACACCTCACAAAGCACCGCAGCCCCTTCGCCATTCCCGGCACATCTAACCCCTTCGCCCTATAACCTTCAGCACGCGCATCACGCGTTTCATGCTCCGCGTCCCATCTCCACCGCAAAGCTACGAGACGACACCATTCCGCAGCTCGCAACCCGGGAGGAGCGCTATGCTTGGAGACGCAGCAAATGAGGAGGAAGATGCTTTGAACATCGGAAATGGGGGTATTCCAGGTAGTGCTCCTGCTTCTGGGGATGCAGCTGTTAGCGCACCAGGTGCGACTTCAAGGGCGAAGGAGCTCAGGCAAGACTACCCGGTTAGGGTTCTGGTGGTGGTGTGCGTGCTGGGAGCTGTGCTTTGGGAGGTGGGATGGAGTGTGCTGATGCTCAGGACGCCGAGGGCGATGAGGAAACCGTTTTAGGTAAGTGGCAAGCAGTGGATTGAGCATGCTATGTAGTGCACGAGTGGATGGGACCAGGGGAAAACGTCAGGTTAAGGCGGTAAGTGTGGTGGCGTGGAAGAGGTCAATTGATGCCACGAGACGTCTCAGAGAGCATTCAGACGACATAGATACAGGTCTAGCCAATTCAGTTTCTCGTTCGTGCGTCCGATTTGGAGATTGAAGGTGGTTGTACGAGCCTTAGCTTGGGCAGGTAGAAGGTCGTTGGTGTCGTAGGCTGTCCCGGCACTGAGGATGGCATGCTCGTACCCGTGCTAGTCATGGAGTAACAGACCAGCTGAGATGCGCCCATATAGTACCTTACACATTTGTCGTGGCTCGTTGCAGACGAATTTGTAGCGCGTTGGACACGGTGCCTCTGCATGTTGTGTAACAGTCATGATCCAATAGTTGTCTGTGGATTTAACTTCATAAGTAATCCGATGGGTCATATTTGACGAGATCGCTTTATTCACATCAGTTTGTATTCGGGGTTACTTGAGGGTGAAGACAACCCAGTGATCGGCGAGGCAAAGCCTCTGGTGTCTGCATCAGAAGCAACTCGCTTTCGATATCTCGGATACGGTGAGGCTGCGCCTTGCAGCAAGCTTCGTCTTCTGCAACTTTCCGCCATGATGCCGATTGCCGTAGTTTCTTGTGGAGAAGAGACCGGTCGAGAGAGTCTTGGCCGACGAGGCTGTGGTGATGTCATACCTCACGATCTCGGATGAGGATTCTCTAGGTACCAACGCACCTTCTACTCGTCTGTCTTGGCCTTCACAACAATCCACAATAGTGACCATTGCTCTTCAAATAATCTGCCCCATAGGCACGAGTTTGCTCTCGACCGTGGTGTTGGCACAAGTCTCGGCTCAGCCAAGAAATCTCCGCGCTTGTGGCTTTGACGATTGTTGTGACAGAAGCCCAGCGCAGGGTCGTTCTCCACACACTGACCTGCCAAGAGGATCTGAGCAAGGTCACTGGCTCTCCACTCCGCATCCGCCCACACAGCCACTCTGACCTTCCCGTCAAGACCGAATGCGGCAACGCAGCTTTCGCGCTTGTCTTCTTTGGGGGTCGATGTAGTCTCAGGCATCACGCTTGTGAGCAGCAGACGCTACGGCAAACAGACCATCCGTACCAAGTCATCTAGGCGATATCTTGGGTGGCGATCATGGCTTAGAAAAACACAAGCTTGGTACTCTTGCTGCGCGTCTACTGCCAAGCTGCTGTCTGTATGGCTCGGACTCGATCACTCCCATTCGTCAGGGCTCCAGGATTAGGTCCCCGGACCACCCCCGAGTTACACAGGTAAGTTTGGAGATCGTGTCTCTGGGCATTCCGATAGCGGGATCTCTCCCAAGACCAACTTTACCTTGATTGGTTGCATATTCATAGTGAGCACTACAGACGGCGATTGCCAGACCTGAATACCATAAGCCTCAATACAAATCACGGAAACCCCTTGGCATCAAAGTAGTTCGAATTTCACTAAGGCACTAAACACCAACACCAAGACCCTACCATCTCTGCCCAAGCCCTCCCGTGGTACACCAATGTAATGGCACTATCTACCAACACAGCAAGTTGGAACCCTATGGAGCATACAGAAGGACCTGAGATTGTATAAAGTAGGACAGAAGTGCCTCCCAGACATCTCATCACCAGCCACTCCAACACTCACTTCCAATCATCACTACGCATTTCAAAATCACAATGCACTTCACTGCACCGCTTGTCCTCCTCGGCGCGGCTCTTGCCGTCGCCGCTCCCACCGCTGAGCCCAGCAACCCTAAGGGGCCACTGGGCAACTTGAAGTCCTACATCAAGGATTGCAAGAAGGACCTCGAGAACAAGTGGAACCAGAAGAATGACGACTGGAAGAAGAACGAGAAGATCTTCTACTTCGATGCCGAGTACGTCATTAAGGCAACGCCCGACCAAGTCATCAACCCGCAGCAAGTCCCCGCACCTGGCGAGCCCGGCGCAAAGGGCCTCTTCAAGTATGGCATCAACATCGCCGACAACACAATCTGCTACAACATCACCCTCTCCGGCGTAACTGGCGACTACCAGTCCGCCGCCCTGACGTCCACACACATCCACGAGGCGCCCAAGGGCCGCGCGGGTCCGCCTCGCATCGCGTTCCCCAACCCTGGTCCCATCACCGACGACCGCCGTATTTCCGTTGGCTGCCTGACGGGGCCGTTCAAGACGGGCATTCTCGCTAATGGTGTCGATACTGGTGCGGGCTTCCATGTCAGCCAGATTGTGGCGAACCCCGCGGGCTTCTTCACCGATACTCACACCGCCAAGTACGTTCCCGGCGCTGTTCGTGGTCAGCTCAAGTAAGAGACTTGCTTGCAAGGTATTCGACGTGGTGTTGCTTTGTTAGAGCAAGCTTGAGAAGACAGTAATGGACCTGGATCATTTCTTGGACTGGGCTTGTGTATATAGGAGCTTTAATTCAGCATGATGGTTCGCTATTTCTTTTCGTATGGCTGTGACTCTCACCTGTAGACATCGCGATGTTGGTGTTTGTACGACGTGGTAAAGATGCCGGTCTAACCCATTTCTCGTGCTACAATAATGACACAACTATCCTACAGCGGGCTTTGCGATGCCTGGATTTCGCGCGATTCTTGATTTTCATGGCAGTTGCTTGACTTCTACTGTGCCAAAAGCGTGTTGTAAGGTGTTGTAAGGTGTTGGGACTACATTGTGTTCCTAGATGGTACAATCGTTCATGAAGCATTTAGTATGATAGTTGAGTAGCAACCCGAGCATATATTTTCATCTGATGGTCTGCTCTTGAACCCACATGACTCTAAGTCGATTTTCTAGAGCGAATTACGCGAAAAAATCGCACTTCTTACAACACCTCTAGGTCGGCATGGCTCACAAACCACGTGCCGTTGTTGGTGTCGAGCGTGATGTTGTTCTGTACAACTTTGCCGAACTTCAAGCTTCCGCTCTCCACAACGCCTCCTGCGACAGGTCGCTGGAGCCTGTTGGCGCCAGCAAGTACGGTGAAATTCGCGATGGGGATCTCCCACCCGTTCCTCTGGACAACAGTGGGCATACCGAAGAAGTTGGCATCAACCTTGTCGTGGGTGAAATGCAGTTCGAAGTAGCCACGGTAGTACAGATCCTGCCATTGCAGTTCGTCGTTCGCGTTCTGAAGCCATGTGGAGTAGTTGTTGGCAGTGGCAAGGCTGATGTTTGCGCCGTACGGGCATGGCGATGTGACAGCACTGCCGGCGAACTCGACGCCGATAGAGCCCTCTCCAGTGTTCTTGTCATACTCCTTCTCGCCCAGCCAGACGAGGTCGCTTACCCACGAAGCGTGGCTGTCACCAGCAAGGAAGATGTTGTTGTTGATGTTGTTGCTGTACAAGTGGTTCAATGTGCGGTTCTTGTTTGCTTGATATCCGTCCCAAGCATCGTAGTTCACGGGGTTGGCATCGCCATAGGCTGCTGACTGGTTCACGCGCGAGAATACGATCTGCGAGCCTATGACTCGCCAGGTCGCACCGCGCTTCGCAGACTCTGATAGGCTCCTGTAGAACCAGTTTTCTTGGCGAGAACCCATGAGAGAGCGTCCGGCATCGTTCGAAATTTCGTGAACGTAGTCGGTGTTCCAGTACAGATCTGTAATGGATCTGTCGTATTGACGAGTATCCAACATCGTCAAATCGATGAGCTTGCCAATGGAGAAAGATCGCCAAATGCGGAGATTATCATCCATGTCGACTTGCCTGATTGGCATCCACTCGAAGTAAGCGCGGACAGCGTTCATCTTGCGCTGATCAACTGCAACGCCCACGCCGTCTTTGATAAAAGAGTCTTCTGTGTTGTTCAACTCAGCCTAGATAGTATCAGTATTCTGAGCAACCAGTGTTGATACGTCACTGACCATGCCATCCCGGTACGTGTTGTCCGCTACTTCGTGATCATCCCACACAGGGATCCAGGGGAACTGCTGGTGACTCTCTACGAGATCCAAATCGGTACGGTAGGTCGCCAGGCGCTTACGGTAGTCGTACAAAGTAAAAATCTCGCGGTCCGGCAGAGGGATGCGTCCCAGGCTGTTTCCCCATCCGTAGTAACCGTTCTCATACTCGTAGATGTAGTCTCCCAGATGCACGACGTAGTCAACAGAATCCTGAAGTGGAATATGTCAGTTTCTTGTGGACCGGAGTCTGCTTCATCTAACCATACCTTCCGTGCAACGTTACCGTACGCATTAAAGAAACCAAAAGGATAGTTCGCACAGCTGTAGACTGCGATACCAACTTCAGTGATATCATCGTCAGCGTTTGGTGTTGTCTTCGTTCGTCCGAGTGGGCTCTTGTTGTTTGAGTTGCAGACATTGAACTGGTAGTAGTAGGTAGTGAATGGTTTCAGGTTCTTCGCTTCAACCTAAACTCACGTCAGTCATATCACTATCGTTGAAAATCCCGAGTAATCGCTTACCTTTACAGTGAAATCTACATCAGAGCTGGTGTAGACTTTACCAGAATCCACCGTGCTATTAAGGTTCTTGTCTGCAGCAACCTTGTATTCCACACAGATAGGTGACTTCGAGACATGTACATATTTCTCGTTGTCGTGGTCATACAGTGGAGCGTATCCGGTAACCGTCAAATTCGACTGGGAGTTATCGCTTTGCGGGGCAACACGGGTCCAGAGGATGACGCTGTTGGGATATGGGTCGCCAGAAGCAACACCATGCGTGAAGTTCAGGCTTGACGTCTCGTAGCTAGACAGAGGGTCATTCCTTTTCACGACCCTGTGGATCGATATCCCAAGGGCAGGGTGGTGCTCAGATGGAGAACGGTAATTCAAGTTTTTCGACCAGCTGGCGCTGGCAACTGAGGCCAGTGGCAGGAGCGAAAGAAGCTGGAGCCTCATAGCGACAGGTGACTCCCAAAGTATCGGAGGGTGAAGAGTCCGGCCTAAAGTAGAACTGTCGGCGTGCTGAACCTTTTGTAATTCAACCAAAACCACGCATTCTCTAAGCTCCCCGGATTTCTACAACCGCATTAAATGCGTCATTTCTGCAGGAACGGGGGAACGCAGGGGCTCTCAAGCGGAGAAATACCAATCACTGCTCTCGGCTGAAGCATGCTGCGATACATTCGACAGCAAAGCCGTGCCGATAAAAGTCATACTGGGGTGACAGCTGCACAGACTGGAGTGAACAACGTGCCAACGGACCATCAGCGGAGATGGATCAGTGCTGATTTGCTGTCTGTGAGCAACCATGGTCGGCTACTGCTCGAATGTGCATGGTCGCTGCGGGGGTCTATGAATCGCCGCAAGAACGTGTGCTGCGAGGCGGGTTTTGATTGGTGGAGAGCAACGATGAACGTTAGGAACGATCGCAGGAAAGGCTTGACGATGCTTTAGTGTGTTAAAGGAAGGTGCGAAAGAGGAGCGTGCAGCAAGACACCGAAGTCAACAGAAGCTCTGAACCCTTCAGGTCGCTTATCATCCTTTGTGACGGTGTGGTTTGGACGCGTCAAAGTTGAGGTACATTATCGATAAAACCGCCAAGCCTACGTCATCCTACTCTTTAGACACCCTGTCAAGTTACGAAGAAAGCTGGGCGTAAGAGCGAGATATTAAGAATACAGAATGTAGACAGAATTTGTTTGTGAATTACTTGTACAAGGACAACTGCTCTAGAGGCGATGTCTTCTTTTCTCGTGCCATAGCTGATCTTCTCTGCAACATGAGAGACACCTTGATGGACATGTGCGCATTCCAAAGCTCGTGGAATCCTTCAAACGAAGAAAACACTAACTTTCTCAACGAGAGGGCAGCTTGTGAGAACGACGTCGTCGAGTTGGGTGGTTCCTCACCTGGTGGAGACTTCAACTAGACCGAGCGCGTTTAGCGTTGCGATACGCATAGAGATGCATGGCACGCCTCGGCTGTCAGCATGTGCGACGAGCGGATAGTCTCGTGAACGGTGAGCCACAGCAGGCGCCACTCTACGAGTATGTTGAATGAGGAGAGATAACGCGAGGGCTGTACCTGCTCTCCTGACGCTCTGGAGAATATATACCTAAGTAAGCTCCTTCTCACGTCTTCAAGGATCAACAACTCTCTAGAACTTGCTCCTTATCCAAAGGCACTACGCTTTCCCACCTTCACACGCTCTCACGAGAGGATGCCCCATCCTAGTATCGCCATCTTAGGTGCAGGGCCAGGCGGTTGCATGCTCGCTCGACTTCTACACCAAGCCTCAATTCCAAGCACGATCTTCGAGGGTGAGACCTCCATCAACTATCGTTCTCAAGGTGGCAGTCTCGACCTTCGAAAGACGACCGGACTCGCAGCTGTCAAGGCTGCTGGACTGTGGGAGCAATTCCTCGAACACGCTCGCTATGATGGAGAGAGTCTGCTTGTAACTGACAAGAACCTGACAACATGGATGCGACGGGGCTCCGGAACCAAGGACAATCACAGCAGTCTCCAAGAAGCGCCTGAGATCGACCGTGCGGTGTTAAGAAAGATGCTGGTCGAGAGCGTGCCAGCAGACTCTGTGAGGTGGGGCTGGAAACTTGTATCTGTGAAGGAAACGGCTTCCTCCGGCTTGGAGCTTTCCTTCAGCAACGGCGAGACGCTGTCTGGTTTCGATCTCATTGTTGGCGCAGACGGTGCTTGGAGCAAGACGCGGGCGCTTCTTTCACCAGACAAACCTCACTACTCCGGACTTGGCGGATGGACTTTGAGTATCTCCAACGCAAAGGAGACTGCGCCAGAAGCATATTCGTTCGTCAATCGAGGCAGTGTATTCTCATACAGCGACGGGAAGAGCGTGACTGGCCAGCAATTGGGCGATGGGAGCCTCAATATCTCCCACTACGGGCCATACGGAGAGGACTTTACCTCGCGATGCGGTTTCGATTCCGGGAACCTTGAGGCTGTGAAACAGTACATTCTGAGAGAGGTGAAGGATTGGGCACCACCACTCAGAAACCTCGTTGAGTGTGCGAACGAGAGCGCGGTCTGGCGCAATCTCTATGAGTTGCCTGTCGGCTGGACTTGGCCGCACAGGAAGGGGATCACGCTTCTGGGTGACGCTGCTCATGTCATGACACCATTCGCCGGTATTGGGGTCAATACGGCATTCTACGATGCCATGGAGCTTACGAAGCAGGTCGTTGCATTCACTCAGGCCGGAGAGTCCGCAGATCTCGACAGCTATATTGTGCACTACGAGAAGGCTATGTTCGGACATGCACACCGAGCTCAGGCCTTGACTGAAGGGTCGAAGAAGGATATGTTACTTACACCGGGCGCACCGCGGACAACAATCGAGTCGTGGATCCTAAGACACGTGAAGGAGGAATTCTCCGTCTGGGCACATCCGTTTTTGACTGGGCTTGTGTATGTGGGTTTCTGGGTGTACAAGCGATTTGTCTGAATCCATCTCGAGGCCTGACGTTGATCGGAAGCAACGGCCTCGGAGCAGTGCTTTGCAGATCAACCAGTTCGCATTACGAATTACATAATATCGTTTTGGTACAGTTCGACCTGAGCACGAACATGGCATTTGGAAAAGGAAGTCCTCCAACAAGGTTGGTTCGACAAACAATTACTTGCTTAGCTACTTCCAGCAAACGATTTTCACTCCTGTCTGCCTCGGCTTTGTCCCAGTCCCTTCACAATTAGTGCCATAGTCTGAAATTATGACTTCCATGCAATCTTGACCCACTCTTCTACATCTTCCCACAACGTCTCGGGTCTCTCCAGCGCTGCGAAGTGCCCGCCCTTATCATGGCTCTTGAAAAACACCAGATCGCACGATTTTGCAGCCCAGGCCTGCGGGATGGGCGCCAGCTCGTATGGGAAGTATGAGTATCCGCTCGGCTTCTTCACGATATCCATCTTCTTCTCCTGACGATACGTGTATATAGTCGTCGGAAAGCAGTCGGTCAGCCAATAGAGGGTGATATCTGTGAGGATGGTGTCAAGCGAGGGTGTCGTGCGTGGATCTGACCAGGCGAGGAACTTCTCCTGAGAGCGTGTCAGTCTCAGTTCAAATACATAGAAGATTAATGACGTACTCCGATCCAAGCCAACTGTGCAATGGGCGAGCTTGCCATTACGAAGCCAATAGTAGCAGGCTTGGTGCCATGCTCATTCGCGTAAGCCCTGCCCTTCGAGAAGAATTTTTCCATGCGCTCCAATCCTTTCTTCTCTTGTTCTGTAATTGTATCATTGTCGCTAGCTTTGTCCTTGATGCCGACGTTGAGCATGAAGTTGAGATGCATGCCCTTGCACTCGTTATACGTGGCTGCCATCACACGGGAAACCATGCTTCCAATGTCGCCGCCCTGCACGAGATATCCATTCTTACCAAATCCAATAGAAATCATGAGCTTGTGGATCAGCCGTCCAGTCTCGATGGTGGTCCAGTCCTTGTCATGGGGTGGGTCAGAGGACAGAGCGTAGCCGGGAAGGGAGGGTGCGATGATGTGGTACGGCAATTCATCCGAGCTGTACTTGTTCTTCAAGTATTCCATAAGCGGGACAAACTCAAGGAAGGATCCTGGCCATCCATGGAGGAAGGCAATAGGGATGGCGTCCGGCTTGGAAGAGAAGAGTGCAGCGAAGTGGATGTCGTAGCCTTTGCCGTCGTCATCTTTGATATGGGCCTTGAAGTTAGGCAGAGCATTGATGCGCTCTTCTTCTTGTCTCCTACGAGATGTTAGATTGATATAGAGATGTGGAGGTAGCCATATACCAGTCGAAGCTGTCTTGCCAATGTTGTTTTGCGTCTACCATCCATTTGCGCGTCACACCGAACTCGCCGTCCTCCCGCAGATTCTCGTACGTCTCTTTCGCAATGGGGCTAAGTTTCAGTAACGTCTTGAAGTCTTGAAGTTTCTGATCGCTGATGTGCAGCTCGAATGGCGTTGGCTTCTGGCTTGCGCCTGCTGGCACGTTGCTGAATGGCTTTGTTGACGTCATATTGGAATTGTACAGGTTTGGGTCAAAGCAGTTGTTGTGATCAGTATAGCAGCTACTTGTATGCTGCATTTATCTCTGCTTCTGTTGCACGGAGTTGATGAAGCTTACAAATGCGCGGGAGGTGTTGTTTGTTTGTGACGACTTACACGCGTGTAAGGCAGATACCTGCTGCTCCAGGGCCCGACCAGGCGGGTGATCAGCGGCTGACATGCAGCAATCGTAGTTGCAACACCAACGAACATCACAAACATTTGACTCATCTTGACAGAAATACAACGCGATTGCTGAGCGCTCATCATCGTGTTACATGCTGACGCCAGAGGTGCATGCGAGTGTAGAGGGCTTGTCGACTGTAGATACATCGGGAGTACATGGTCCCGCCAGTCACCCACAGGCGCAACGCAACAAGCACATGAAACACAGGGTATTGCGAAATGCAATTAAAAGCAGACAGTCAACCGCTAATTGGGATGTAAAATTGTGCGCAGTCAAAAGGTGCCGAAGTACTTGTGTAAGTGGGTATGTGTAGAGTGGATTTGAGCCTCACTGAGACAAGACAATCTTGTTCAAATGTTGTCAGATTGCTGCAGGGCTCCACACGAGGTTTGTGCTTGGTAACCCGCCAGTCCCAGCGATGACGATCAAAGAGAACAGGCTGACGACCAGAAGGAACAGATCAAACCGAGACTGTGAGTGCGCTCAGAGACGGCTTTACACGTTTTGCTGTCAGGTTTACGTGCGGCCTGCGGGTCGGCGTGGGTCGAGCATCATAATCCTCCACTGCGGGTTCGATGGTGTGGCACTAGTCGATGAGGCAAAAGCTAGTGACGACAGCGGCCGGGATTACGGGATGTTCCAGAACTTGCAGTTAAGTTGAGAAGCACGGCGCAGAGCAGAGATGTGGAAGATGAAAACTCGGGTATATTGGTAGGAATGTGGCACTGTACAAAGAAGTCCACGAGCTGTCGCTCAAGCGAACATCATATAATCAAACGCGGCCCTCTTCTTCCACCAGAGAGAACCAGATATGTACAACCTTTCAAAAGATTTACAAGAATGTCGCTTATTTGCTGTGTTGGCTGACGAAGCTGGCTCTCCTTGCCTCGAGGATGGCATCTTCGTGCGTTGGTGGACCCTCGTAGTTGCGCTTGCCCCAGACAAAGTACCAGGCGGTCGAGATGACGATGACGGCAGCTAGAACGACGGAGGCGTAGTTCATCGAGGTAGGAGTAACTGGAAGGTATGTAGGCATGCAGAAGAGGGGAGTCGCAAGGGCAGACCAAGCTAGGTGTGTTGTTAGCAAATGCACTGCGAACAGCAGAAAAAACGACATACCAAGAGCAACAACGTTGCAAAAGAGACCGAGCTTGCCAAGATAAAATTGACCCTCAACAACCTGCTTGCGGCCTCCAAGCATATTGCACACAATAGGCGCAGCATAGCTGAGGGTCAAGCAAATGACACCAACACCAGAGAAGGCGTTGAAAGCCGCCGCAGCACCGAAATAGATAAGACCAAGTGCGAGCTGAACAACCATGCTCATCATCATGGCGTTGACAGGGACGTCAAACTTGGTGTTGACAACTCTCCACATCTTGTATCCGGGGATACCGCCATCACGAGCGAAAGCATAGATGGCGCGAGACGTGGCAGTTGTGCAGCCGATACCGCAGAACAGACCAAGGACCATAAGCGGGAGGAGGAGGCCAATAGCACCACCAGAAGAACCCACGGCGTCCACAATGATTTGGGGAGTAGGCTGGCCAGATGCGAGGGCCGCGAGCATGGCCTGATCGGGGAGGACAAAGACGAGGGGGATGAGGAAGATAAGACCGCAGATGGTGTTGAGAACAATGGTGCCGACCATAGCCTTTGGTACCTGGGTCGCAGGGTGACGAACCTCTTCGCACATACTATACACTAGTCAGCACGTGGACAATTACCGTTTGGAGGTCACTATGTCGTTTCAAAGCATGTGTCGCAATGGGAGGGAATGGTCGCTCGGGTACACGACAAAGTTGCTGTGGAAAGGCTGCTTTGGAAAACTGCACGGGATGAAGTGCTCGGGCAAGAACTGCGTGTCGCTCTGGGAGAAGTAAAGGGCATGCTCACGAGACAATCATTCCGGTCGAGGAGGTTGCGTAGGCTGCGTGGAGAAGTCCGACCATGAACGACCATCCGGGAACCCATCCAGAGTTTGAGGTGTCGAAGGTCGTGAATACGTATTCGGCGCTGTGGCGACCGTTTTTCGCAATGGCAAGCACGCACACAACAATGGCGATAACGCCGGCAAAGGTCCAGAAGATGGCAAAGGTCTGTGCTTTGTGAGTAACATGTCCTCCATGGGTAGTTTGGAGGATATCTTACATCGAGCCACGGAAGCCACTTATTCGATGTGACACAAACGATGTTGCACAGAAGTGTAACACCGAGGAAGATCAGGTAGACCTGCCATGTTGTGCCAGCGAAGATACCGTTGCCTTCCGCGTCGGTGAACACATTGATACATGCCACGTAGAAGAGAGCAGTAGCGAAGTTGACGGAAAGAGTAATCGTTATGTTACCAACGACGAAGCACCAACCACAAATCCATGAGGCGATCTTTCGGTAAGAAGGAGCCGCCAACATGAAAGTTTGGTAGTAGACACCGCCGCTAGTAGGGTAGACACTGGTGATTTCTCCTAGAGATGCTGCAACGCAAAGAATAATCAGGGAGACAGCGAGCCATCCCCAAATGATGGTGACGGGACCACCGTTGATAACCGGGTAGTAGAGCGTGGTGGCCAGTCCGTAGGGAATAGAGGCCAGAACGAAGGACATGAACGCAACCTGGAGGGTCGATCTTGAGCGTACAAGCTCGGCCTTGTAGCCCATGGCAGCCAAAACATCATCGGAGTCGTTCAACGCACCCTCAGAAGAAGGAGCCTTGCCAAGACTGACCTTCCTCCCCTTCTCAGAAATGCGAGGAACAACATCGTGCTCAGCGGCATACGCATCTGACTGCGTGCCATACGCGTGGGCGGTAGTGGCCATGGTGAACGGTGTTGTGCTGGTGTCCTGAGGCTGGCCGGGGGTTGAAGGGATCCTCTGGATTATCGTGAAAAGCTCTGCGACATCCCGAACGGGGCCCGCGCCAGCTTTGAAGGGCTGCAGATGGACGTCAGGCCGTGCCTAGATCAGCTCCCTGCTAGCCTGGGGCGGGCAAGTTGTTAGCACGCCCACGCGAATCTGAGTTGGGAGCCGGCGTCCGCCCTTGGCGCGTGTCGCTGGTGGGATGGCCTGCCTGCGGGCGCACTGGTGCCACCGAAATCACCACCGAGTTGGGGCGGAAAGTCAGCCGCCGCTATCAAGTCGACATGCTTAGGGTCTTCTAGAAGTGGGACAGAAGCCGTCAATTTTCCTGCCGTCAATTCTGGGATTAATTTCCATTCAAGCGGTACCAAGCGCGCAATTCGCAAGACCCACGACTCGAGCGAGCCGTGCACGGCTTTGAAGATGTGGAAGCATCGAATGGAAGAAAGGCCTCAAGGAGTGGTGGAGCAGTCTCTGGGACATCGCCGGCTGGTCGCTGTCCAGTTCGTATCTGGCTTACGCTTATTTCAGCCAATGAGAAAGATCAGGATGGCTGACGATGCATGCTCCTGACGCCTGGCGGCTTTTGGTGGCTTTCTTGCTCGGCTTTTTGCGACGCAAACGTCGCAAAGATCCTGCCTGTGGTCGTGTGCATCAGGGTTTCGAGACAGCATGTGATAGGCTGCGATTGGCAAGGAGATCGCGGCAAATGCACCTGGGCGAGCAAAGGGCTCAAGGGGTCGACTGGTCGGAATGTTTGAGGATGTGCTGCTGGGAACGCACTGTACACGCCTTGTTCCAATGTCTCTCTCAGCACTTTGTTGTTCACCCTTTGACGGACGTCCGACCTCGGAAAGCGAGCGCGCGCCCTACGATGTCGAGGAGACTTGTCGCGCTCCACCACAGAACGGTCAGCTGCGGAGCACCAAAAGCCATACAAATTAGCTAGAATCCACAGTGCGAATGCGAACGTTCACGCACGGGTTCCCTTTCAGTTGCTAGACCTCGGAACTCCACAGCTGCGTCATCAATATGCATTTCGAGATCGTTGCGCTCGAGAAACAGCACCAGCCGCTCTTTGAGACGCTCGACCTTCCACCAAACACAACCTACAGCCTCACCTCATATCAATCTACCACACGCGACGAACTGCACGCCCGCATCCGCAATGCCGATATCGTTATTGTTACGACTGTGAAGCTCGACGCTGAAACGCTAAGTCTCGATGTCACACCGCGATTGCGTTACGTTATCGTCTCCGCAACAGGCACGGACTGCGTAGACCTCCATTCATGCAAGGCCCGGGCCATCCGTGTTTGCAACTGCCCAGGGGCAAATCTGGAGGCAGTGTCCGAGCACGCGATAAGCCTCTACTTTGCAGCGCGGCGCAGGACTGTTTTACTAGATGAGATTACGCGTCGCCAGCCCAGTGAATGGAAGCAGAGGGGCAGTGTCAATACCTACCTGCGGCTACCCGATGGCAAGCCCCCATTGACTTGTGGAGATGAAGTGCTAGGAATCGTGGGCTACGGTGGCCTTGGTACGTGCTATCTGTCTATACGCTGTGCAAGAACTGATCCGAGGTCAAGGGAAGCGTATCGCAGCCGTCGGACGCGCTCTGGGAATGAAGGTGCTTGTGGCTGCTCGTAAACCGTCCTCCAACCCCGCACAGGAAGTTACACACGATGCAATCCAAATGCTAGGAACGCAAGATGGCCGTGTGCCTTTTGACGATGTCCTTCGACAGGCTACTGTTGTTGTTCTGTCGCTACCGCGAACTCCAGAAACGCTGAACCTCCTATCCGTGGGCGAATTTGATAGGATGCATCCTTATGCCCTTGTGATCAACATTGCGAGAGGCGGTATAGTCGACGAAGTAGCTCTCGTGCAGGCTCTGAAAGAGAAGCGTATCGCAGGCTATGCGACCGATGTGTACCAGACCGAGCCAGTCGGAGGTCCAGAGGACACGCCACTTCTAGCGGACGATGCAAAGGAATTGAATATCACCCTGAGTCCACATCTAGCATGGTTCTCTCAGAGGACGATCAAGAACTTGGGAGAGATACTCAAAGCTACAACAGAAGCAGCAGTCAAGGGCGAAGACATCAACGTGATCGCCTGAGCCTTTTGAGAAAGTAAAAGCGCTGATTGTAACCATGCGTGATCGCGAATTGATGGCTACGATGACACCAGAAATTGTACGGTGGAGGTACAGATCACCTCTCACGTTGCGCAAAAAACGGGCTACAACACAGGAGAAAGAGTAGTTTCTGGAGCTATTATCTAGTTATAAGAGATGCACAGATTAATCCTGACTACCTCCTGTATTGCTTGGAAAGGATCTGCTCGATTGGCCCCTCGAACTGCGTTATTTCAAAATCTCAGCGCCGCATGCTCCAATGCACCTTTTTTTTCAATACTTTATTCCAACATCTCATCTGCAAAATCGGGGTACTTTGAACGACCCGTCATATGATCAGCAGCAGCGATGTGTTCCTGAATCTACACGAAGGCGAACCCTCCTTTCCCAGCTTCATCAACAAACGTTCGGCAACGTCCTAGCGGACTGGTCTGCACATCTAACAGACGCGCCTCTGACGATCCGCCAGCAACGGGTGCGGTACGGCACAGCCAGTCACCGTACACCCTGAAGGCTTGACACGACGTACTGTCGTGTGTGTCCAGCGATCGTCAAGCAAACAAGCGGCTCTGCGTTCCCGGCACCACGTCCATCTCAGTCATGGGTCCATGCTAGAGATGACTGTCATGAGTACACTCGGACTATCCGGGTTAGAGTAACTAAATCCATCGCGACTTCGATATCGTTATAAGCCGTGATAAGAGTTGGAACCTACCTAAGTTCTAGTCTCTGCTACTTCGCTAAGTCACCTCACCTCTCTTAGTCATGGTCCTGAGCTTTACACAATCAACCAAATAGTAGACTTAGGCTGCACAGTGTAGATATATCCTTTTCTCAATAATGAGAGGCACGTTGGATGGAGCCTCTCTTCACCGTGGGCACGAAATATATAATGACCTATCAGACGTTGCAGTCACCGTGATAAAGCTTGCGTCCGGCAGTGACTGGTGGTGTGACGCCCATCAGCTTCGAGCTTGAGGACGCATCTTTTGGGCGTCAGCTGTTGTTCACAAGTGGGGCTCGATTGCAATGTTCCTGGATGATTCGACAAGCCGTTGGGCTGGGTTGTTTGAGGATCGGGCTGAGAGAGCTGCCAGCAACAGCAACGTCTGCCTTAGATGGTCAGCATTTGTACTATGGAAGCCTACAGTCCGTTACCACACTGGCCTAAAAGCTGTATAGAATCCAAAACGCGGTGCGGTGTTGAGTTGTGTGCACATGGTGGAGTGACCGGTCGGATAAGTGGGGCATACTAACCCTTTATGGACGGACAGCCAGTGACGTAGCTAGAAGGTTCGGTGGAATTCCGGGAGGCACCACAATGTTCAAGACAAGGCAGGAACACTCGAGATGCGGCTGGTGAAAACCAGGGCTTGCTCGAAACAGGCCTTGCAGATATATAGCGATCGAGTACCTCTGTGTCTTTGTCCCACACTAGAAGTTACGCACGAACAACCAGTACACACAGCTACTCATATCTCCCACTTGCATAGTGCTCAGTACACTTGCTCGTATACCTGAATACACCGAACGATACCCCGCTGGCTTTACGCCATACGCAAGGCTCTAGTCACCAACCATAATGACTTCATTCGACGCCTACACCGACCGCGCCGCTAAGGCTCTGGCAGACAGCTTCGAGCTGGCCAAGGGCTACGCGCACTCACAACTCACACCTCTACATCTCGCTGTCTCGCTGATAGATCCTCCCAAGGACCAAGCGAACCAAGTCGACATTCCTCCGCCACCGCTGTTCAAGCAGGTCCTCGAACGCGCCAATGGTGACGCACAACTCTTCGAACGCGCTCTCAAGAAGGCTCTGGTACGGTTACCAAGCCAAGACCCTCCGCCAGAGCGCACGTCGCCGTCACCCAAGATGGCTGAGGTCCTCCGTAATGCCGAAGATCTCAGCCGGACGCAAAAGGACAGCTTCATCGCCGTCGATCACCTTATCCAGTCGCTCTGCAAAGACGCCCAGATTCAACGATGTCTTGCCGACGCAAACGTACCGAACGCGAAGCAGATTGACAACGCCATCCAGGCGCTGCGAGGCACCAAGCGAGTCGATTCTAAGACGGCCGATGCCGAGGAGGATAACGAGAACCTGAAGAAGTTCACAATTGATATGACCGCCATGGCACGGGAAGGCAAGATCGACCCCGTCATTGGCCGTGAGGAGGAGATCCGTCGAGTCATCCGCATTCTGTCGCGACGGACGAAGAACAACCCCGTCTTGATTGGTGAGCCAGGTGTCGGTAAGACCACAGTCGTTGAGGGTCTTGCCCGCCGAATCGTCGATGCAGATGTTCCTGCCAATTTGGCAGCCTGCAAGCTGCTCTCCCTGGACGTCGGTGCTCTTGTTGCTGGCAGCAAGTACCGCGGAGAGTTTGAAGAGCGCATGAAGGGTGTCTTGAAGGAGATTGAGGAGTCCAAGGAGATGATAGTGTTGTTCGTGGACGAAATCCATTTGCTCATGGGCGCTGGTTCTTCTGGTGAGGGTGGTATGGACGCCGCCAACCTGCTCAAGCCCATGTTGGCTCGTGGGCAGCTGCACTGCATTGGTGCTACCACTCTTGCCGAATACCGCAAGTACATCGAGAAGGATCAGGCCTTCGAGCGTCGTTTCCAGCAGGTCCTAGTCAAGGAGCCCTCGATTCCCGAGACCATCTCGATTTTGCGAGGTCTGAAGGAGAAGTACGAGACCCACCACGGTGTCACTATCATGGACGGTGCCATCGTCGCCGCCGCTACTCTCGCCGCTCGTTACCTGACACAGCGTCGTCTGCCTGACTCCGCAGTCGATCTTGTCGATGAGGCTGCTGCAGCCGTTCGTGTCACCCGCGAGTCGCAACCCGAAGCACTCGACAATCTTGAGCGTCGCCATCGTCAACTGCAGATCGAGATCCACGCTCTCGCTCGCGAGAAGGACGAGGCTTCTATTCAACGTCTCAAGGATGCTCGTGCTGAGGCGGCCAACATCGAAGAAGACCTGAAGCCCCTGCGCGACATGTATGAGCGCGAGAAGGGCCGCAGCCGAGAGATCCAGGACCAGAAAGTCAAACTTGAGGGTCTCAAGAACAAGTTGGCCGAGGCTGAGCGTATGCGCGACATTCAGACCGCTTCAGACTTGAAGTACTATGCTATCCCGGATGTCGAGACTCGCATCGCTGAGCTCGAGCAGCAGAAAGCTCAGGCTGATGCTGAAATGTGGGCTCACCAGGCTGGCGACGGTCAGGCTCTGCTTAGTGATTCAGTGGGACCCGATCAGATCAACGAGATCGTTGCTCGCTGGACTGGTATTCCAGTTACTCGACTCAAGACCACCGAGAAGGAGAAGCTGCTCAACATGGAGCGTCACCTGAACTCTACCGTTGTTGGACAGAAGGAGGCTGTCGTCGCAGTCTCCAACGCCATCCGTCTTCAGCGCTCCGGTCTTGCCAATCCTAACCAGCCACCCAGCTTCCTCTTCTGTGGTCCATCTGGTACTGGTAAGACGCTGCTCACCAAGGCTCTGGCTGAGTTTCTCTTCGACGATCCAAAATCCATGATCCGTTTCGATATGTCTGAGTACCAGGAGCGTCATTCCCTGAGCCGCATGATCGGTGCTCCTCCCGGCTATGTCGGTCACGATGCTGGGGGTCAGCTCACTGAGGCCCTTCGCCGCAAGCCCTTCTCGATTCTGCTCTTCGATGAAGTTGAGAAGGCTGCAAAGGAAGTCTTGACTGTTCTTCTCCAGCTCATGGACGACGGTCGCATCACCGACGGCCAGGGTCGCATTATTGACGCAAAGAACTGCATTGTCGTCATGACTTCCAACTTGGGTGCCGAGCATCTCGCACGACCCAACGCTCCGGATGGCAAGATCGATCCCACCACCAAGGAGCTCGTCATGGGTGCTCTGCGGAACTGGTTTCTCCCCGAGTTCCTCAACCGTATCTCCAGCATCGTCATTTTCAACCGTCTCACTAAGAAGGAGATCCGCAAGATTGTCGACGTACGGCTGGGAGAGATCCAAAAGCGACTCTCTGCAAACGGACGCAACGTCAAGATCGCAATGTCACCAGAAGTCCGTGACTACCTCGGCTCAGCTGGGTACTCGCCTGCTTACGGTGCTCGTCCTCTCGCTCGTCTCATCGAGAAGGAAGTCCTCAATCGCCTTGCCGTGCTCATCTTGCGCGGCGCTGTCAAGGACGGCGAAGTTGCGCGTGTCGAGTTGGACGATGGTCACATTATTGTTCTTCCCAACCATACCGACTCTGAAGATGACTCTGAGATGTACGACGAGTCCGATGCGGTTGCTGAGTTGGAGGATGATGGTGACATGGATCTCTACGATTAGAAATTGAAGGAGAAGAAGTGCGATAGAAGTGATGATAACACGGTCGATTGATGATACAGCATTGGTGTTACGGCGTTTGGGGCTACTGCAAACAGGATAGATGTGCTGGCATTACGAGATATGATTGATGAGTATATCTAAAAAAAAAGATACAGGCTTCTGTCGATTGACCATTGTACATAGAGACAATACGAAAGTTCGAAAAAACACCTCTTTTCTTCCCTTGTGTGAGTGATGGCATACAAGACTCTGATTACAGCTATGCACGTGGAGTGACTTCCTCTCCGACACTAACATTCTCTTCAAGCTCAAAATCAGAAGGTCGACGATGCATGCGCTCTCCCAAGCGAGTCTGCCTTTGACCGAAAGCATACGTCGAGTGTATCCATGTCAGTCGGCTGACGCCACGAGATCTGGCTGTATGAACTTATACAAACCCCTTTCTTGGGCTAACACCTGATCTCACCATCTCTAACACCCTGGATCACCTAAAATGATGACTCCAACGGCGTATGTTTGCGCTTTTGATCCGTCCTCACTGTCGGTGTGCGGCGACCCCTTACCAAGAGGTTCGAAAGTGGGCGTATCCAACTCGTAAAATCTGCGGCGAGTCCTTATTGGCATATTTGTATTGTTATGCGCTGATATGTAAGGCTGATTGATGAGATGTGTGCTCTTATTATCTTCGAGAGACAATAAGTACTAGTCAGTCTTGAATCGAAAGGGAGCTGGACTTCAGAAGGCGGCATCACAAGCAGGACCAGATGAATACTTCTTGAGAGAATCCAAACAAAATACAGTTGTCGCATTGTTATGCGTGATCAATGCGTGCTGTATCTTTGTTGCCAAAGCATGCCAAACAGAGGTATGGTCAATCACTCGCATATATGCTTTCAGAAGTGTGGCAGCTTGTTTGTCTTTCCTCCAAACTTCTCACTCGAGCAAGAGCGAGTTCTGGGTGCGTCTACAGTGATTCGTTAACCTAAGTCTGTGACTAATGGTCCCTGAAGATGTCAGCAATCATGACGAGTCGACCACCGCAGAAACTCACCATATAAACATTGTTTCGATACGCGATCTTCCATGTTCCATTAAGCTTGACCCACGAATCTTGGTACTGCGAGTACGCTGTCAGGATGCCTGAGTCATCGATGACCTGCAACGCTCCACCGGTAGCATTCAAGTAATGCACAGCCCTGTAGTACGTCGCGCTAATCGCTGTGTCCTTTTCACAAAGTCGAATCCTGTGAGTGCCGAGTTGATGTTGGGTTCCAGAGAACTGCGAGAGGGCGGCGGATAACGTTGTCTCGATTGCAGCAAGACCGTTCAGAACCCCTAGTGGCGCCGAGTAATTGGCGATTGCGTCTGTGGTGAAGACATCGGACAATGCGCCGAAGTCGCGACCGTCGATGCTGAAGGGGTATTGGGAGAGCGTCTGACGGATCTCTTCTATGTCGGCTAAACTCGCAAGTTTGCTGAACTTCTGGCGTGGGAAGTAGGCAGGCAAGTCCGAGAACGCGACTGGACTGGGCGAGAATTGCGCGCACGACTTCAAGGCAAGCACTTGAGTCGTCGTAATGAGTAATGCCACTGCTGAGGCTAGAATATCGCGCATGCTGTTAAAGTGCCCTCAAAAAGGAAGACCTTGGTGTGGCTTTTCCTGTTGTACGTGTTTGACTGCAATTGACGTGCACAGGTTTGGGATGGAACGAGGAGAGATACCGTGGGGCCGGAAGGCGAAAGCCAAAGTTCTGCCATTTGTAAGTGCAAATGATCCAAAGAAGGAAGGTGCTACAGGAAGGGGCTTAGACCTGCAAGGCTGCTTACATCGGTCGCGACGAGCCTTCCTTGTACGCCAGCCTTAAGCGATCACACTCACCATTGCCTGCCAGCGAACAAGTTTTTGACAATGGTACGGTTATCTCAGCATCCGAAAAGATGTACGAAAATCGTCGTGTTGCTCTGTAAGTGGTTACAATCACGATGAAGATTTGCTCTGTCAAGTACAAGCTAGAAATGAGGATTATTTGCCTGGAAGTCCTGTTCAGTGTTATTTCCCCAGATATCCCAATAGGAATCCCAACGCGAGGGTACAGCTCGCCACTGTAAACCGTCCTGAAACATCGTTCTTGACCTTCGACCATACGACAGCGAAGACGAAACTAAACACAGTGAGTGCGACAAGGTACAGCGTTGGCCAATGATAGCACTGTTGGATGTGCAGACCCCAACTTGTCGCGAGCCTTTCCTCAGTGGCTTGTAGCTCTCCTTGTAGCTTTTTAGGAAGCTGTTGCAATGTCGTCTTCTGGGTGGCTCTGATGAGGTGAGGATTGAGAAACTCCGCAGTAAGCTTGTTCCGTCCGAGCACGGGTACACGGCGCCGGTACTCTTTGGACTTAAGCGCAGGTTCACACACCCATTCCTTATCGGGACCAACCTTTGTTTCTGGAGGTATGCACAAGCAGTAGTGTTCTGTCCCACTGAGATGCTGCAAAGTAGTAACGTTGCAAATCTCTTCATACTCTCTCACATCGGTAGCATTGCTGGAGTCGACCGTGGACTGCCTCTATGTTAGAAAAGGAAGTATGAGCCTCTCAGAATTAGCTTACTTGAACCAAAGAGACCGATTCGACAGTTTCAAAGTGAAGAAGTTAACTCGACCGAAGAAATCTTTGTGCAGGAATGTGAACAGCTGATGATCACGCTGGATTTCCTGGAGGACTTTCTGCTGCAGTAAGGTTCTTGACTTCCCAAGGTCAACGCAAAGAAGCAAGCGAAACTGCACGTTCTCTTCTGTTTGATGAGGAGGACGTTCGGCCATTTCCGTGGACTCGATGTCACCATCGGCTGTGTCCCTTCCTTCCTTTCTGGCCTTCTTCATCTCCAAACCGCTGAGGGGATTCTGTTCTTCTGAGAAGGGCTACGAAGCGGCGAAAAAGTTCCGAGCAGACCTTTCCAAAGTTGGGATCTTGAGCAGAAGTATGATACCGACCCTTAAGCGACTTTGCGAAATCGCCCGCAGCGCCGAAGTCGAGTTCGACGAAATCATCATACATGAACATCGATCCCTTCAATTCGCCAAGTATGTTGATTGAGAACGGCGACTTGTTCTCGAACAAAGTCTTGATGTGATACACTCGTCAATATCCATCTCAAGCCTGCCGAGCATACTCGCAACGATACTGCAAAAGTCTGTCAATCGCCAGTCGTAGAGTTGCACACACAGACCCTCCCGTGCCGGTACCACCAATGAGATCGAAAACATCACAGGGCTTGACGGCGTCTAGAGCCAATTTCCTTCCTTCCCTGTTCAAGCGTTGCATGACGTGTTGGAGGATATACAGCGTAGACAAACCCCGCACACCTCCGCCATCGAGCGAGAGCAGCCATAATCCGTCCGACTCCTCACGGTGAGGTGGTAATGCGTAAGACTGTGTAGTCATCGCGACTCCGTGGTTAGCGAAGGAATGAAGGTGCAAGACTTGGGCAAGATGGGCGAGGCGGGGAACGTTGGTGGCGCCGACGCTATCTTGCGATTGAGGGCAGGCGCGTCTCTCATAGAGTCTGATTGGAGCGACATGAGCTATAACACGAGGGGCTCACAGCCCGGTGGCTTCAGCCTGAAGATGCACACGTCTTCTGGTGCTTACCAGCTAGAAGACGAGAGCCAAAGTTGGAGAACGATGGGTTGATACATACCGTCTATCATGGGATCCTCAAGGCCAGTGATATCGAAACCTGAGGTACTTGACATAGTATATACATTTGTTACACGTATTGCTACAGCCTTGATATACACTCATTTGTCTACGCTGTCCTGTCACTGTGCACCTCTTCCTCCACCTCCTTCTTTGCAGTCTCGTAGCGCTTGCCGCGGAAAGCGTACACACCCCAGTTACTGCAAGTGATGTCGTGCGGATCTAGATCATTCAGATCCCACCTCAGGCTTCTGAACAGGTTCTCCCCAGGCTGGAGTAGAATGTCCATCTCGTTTCCGTAGCGCTTTGTGAGGTGGTCGATATCTTGCTGCACATCCCACGGCGAGTATCCAGTAGCGATGATAGGAACCTTGGTTTCAAGGAGCAGCGGGATAGTCTCCTCCCACTCGTGCATGGAAGCTGCGTTGCCGAAACCAGGGTGGAAGACGACGAAGCAGTCGAAGTAGGGATCATAAGGGTAGAAGTAGCCTGTCTTGTGAATGTTCTCGTAGTTTTCGACGAAAGTGCTGATCTTCATAGCGTTCGAGATGCGGTCTTCAATGACAGCGCCGAAAGGGTTGAGGGGAGTGCGCTCAGGCAGAGGCAGCTCCTTCTCACGATTCGCCATGGCCTCAGGACCAATGAAGTGTAGGGAGAATTGTACGCGGTGGAAGAGATAGGCGAGCTGCATCCAGGTCTCTCGCGGCAGAGACGACTCGGCACGTGCACCAAGGATGAAGAGGCGAACCGAGGGAGGAGCAATGCGGGCGTTCTTCCATGTGTCGCCGCCACCAGATCGTGGTGGGTGAAGGGTGTGTCGCAGAGCTGCGTAAATGTCAGTTATTAAAACTCCCCATATGTGAGGTGAAACCTACCGCTGAAGCTCTTAAGACCCTCTGGGGTCATTCTGCCACCCTTGCGGATGTTGTAAGGACTCAGTTCGTTGATAACACTAGCAATGGTCATGGGGTATGTGAGAAGCTTCGTGGCCTGTCGCATCTCCCGGTCCTTGTTCAGCGCATCGAAGTCTCGTGTGTACAAGTAGGTATCCCAGCTAGTCATGTTCACAAGGATCTCCTCCATCTGAGGCTCAGCGAACTGGAACTCCTTGAAGAATCTCCCACTGCGGAGATCGTGGTCATCTTCGTTCGATTGGCGCAATACATCGCAGACCTCCAAATGTGCCTCGTAATCATCCGCCCAGTGTTCTTCGCAGCAGTAGACCGGTATCCCGCAGTCTGGGCACTCAAAGTCTACGTGGGCTGGAGGAGAACCCTTCTCGGAGGACTTGCGAGCCTCGAGATCCATGGGGTTTTTCGGGGCCCGAGTCGGCTTGTGATCTGGGTGAGGGCAGTATGCATGCTGGCGCATGTAAGCCGCTCGTTTGCGAATCTGGGGTATGGGCGAATCCGTGAACGAGTTGAAGAGGTTGTCTTCCGTGAGAACAAGGGTCCTCTTGTGACCCTCAGGATCGATGTACTCATACGGCTCAAAGGGCTTGTTGAAGCTGCGATTGGGCGTAGTCGAAAGCGCTCTTCGAGGGGAAGTCAACTTCGGTTGTGCCGGGGTTTTTGTGGAATGATTTCGCTGAGACGCAACATTCTGGGGGATAGCACGGAAGGCTTGCGCGGGCCGCAGCTGGCCACGCGAGCCCTTGAGGGCTGACAAGCACCGCGTGCAAGTGTACGAGGGCCTCATCCTGATCGATTGGCCTGCGCGACTGGAGGGGTGACAGCTACAGCGCGACCCATGGGATGATGATCCATCACTGAAAGCTACGGACTAGCGTCGGCGATCTGAGAGAACTTGTGCCGACTTGTCACGTGCAGTCAATTGTTCACGATCCCTTCGTACACTACTGTAGGTAGATGCGAAGATGGAAGCTTGTGGCTGCCACCCAGCCTCATACTCTACTATCATTTCGACTCATTGCTCTGGACGCATCGCTTCTTGCAAACACGAATGCAAGGCTTCAGCTGCCTCATTTGAACAAATATAATTGCTTTGCAAATCGATCCAACACTCAGACCATGTTGGTCTCGCACAGTGCTCAATACAACAGACTGATTGAGGTCTCTCTACTACTTCTCAAAGCTAAATGCTCGAGGTATCTCGCCACGGTGGTGTGCACCGTCGAAGTCCTGGCCAGGGGACCCTGAATGTCAGCTGCAAGAAGCGAACGGCGCTAATTATAGAACGCGCATGCAGCTCGCCCGTACTGACAGCTTGCAGGCGTGCAGTGCAGCCTTGGGATGAATCCCTCTCTGTCAAAATTCTCAGCCTCACGGTTGATTTTCCAGCTTCAGTACACCATTGATGCGTATTTCCGGCAATGACAAGGGCAAAATGAGATCTATGCTGCAAGAGAGACAGTTCATGTCAAGCAGCACAAGGCTGAGCTGTCTACACTACAACGACCGCCCGCCCGCCGGTACCCGCATGTATCTAGTACCTTGACCCAACCCAGATATGGATTGGAGATTCGTGTTCGAATCCACCATGGGTCAGCCTCTGCTGTTCTCGCTGTGATGCATTCGAGTCTGGATTGAAGATAAGCTGAAGAGGTCGAATCGGTCATGGTTGAGGCGTGGTCGAGCAATATAACTCCTGCATGATCCTCTGCTCTAGCTGCTATTCAGCAAGCACTGCCACCGCCGCGCACTGTCAGCAATTCCCACCGGTGTCTAGCGGATCGCTCTAGCTTGCACTCACAGCGTGTTACGGGTCGCATTGCTCCATTCGCTGTGATTGATGCAGGTGCGGCTGCCGGGCTGAAGAAGCTTGACCTTTTGCTTGAGCAATGCGCGCATCCACATAACAACAATGTCTCACATTTCCGGATAGAAGCGCCTCTTGCATTGGAGCCTACTGCAGCAGTGTCCGCTGATCGCCTTGTTATTCTTAGCGGAGGCCATTATCGTTTACCTCGCCCCGCATCTCCTCATCGTGCGGCATAGCTCCAAGCTGCCATCCACCAGTACATGATGCCCAAAGCATGGTTCAAGTCGGACAAGTCGAACAAGTCGCACACGTCCGTAGACAATTCTTCCGGGCAACCGTCTCCTGTGCCTTCTGGTGAGTGCGCGGCTGGAGCTCCAATAGTCTTGGGAGGTGGTGCGGCTGACGGTACGCGCTGGCACAGTGAACAACGAGTTCCAGAATCCCAACGGACAGCAACAGGCACAGCTCGGCCAGCAGCCCCCTTTGCAGCAGCCTCCGCTTGGTGTCGCCCAGCAGCAGCAGCAGCAGCAGCAGCAATATAGACCGCCGCAACAGCAGCCGTATCCCCAGCGGACGACGAGCACGAGTCACAACCACCGCCTGAGCTCGCACGACCAGCTGCAAGGCTACCCGCAACAAGGCGGCCCTCCCAACCCCTCGTCTGGCTTTGAACAAGCTCGGCCAGGCTCACAACAACCGCCAGCTCCCGTCTACGTGCAAGAGCAACCTAAGAAGTCTCGACTCAGCCGCATCGCCGCTGGACTGACAGGACACAAGGAGGAGGACGTCTCAAAGCAGGGCAAGAAGGACAACCTTGGGAGACGCCAATCGACCAGAGGCAGGGATAGTCGACCTCTGGAGTACCAGCAGCAACAGCAGCAGGACGCACCCCGTCTGAACGCGCCGTCGCAGCAGTACCACCAGCGCACCGGCTCCCAGCAACAGCTGCCCACCTCAGTCGAGCAAGACGAAGGCAGCCCAGGTCTCGACCCTTTCCTCCAGCAGGACCCTAGTACACCTGAAGTGCCACCAAAAGACATTCAATACCAGCAGCATCCCCAGCAGTTTGGTTCGAGCTCGCACCAGGGTCAATACAGTCGGCCCCCACTCGACAGAGTAAGCACCGAAGGTAGCTATCAGAAGCAGGGCGGGGTAGAGCACTACAGCCCCGACCAACACCAGGGTCCACAACTACAACAACAGCAGGCGAATCAGCATCAATACCAAAATTACCAGCCTGTCACTCAACAATCTCAGGCTTCGGACGCGTACCAGTCCTACCCTCCGCAATCAGCTCCAAGTCCCCGGCCTGGCAACGCTCAGCTGTACGGTCAAGACATTTCACAGCAGCAACGCAACGTCTATTATCAACAACAGCAAGCTGCTCAGCAATCTCAAGGGCAATCGCCGCAGGACGGTCACCCTGAGAGCAATCATCTTCAACAGCAGCAGCAACAGCAGCAATTTGCGCCTCCACCCCAGTCTCAGTCTCAGTCTCAGCCGCAGCCGCAGCCGCAGCCGCAGCAAACCCAAGACTTCCGTCCGCAGCAGACACACCCTGTTCGAACCGCATCGCTGCATCGTCCTGAACTGCAGCATCCTCAGGCAACTCGTGGCGTACCTCAGATAGCTCAGGGAGGCCAGCTAGTTGATCAGCAGCAGCAGCAGCAGCAACAACAACTGCGTCCACCCTCTTCTCAGCAGCCAGCCCCGCCTTCGCCGCTGCAACATCAATACCAACCTTACGATCAGCAGCAGAACCAACAGTCTCAAATTTCCGACTCACCAACCTCGAAGATATCGCTGCAGAACCATAGTCAAGACAACATGGCACCTAGCAGTCAGAGCAATGGCAGGTTGCGTAAAGTCGCTGGCGATGGAGGCCAGCAGCATTCCTCGACTTCGTCACGCGAGTCATCACTTCTACAGCAGCCCTCAACACAAGGTCAGCCACAAGGACAGCCACCTGTGTCGCCAGGCGTCGCAACATTCGGAGCTAATGTCGTACCAACAGCTTCACAAGGACAGCCTTACCGAGGTGACAAGCAAAGCGCAGAGACAGGGCATGCAACACCTCCACCACGGTCGGCGGCCAGTGAACTGAGCGAAGAAGAGATTGAGAAGATGGTGAAGGAGCACGAAGTCCTGCGTAAGTATCTGCGAAGACAACAAACGTGCTTAGCTGACTGCAAAAAGGCGAGAAATATCAAAAAGTGAAGAGATACTTCTTCGAGCAGCAGACACAGGTACATCAGCTGCAGAATACCCTGGCCAACCAGCGCTTGTCTTTGTCACGCACATCCTGGGACGACAGCGAATATGCGACTCGCTTCAACAGACTTGACGGACTAATTGCTCAGCTCTCCTTCGCCATTCGCAAAGATTGGAAGTCGATTCCTGGATTCCTGCATCCAGTGGTCAATAAGACAGCCGTAGAGATTGGCAAGCAAGAGATGACGGCGGTCGGTCGTGCCTTCATCTCCCATTGGCTGGTGGAGAACATTTTTGAGAAGTACTTCCATCCGGATCTGGAACCTGGCTTCTCAACTCAGCTTCAGATGATTCAGCTCAACATCCGCAGGTTCGCGCCTTCGTGTCATTCCACCGAGGACGAAGACTCTCTTGCTGCGAAAGTCATCAATTGGCGTCTGGCTACACTCGAGGGCCTGTCCGACGTGCTAAGAGCGCCACAATCCGAGACCAACCGTCAGAAGCTGACGGAGACGTTGAACGAGAAGCTGATTGCTTCGTTGCAGATGCATTTGAATGATCCTGCGCCACCTGACCTGGCTGGCGGTGTGCCTATGATTGTTGAATTGGCTGTCAGTATTGCACAACATTTGCCGCTTGAAAGTCGAGAGGTCCATATTGAGTATTTCTCCCCTGGACACGGCCTCGTGCCTGAGTTGATGAAGATGGAATCTGGAATCCCACCTTTGACAAGCCCCATCAAAGAGGTCGATGAAGCTGATCGAGCCTCGTTAAGGAGTGTTGCCTCTAAGATGGATGACAATGCGTCCGTTGATCAAGACATGCAAGGTTCGCAGCCTCTCAAGGAAGACAAGAAGCGCGGCTTTTTCGGTGGACTGGGTGCGTCTAAGAAACCCACGACAGCACCAGCGTCGCTCGGCAAGCGCGAATCGCCTCTAGGCCAAGGTGGCAGCCAACAGAGTCTCACGGGACCGCCAGGAAGTTCGAGTGGGCAGAAGGACGAGCCACCACCACGTGTACGTCTGGCTGTCGGCGTCGCAGTCCAGATTAGAGGCAAGAGTGTCTTGAGTAAAGCACCGGTTTTCAGCACCTGAGTGCCGCTGCGGTTGGATAGACAGTGACAGGATGCGGTCTTACTTTTCACTTCTTCATACACGAGTGGTGTAGATGGCGGAGTTTTGACAGGTATTGCAGCTACAGTTCGAGCGTCAATGCCTGGAAGATTGTCGTTGTACTTAGCGAGCGTTGGATTTGTCGATGAGTTTGATGTGCATACACCGATACCCTCGCTGCTTCTACGGTTGAGCCAAGCATAGCAGTAATGATGAAATTTGACATTCTTAGAGAGACGAATTTGTGTGGTGGACGTGAGGGGTGCAGGTGAACGACCTTCGGACCGCCTGGGGCTCTGATTGGTCGACCAAATGTTTACTGCATGTCAACACAGCCTTGAGCTTGTTACCTCCCGTCCACAACGTTGGCCGCGCTCACACAAGCATGGACGATTCAGAGACCTCAGCGCTGTACAAAGGTACTGTCTAGCACCTCGGGTTGCTCCAGACCTTACTGACAAGCTCCAGCGACATCCGTAGCCGTCCCATCACCCAGCGCAACCCACGCAGCATGCCTCTCAAACGGGCGCCTCCAGATCCGCTGCCTCACAATATTCGACGTACAAAGAAGCATAGGCCTCCCACCCTCATTCGAGAGTAAGATCGCTCGTCTTGCATGGTCTCCCCCCGTTACTCCTCCGCACACTGCCTCCGCGTCCACATCGTCCCGTCGCACACCCCGGCCCGTCTCGAACCGCATCCTCATCCACGACGACAACACGACGCGCGTGTACGATCTACGAGACGAGAAGTGGAATGCGGCTATTAACAATGGCTCGGGCGGTATGGGCAGGAATGTACATGTTGAGTTTGGCGCGAGCGAGGACGAAATCATTGCGTGGAGCGACTTTGGCGCAGCTGCGAAGGTGTGGTGTTTGCGATCTGGAAGGGCGATTGAGATTAGAGATCCAAAGTTCCCTGGTAAGGAGGGGAGAGGGTGGGGATACAGGCCATCTGGCAGCGCGCAAGCAGGAAGAGGAGGGGTCATGGCTATGCTGTGTCGAACGTCGGGCATGGACGTCCTCATGCTGCTTGCGCCGCGCACGTACACGCAGATCGATCGTGTAGAGTTGCCTACGGTCGATGCGGCGGGCTTGAAGTGGAGTCGTGATGGGCGCTGGATTGCCATTTGGGACGCGCCGTCGACTGGGTACAATCTGTACATTTACACTGCAGATGGACATCTGTACCGTACGATCACCCGCGAGTCGTCGAACGATGTGAGGGAGTGGGGTGTTGAGGGCCTGGGCATCAAGAGCGTCGAGTGGATTCCCGGGACAGAATGGATGGCAGTCGGTGGCTGGGATCGCAGAGTACGCATTCTGTCGACGCGGACCTTTGCGCCAGTCGTCTTTCTGGACCATACCGCCGCCATCGATGTTCCTGGTGCGCCTGTCTTTTCCGAGCAAGTCGACGGACAGGGTAACAGGTCATATGTGATCACGCCTCAACCTGTGGCGCCACCCAAAGCACCACTTGAGAAGAACGAGACAAGTCTTATGAAGCAGGGCATTAGTGTTCTCGCCTTCAATAGCGACGGCACGTTGTGCGCTACGAGAGACGACTCGACACCGAGCACAGTCTGGATCTGGGATTTGCGCAGTCTACGACCTCGAATGATCCTCATCCAATATGCGCCGGTCAAGATGTTGCAGTGGCACCACGAAAATCCCACGCTTCTTCTCATCCAAACTATCCAAGACTCACCGACTCTGTATCTTTACCAAGCATCAAATCTTTCGGCCTCGACATCTGCCTCGACATCCGCATCAACACCTCCTCCAGCCATCCTAGACCTCTCTTCCCACATCACCAAACCAGCATCAGCTCTGTCAACAAGATGGACAACATCCTGGCTCCACACACCCACCGACAAGAAGCCTGCCTTCGCACTAGCCCACCAAGCGGGCTACACCTTCACTTGGCCGTTCGGCAAAGACGTAATCTTACGCTTCGACACGCCCGACGGCAGCGAAGCCAGCGATGACAGCCTCTACGACATTTTAACTGGCCGAACGCCCGTGCCGAGACTCCCTGACAGCGACGGTCCGGACATGGACGACAGTCTGCTTGCAGAACAACAACTCGTGACTGAGGACGAGGGGTACAGGATGAGCTTCGAAGACACATTCAGGGGCAAGATGAGAGAGGACACAGAGCGTAAGAGAAGAGGGAGGAGCGTATTGGACGAGAGCGGGTTGGATGAGATGTTCTGATCTGCTTTCGCCTATGAATTTGGGTATAGGTTTGGCGTATGGTGTTGTATGACTTTACCTGGTTTGGCTTGAGCAGTGGTAGATACCCCTTCCTTTCTTTTCGTCCCAATGCAGTACAAGTGCCGGTGTTCAACTGCAGGAACATGCTCCACAGACTCTTGACTCGCTTTCGTTATCTGAACCTTCCTCACAAGGCAACTTAGGTTCCGTCCTTTCGAAAATCATCGATTACCCATGAGAAAAGGGCCGCAACCCTTCTCTTCGAGTCGTACATGATTCGTCAATACTCTCCTCCCAGCAGCACATCTCCGTGACAGCGGTCCTGGCACCAGAGTCCCCTGGTGCTCTCTCACCAACCACATCTCACCCATCACCACAGTTCTTTCCTCACAAGGCAGTTTCTGTGGTTCCCGTTGAATACTCATGGGAAAAGGGCCGCAACCCTTCAATCCTCCATGGCTTTCTTTGGCCTGATTTCCCCATCTAGAGCACAGCGATACCCACAGATAGAGTCTCGCCATATCTCTTCGCCACGCAAATCTACCCAAAACAGCAGTTCCCACGATTCCCATCGAACACCCATGGGAAAAGGGCCGCAATGCCATAAATCCTCCATGGTCATCTTCGCCTGTTTTCCCCATCCAGCAGCATGTCTGATATGCGTGTTACTGACTCTGCGGTATTATTTCGCCACCACTACCTACCCAACACAGCAATTCTCACTTTTCCATCGAAAGCCCATGCGAGAAGGGCCGCAGTGTACATGAGTCTGGATGTGGACTTTGCCGATTATCGCGTGAGCGACACTGAGCCGCGACGGATGCTCGTTTTCGCCACACAGCATGCAGGCCGGGCCTGAGAGCAACGCACCCGCCAAAACCGTAGATTCGACACGACAAAAGGACCGTGAGTACGGCAATCATGGTGATCAGCCTGCCCCTTCTAGTAATTGCACAAAAGAGTCGATTGAGGGTGGCGTAAGAAGGCCCGTCTGCTCCACTCCGCTACCAACACCAACGCCCATCCAGACACCCTCAGGCAAGCATCGGCGCGATGTTCCGGTCTCCATCCAACCTGCTCAATGTAGTAACTTCTTGCTCGAGTGTCGATTGCACTGCGCTAGAGTTGCCCTTCGCTAGCGTCATCGGTGGGGCAACGGCTGGCGGGGCGCTCGTCGAGCGACTAACACGGTTGGAGGAAGGTCTGACGTGTCGCTGGACCGTTACGCAACGACGTCATACCTCATCCAACGGACACTGAAACCTGTCTGCGCAAAGCAAGCTGAGCGCTAAACATGGGGAACTGCAGGGCTGGCAGTGGGGGGATATCGTATATGAGGTCAACGGGCGCTAGCTGCGAGTCTACAAGCTCACTGCGTACCTGATCTTCCTCTGCACCTCCGCGCGCATCGTATCCAACAACCTCATCTGCAACCCTCGAAGCAAAGTAAACATGGCCGACAAGGAAGAGAAACCCACCGAGCAGCCCAAGGGCGGCGACCACATCCCCACCACCAACGAGGAAGAGGAGGAATCCAAACCGCCCCAGGGCCTTCTGAGTAAGATCGGAGACCCAGTTGGTACATAGCCTGCGTCCTCTTTCCCTACGTCCTCTGACAGCCCCAGGTAATGTCCTCGGCACAGCGCTCCGCCCCGTCGGCGCGCCCCTCGAGAAAGGCTTGACAGGCCCGCTAGGCTCTGCGCTTGGCGGCACAACACGACCCGCGCTGGGTCCTTTGATGGGCGAGAAGCACGAGCGCTCTGAGCTCTTAGGCGGAGACAACAAGGACAGCTACGAGAGCAAGCCGGAGAGCATTGCGGGGAAGGAGCAGACGGGGGACAACCCATTGGGTTTGGATCAGACGGGGCGATGGGGGTTTGCTGATGACGAAAAGAAATAGATGCTTGGGGATGGAAAGGATAATGAATCACGATACACGAACAAGCACAAATGCGAGCGAATGAAAGATTGAATGCACTAGTTGTGGTCATGCGCTCTGCGCGCCGTGTCGTGAATATGCAGGAGGCCTAGTGCAATGATAGTCATAGTCCTGCCTGAATTTGCCGTAGTACCGCGAAGAGAAATGAAGAGTCAAGTCGGATAACTTTTCATGAAAGGGAGCACCGAGGTCCCTTTACCAGAACCGTAACCTCCCAGCGTCTACATCGGACATCAATGTACGGTAGTGCTCAGGCAACCTGTCAACATAAGTAGAAGTCAACAGGCTAAAGCAAGATACTCACCAAGACATCCGCACCTTCAAGGCTGAACGACCGGGATGCTCAGAGGATCAATAATCTCCGTGGTATGCAGCTGAAAGACGAGCTTGTCGACGACTTTGCCGGCCTTATGCCCAATCTGTGAAAAGCGACCGGCTCTCTTGAATCCAAAGTCGCCCAAGTAGCTTGTCGCCCACTCTACATCCTCGCCTCTTTCGTAGTGTACGTTGGCCAGAATGGTCTTGATCGTGCGGCTGTGCCCATTCTTAAGATACTCGGACTCACTGATGTATTCGTAACCGCCTCTCCGGTGATATCCAGTGTTGGACATGTACATCATTTGATCGAGCAGGCACCTGCCTATTCCCTTGTGGATCCAGCCCGGGTGCACGTAAACTTCGAGTTCGAAGCTGAAACGATACATGCCGCTAGAGTCTGCGAGCTCGGAGAGATACGCAAAGCCAACGATTGCTTCTGTGACATAGCCTTGATGAGCTTTGCGTTGGTTGTGCTTGCTGACAGCGACAAGGCATGGCAACCCCGCCTGGACGATGCCGTCGATCCAGACACGAATTTGTGCTTGGGTCTGTTCTTCGAGCTCTGACGCATGCACTGTGTCCTTGACGTAGTGATTGTAGATTTGCTGGTACGCATTAGTAGTGCACGCTGTATAAGAGGTCATTGTAACCATGACACAGATGCTTACCATGATGCCAGGAATATCGGCGGGACCCACTGGACGAAGGTAGATATTGGCTGTTGGTCTCATTTGCCTGTCCGGCGCTGACGAACCTTCGTCTTTGGCTGCGATGACTGGTCTGTTACGCTTGGCATGCTGTCGACGAGCTCTCTCCGTGTGAATAGCCGCGATCCTTGCAATACGCTCTTCCACGCAAAGCATAGCGTAAGGGCTCTCCAGCTCGTTGTCCTTATCGTCTTGATCGATCCTCGCTTCCGGAACGACAAGTGTGACGATGAAGCAATCATCAGGCTGTCCATCATTCCAGCGCTCCCAGTATGGCGGACTCTCCATAATGTCGATATCGCTCATAGGAGCAGGAGCACGATGCGGAGCTTGCTTCCAGAACTCGCGCGGAGGGCTGTTATCGATCATCTCATGAAGCCAATAACGCGGTACGAGATCTTTGTTGATCCATTGGCCATCCTGGTTTTGGATACCCAAGAAGTCTGGTGAGTCGATGTCCATAGTTCTGGTGCAGCTTCGACTGTGCTCGTTCGCCCACTGCTCGATGACTTGACCGAAATGGCGACTGGTGAAACCTTTGCGAGCGGTCCAATCTTCTGGGGCTGGCAGCCAGTGTCCTGACCAGTCCATAAGCTTCTTCACATCGTAAGAAGGATCTCCGTCGCTGTCTGACTTGAAGGTCACCCCACCATCACTCTGGCTACCAGCAGAGAGTTCTCTGGGAATCTCGCGCGCCTTTGGCCAGACGTGTTTTTCTTTTGGTGCTTTCGGAGCTCTTGGCCAGCGCGGATTATTGTTGCATTTAGGTGGGCCACGAGCTTCGATTGGCTTGGGGTCATCCCAGGCCAGCGTGCCCTTGAGGGCCTCCTCAGTCTTTGGTGGTGAGGGTGGAGTGTAAGTTTTTGCATTAGCTGCACCACTGAAACACGTTAGCAAGGTAGATACGGGATGCAGAGAATACTTACGGGGAGACTGGACTTGGAGCAGACTTGCCCGATTGAGACTTGACTGAATCTGGCGGAGTGGCGCTGATGCCAATGATGTCTCCAAGATCTCCCAACCTCACATCGGTCTTTGGCTCAGCCGGTGCAGCAGGGCGCTTGTTGCGCAAGTGTGGCGGTACAGAGGCACCTACGGGCTTTGTTGTCATGTTTGCGAGATGTTGTTCGCCGCTAGATTTACGATTCTTGTGGTTCCGGCGCTTTGATCGAGTTTTCTTCGCGATAGGGCCGAGATCTTGCGGTGGAAGTGAGCTGCTGGGCGGTGCAGTTTGTTTGCTATGCTGCGGTGAGATGCGGGTACGCGTCTTGCCACGTGGGTTCGATTGGACGTTGGGAGCTTCGACCTCGGGGTGCTGAACGATTGGCGTGTGCTTGATCGGGGTAGCTTCTGGTTGCGTTGCAATAGCTTCAAGGTCAAGTGGCAAGAACTTGGAAGCTTTGCGATCGCGTCTGCGTCGTGGCAGCTTCCATATGTGTCAGTGAGTATGTCAGACCCTATGAGTAGTGGAGTGAGGAGAGGTGAATATAAAACCCGGTTTTGGGCATATCGAGAGAAGCGGTGTCGGGCCGGAGGTGAAACAGGCAGCAAGGCTTGGACGTTACTCTTACTTACATTCCCAGTAGTGAGATCCTCCTGCTGTTGCCAGGTCAGTGCGTCGGTCGAGCCTGGGTGCTCCGTTCGGCGAGGCCTCATGCCTGTGTCGAGGGACCTCGGTGCGGTAGTAGGCATCTCAACACGAGAGCATAGCGCGAAGTGAGCCATGACAGGCAAGAACGTCGCAGTTACTCGAATAGAGCGGTTGGCAAACAGGAAGGCACTGACTGGGTTGTTCAAGGGTGGAATAGAGAAGAAGAGATGAGTTCAGAATACGGTCAAAAGTCCAAGGTCCAAAACGTGGATTTTTTTGTAGTTGCCTTACCGCTATTGTTTTGGTTCATGGTGAGAGGGGTCCGCGGACGATACTGATGGCAATGATACTGACTGTCTGCACAGTAACGAGGCCTTATAGCTTTGCATGTACTCACAAGAAAGCTATACGAGCATGCTGAACTGTGCAAGACTGCGATTTGGCTAGTGACTGTCTTTGATGCACGTGTCCTGCGTTCGTCTAACATCATAGGAATACAATGGAGTGTGCTAGAATGCTAACCCATCATTGCCGCATATGCTGGTTATTGCAAGAAGCTGTACAGCCTAGACTAACCTAGTGTGGAGAGGTAACGTAGGTATTGTGGGAATCCTATCCTAACTCTTTCTCCTTGCTTCAAAGGTGGACAGCACTACGGATCTTTCAGGAGGACAGTAGAAGCTCCAGTGTCAGCTGCATGAATGTTCTAGAACACAGGTGCTGTTCGACTATCAACACTGACGTGAGTAAGGAGTGTTGCATGCAGAGACGCGTTTTGGTGTTGTCGAGGCAATTTGTGCCGAGGGGCAGCTCCACCCGAACTTCGAAGCTGGTCTTGCTCTAGCAGGCAGCAGACGTAGACGTCAGAAACAAACAAATCAGGATGCTGTCGATATTACGAAAAGCGCGATTGAAGGACAAGGAGATGCGCATCTTGATGCTGTGGGTGCCCAATGACCGCAAATGCGCTGCTCGAGGCTGACTGCGAAAGTGGCTTGGACAATGCAGGAAAGACAACCATCGTGAAGAGGATCATGAACGAGGATGTCAACAGCGTCAGCCCAACGCTGGGCTTCATTATCAAGACGATAGAATATGATGGGTACGTTTGCTATCCTGACTCAACGAAATGAGATGCTGACGACGAAGATACAAACTAAACATATGTACTGCACCTGCTAGATCCCGGATATGCATCAACTGACTCCTCAGGGGACGTTGGCGGTCAGAAGACGCTGCGCACATACTGGAAGAACTATTTCGAGAAGACGGACACGCTGATCTGGGTGGTCGATGCCACTGATCGTGAGCGAGTGGGCGATTGTCGGAATGAGCTGGCAGGGCTACTGCTAGAGGAGGTGCGTAACAAGAAGATGTCTCATCAAAACATGCTAACAAGGCCAGCGACTATCGGGCGCAAGTCTGCTAGTGTTCAAAAACAAGAGCGATGTTCCCGGCGCCATGAGCGAGGACGAGGTCCGGCAGGTGGGTGCTGACGTTGATGTTGGGACGGGTTGCTAGGCCAATGATACTGACGGCACGCAGGGACTCGGGCTCGACGCCATCAAGACACACAAATGGACGATTATGAGCTGCAGCGCCATGACCGGGCAGAATCTGCAGGAGGGGTTGCAGTGGGTGGTACAGGACGCGAAGGCACGGTTGTTTTTGTACTGATCTGTGACCATGCTGCTTGAGTGCAAGGGGCTCACCTGGATAGCCCTGAAGGTAGTCGTACGCTAGGAGGTTTGACATGAACGGCTTCAAGCTTGGAAGTGTGGAGAACAACAAACATTGATTACAAGCTGCTGCGCAACCTGAGATTATATCTCAACATCTGCCTCTGTGTCCCTCGTGCTCCTCGTGCTCCTCGTGCTCAACGCTGCCCTCCGCCGTTGCAACCAACGTTCCAGCGCGTCGACCAACATCCGGGGTGACAGGACGCTCAGGCCAAGCATCGAAGCAATTTACCGACCTTCTAGCCTCGATACCGCCCAGGATTGCCTGACTGCCGGATAGCTTCATTCTCGACGTGTTGCTGTCTTGAAGCACGACCGCATTGGGAACTGTGTCTTAGGTGTGTTTACTCGAGGTCGTTTGCTGTTGATCAGCGAACCACGATCATGTCGGAGGAAGTCAACCCACAGGAGTTCGCACGGCGCATCCGGCAGCTTGGAGAACAGACGATTGGTGACAGAAAGCTGGAAGAGGAGATGATTCAGGGAAGGAGCGAACGACTCGCGCGCAGAGCAGGTGTGTGCACACGCCCATTTCTTTTGTTGTTGACTCCACAGTACTAATGCTTCGCCCAACGCAGAGCGCGCTCGCTCTATCTCGCCAGAGAAACCAACAACGCCGCGGCAAACGCACGAGAAGCCCGCCACCATGAGTCCGCCGCCAGCGCAAGACGAAGCCGCCGCGCGTGAGGAGTCGCTACAGCAATTGACGAGCCCTTCAGCGCCCTCGACCGACGACAGCGAGCCGCAGAAGCCAGCGACGAGTGCCGCAGCGTTGGGCCGCTCCGGCACCCTCTCGTGGAAGCAGCGCCCGCAGTCTGGCAGCATGCGCCGGCCCCTGTCCGTAGCAGCGCGGCCCAGCTCCCGCGGTGCATCAAGTCCCTCCTCGCCCGAACGACCACTCTCGAGAACGCAGATTGCAGCGTCCTTGGGAGCGAAGGATCCGGCATACTTCCGCCAGTCAGCCGAGAGCGGCAGGGGTGCGGCAGCATACAGGAAGAACGAGGACGACACTGCCTCAGACACTGGGTCAATTGGCAGGAGACAATTGCCTGGCATGTCACGAGACTCCACCGTCTCGCGCGAGTCTACAACATCCAACAAGGAGCCTGAGCTGGCCAGCCCGCCCACGGAAAGCGCGCCCTCGAGCCGGCCCACATCGAGGGGTGGCTCTATGCGAGGGAGCACCGCCATGAGCAACCGCTTCTCCGCAGCGACCTCAGTCTCAGGAGGCGAGACAGATGCCGCAGCAACACGGTCGCCCCTGCCAACGCTCGAGTCGCAGAAGTTTGCCCCACCATCAGAACAAGGGACCACAGGAGAGAGCGGGGATAATGCAGGGGTGGCACGCGGACCACTCATGTCGCCGACGCAAGGGAGGATCTCCCCAGAGCGCGAGCGGCCTGTGTCTCCGACCAAGGGCATGGGAGGCTTTGTGCTGAGTGCAAGCATGAAACGCAGCGACAGTGTCAGCAAGAGGTGGAGCACACAAACCCCGCCAGCTCTGAGTAGACAGAGCTCAACTCTGAGCAATCGAGCGAGTGCCATGTCTGGGTTTGGTTCTTTATCCAAGATGGAGCGTCCAACGAGTCTGAGCAGAGAGGAATCAGCTGATACTCCTTCGCGGCCACAGTCAAGCTCCAGCAACACTACGATGAGAGGGCTCGGCATTGATGTTGCACCAAAGGACGAGTTTGTCAGGCCTGCACTACCAAACCGTCACAGCCGCAGCAAGTCTGTTCACTCCACGTTCAGCAACAGGGACCTCAGTGAGGATGGGGAGCGGCCGTCCAGTCAACACAAGCGCTTCAGTCCATCCAAGTCCAGCTGGCTTGAGAATGCGATCAACAAGCCAGACTCGCCGAAGCCAATGGCGCCAGCATCCCCGTCACAACCAGCATGGATGGCCGAGCTCAATCGCGCAAAGCAGCAGCGTGGAAGTATCGATATAGGGAAGGGCAGCCCACTTGGAACACCCTTAGGAGAGCAATCTGGCTCACGTCCTGCATCACCGCTCAAAGATGTTCAGCTCAGACCGGTAGCACTTCGCAAACCCACTCTGGATTCGCCGAAGCTCGAGTCGCCCAAACTCGATGCACTGAAGTTCGATTCCTCAAAGTTCGACCCTTTTGCAAAAGAGGAGCCGAAGAAAGCGTCCCCATCGCTTGAGCCTATGGCCGACATTAAGCCTTCATCACCTCTGAAGGAGGAGGCTAAGCCGTTCGAAGAGGTCACGAGCCTAGATGAGCCGATATCTACTGAGCCGATCGCTCCTGTCGAGACTGAGCCTGCGAAGACCGAACCTGTCAAGTCTGAGCCGGAAACCCCAGTCGAACCAGCCCAGAAAGGAAAAGAGGAAGCGCCATCACCCGCGCCCACAAAGTCAGTCCTGTCCCGCTTCCCGCCTGCCGTCAAATCCAAACCGGACACACCACCCAAGAAGGACTTCCGCGCTGGCCTGAAGTCGCGGCAGGTGCCGACATCCGAAAGCCCCAAACCACAGACCCAAGCGCAATCAGAACTCGCAAACGTTTTTGGAAAATTGAGGAAAGCAGAGACCAAGAACTATGTTGCACCTGACGTCTTCAAGGCCAACATCGTAGGAGGCAAGAATGCTCTCAACGTTACTGGAGGGCCGAAGCCTACCGTCCGCCGTGATGAGTTCAGGGAAAGCTTGAAAGAGAAGCGGTCGTCGATGTTAGAGAAGGCTTCAGAGGAAGGCTCAGTGCTTAAGCGATCTGAAAGCATATCGAAGCCTGCTGAGGTACCGGAAGCAATTGCGATTCGTGGTAGACTGGATCGATCGAAGAGCATTTCCAAGTTTCCCATAGTCCCCAAAGAAGAGGAGAAGAAGCCCCTACCTGAGGCACTGGCCAGGAAGAAGAGTCTCCGGGGCGTGGAGCGGCCGAATCTGGATCTCAAGGACAAGGAAGAGAAGCCCGTACCCGAGCCGCTTGCTAGAAAGAAGAGTTTGCGAGGAGTTGAGCGACCCAATCTGGATCTCAAGGCTGACAAGCCTGCCTCTCCGGCCCCCTTGTTCGCTAAGAAGGACAGCAGCAAGCCCAACAAACTCGCAGATCGGTTCAACCCTGCATTAGCCGGGATGCTGGCTCGTGGCCCTCCCCCACTAGCGAGTGAGAGGTCTACATCAAGTGCAGGCGAATCGTCGCCATCAAGACCCGCCAAGGAAGAGTCCACCGGACCCGCCCCTGAACTGACACACATGACCAAGGGACGCGCTCGTGGACCGAAAAGAAGAACCCCAGCTGCGAAGAAGTCTGCAACCACACCGGAAAATGTCCCTGAGAAGGCCCCCGAGAAGGTGAATGCCACCGTTGCTGCTGTCCCATTGGTCAAACCCAGGCAAATCCTTCCCAGCTCTGAACCACCCAAGGCTAACGGAACATCAGAGGAGTCCTCCGCTCCCAGCAAGCCTTTCAGAGAGTCCGTCGGCGAGAAGCCTGTAACACCAGCCAAGCCACGCCAGATCTCAGCGAAGTTCGACAAGGCCCCTACCCCAGAAGTAGCTAAAAAGCCATCATCGATCGAGCTGGACAGAAGGGTTTCTGGAACGCCCAGCCTTCCCAAGCAGTCATCCCGGCCCGAGTCTGTTGGAACACCAAAGACAGCTTCCCCTGTTGTACCGAAGAAGTCTGAGAGGGTGGCGTCTGGGAATTTCAGCGCTGCACAGTCATCCCCAAGGGCAGAATCCATGAGGTCGCCATCCATCACATCGATCAAGTCTCCTAAGCCAGCATCACCTTCACCATCGCCGTCGGTTACATCTTCCAGATTTTCAAGACCGCTGCCTACACCTCCACCCAAGGAGTCACCGAAACCTACTGTACTGAAGGAAATCTCTACTCCTAACACCGAGGTCTCGCCCGCCAAGAGAGAGCCGTCGCCACAAAAGTCGGGCTTTTCTTCCGTGAAGGCTGCAACAGCACTGTGGGGCCGGCAGTCGGAGCCCTCATCTCCTGCACCACTGAGAACCAAGTCGCCCATCAAACTCCCTACGCAGGCCGACGAGAAGGCTGCCATGAAAGATGCCGGTCTTGCGCGATCACCCGAGGCTGAGGCCAAATCTGATTCTCCAGTTCGACCAGACTCGCACTCTTCGAAGCCACTTCCTCCGGCACCTCTGCAGACCAAGGTCAAGCCAGCAGGACTTGGTTTCAGCCTTGGTGGGTTCGGTGGATTTGGCGGCGCTGCATCACGTGCGCGAGAGTCGAGTCCGCGACTGTCAAAAGATCTCCCAATGTCGCCGCCTCGAAGCGCGGACAAGCCCCAACCAAACAACCCCAAATCGCCACCTGCACAAGCCACACCTAAGCACGATGGCATGTTCGCTGAGTTCTTTGACGAAGCTCCCGTGACAGAAGGCCAGCTGCCAGAGAATATCGACACTGTGCAGGTTCTGCACTCGCCACCTTTCGATCTGGGCCCTGCTGGAAAGGTGCGCACTCAAAGGTCGGAATTCTACGAGATCACGGGTGACGGCAAGATGCTGTCAGTCGCATCGCATGAGCAGCATATGCTCTTCCAGGACTCGATGTACATCTGCACACACGTCTACACCGACTCTAAAGGCATGAAGAACACCGATGTGTATCTGTGGGCCGGGAACGGTGTTGCTGAATCGAACATCGAGGACGCACAGCTGTTTGCAAGCAGCCACGCAAAGCAAAATCAGGCAAAGCTTATCGTCCTTCGTCAAGGTAACGAGCCACCCAACTTCTTCGACGCGCTTGGAGGGATTGTAATCACCAGACGCGGATCGAATCCAGCGTCGAAGGAGTTCATGTTGTGCGGTCGACGCCATCTCGGCCATCTTGCTTTCGACGAGGTTGACTTTGCACTGAAGAGCTTCTGCTCTGCATTTGTATACCTCATTTCCACTGCATCGGGCAAAGTGTACCTCTGGAAGGGTCGCGGCTGCTCAGCAGAAGAGCTTTCCGGAGCACGCCTGATGGGCATGGATCTCGCGCCTACAGGCGACTTCCAAGAAATCGACGAAGGCTCCGAGCCACAGCACCTTATCAACGTCTTCCCACCACCAGCGCACAAGGGCCCCGCAATCCCACGCTCGGCCGACCACTGGCGCTACAAGGCCACCTCGGACCGCTACCGCGCACGACTGTACAAGATAGACCAGCAACAAGAAGCTTCAGGAGGATGGGGGCAAAGTCTGCAGGTGGGTTCCTTCTTCGCGAACCTGCGCCGCAGCTCGTTTGCGCAGTCGCTCTCTCCCACTTCTACTGGCGCACACGCTGAACACGGCCCACAGACGCCTACCACGCCCAAGAGCCCTCTGCCGCCAGGCATTACGACCAAGGTTGTAGAAATCATGCCTTTCTGCCAGCGCGATCTGGAGCCTGAGTACATCTACGTCCTCGATGCCTTCTTTGAGATGTACATGTAAGTCCATACCTTTATCGACGTCATGCAAGTAAGTGCTAATGAAACACAGTATCGTTGGTGCTCTAGCCCGCAGCCAGGCTCCGGCGTTCTCCACAGCGCTCACGTTCGCGCAAGAATACGGCATCCTCGCTGTCTCAGAAGAAGACCGGCCTTTCATGCCTGTCACTACCATCGTCCTTGAGGGCGTGCCACGCGACATGAAGGCTGTCTTCCGCCACTGGAATGACGCACTTATTCCCACTGCTGAGCTTATGAGCGGTAGCCTCAAGCGTGGAAAGAGCTTGAGGATTGTCGGTCTTGAGAAGGCTATCCAGGCTACAAGGAGGTAGAACGATGCGGATGAGTTGCGGTGTACGATGGTTGTGGTGTTGCCGTTCTTGTATATATATCTTAGCATTAGCATTGTTGGTGGGCGAGCCTCGTGTGGGTTTGTGACGGGCGTTCTGGTACTCGGTTTGGTACTCGAGCTCCCATGGAGCGTACCGAATCGCATACTGTTTGAGAGCAATACATTGTCATTCATGCACTACACATTTCGACCCAAGGCGTGTCCGTACCAAGTAGTCACTGAAAATTCGCAAACTATGAGCATGAAGTAGACCCAGCATACCTCCCAAACTCTACAACCCCATGTAAAAACCAAACCCCGAACTTGGAACATTCCAACTTAGGAAACCGTAAAACTTGGGTAATAATCAGAACTCCTTCATCTCATCTCATCTCCTCTCTTCTAACAACTCCTGCGCAGTGACCCCTCCGCTCAAAACGTTCCGCGCGCTCGCGTGCTGGTGCTGCCACCGTGTGCGTGCCGAGTCCATGGCCGCGCCTTCTTTCGAGGCGACGACGAATGTGTAGGAGAATGCGAAGACTGTGGACGGAGTAAGTATGAGATCTGTGCGAGGAATTTGCAGAGCGGAATGGGAGACGTACCGATGAAGCCGGTGAAGGCGGGGAGGAAGGACTTGGGCGCTGCTGGCATTGTGGATGTGTGGATGTGTGGTGGTTTGATGTTCGATTCGATGAGTGGTCAACGAATGCGTTTAGGTTGACGAGGTCGCTCGATTGGTTGCTGGGCTGTACACTTTGTGTGTTGGGAGACTCTACGGTGTAGTTGATTGAACGTGCTCAGATGTAGATTGATTGTTTGATGCTTGGGTGGAAGGTAGTGACAGTAACACAGAAACACCAAGTAGCTTATATCTTCAACCTACATCTGACTCCTTCGCGATGTCGTACGGCGCCCGCCGAGCACTCTGCTCACATGTTGCGTGATCCCCTCATCCCTCTTCGTCACGGTAATGCCAGGCCTCTCAGCCTTACGGTCCTCGTCCGAAAAGACTCACTCAATCGAATGAGCATACATATCCTCTGCACGGTGATTGGGCTGCACAAGCGTCATTGCAATCCTTTGCGCTTTCCCGGCTCTGCGGTCAGACGATGTTTGGGTCTGGAGAAGGCTGTGGTGGCGAGATGTGCGCTGGGTTGGGCGTGGGGTGGTGTGAGAACGGCGCTCCTGAGGTGGGTCGTACGACAATCGACAATTCTCGGATCGTTACCGGGACGAACAGGGTTGTGCGGCATGTGAACATGTCTTGCGGGAACCGTGTTTTACGTGCTCAGCCATTGCTCGTGTCGCTTTTGTAATCGCATTGAATGCTATCAGTATCGTTTCTCATCTTGTGTAGGCCAACTAGTCGACTGCGTCCTCGCGAACTGAAGGGCATTGAGTGCCCGCGGCCATGCGCACCTTGCATCGCGTCGCTTTTCAGACAACGAGGTTCGCACGAAGGACATCTTATCGCAAGCCTTGGAACTCCAAGCGACATGTAGCATAGAGACGTCGTAAGGGTAGTTTCAAAAGAGAGAGACATGACGAGGCTGCTAAGTTTAGGTTCAGCGCACAGACGCTGTCCCAGCAAGGTGGTCGATCACCCGGGAGGAACCAAACATCGACACCACTCTATTGAACCATTCTACGTCTTGTCGATACAAATCTGGATAGCGGGGTCTCCCTTCAGTTTTTGGAATCCCTCTTAGAGGGCTGCAATGACACTGAGTCCCATGGAGCGACTTATCTCCTGCGCGTCAGCCTCAGCTCTGCACCGGGTCTGAGGCGCCACGGCCATTGATTCAGCTTCCAGAACGCAGCGCCAACGCACGCTATCAGGTCTCAACCGTTCTTTCCGGTCAGAGACCATACTAAAAGAAGACAGTCAAGACGCAGGTACCATTGTTTTATGCTTAAGCGGTCTCGACAACAGCCTTCGATATGACCGATACGGTATCCTTCAGCTCGGCGTGAGCGCTTCTCTTCTGGCTCTGTTTCTCTGCGCCTTCTCCCCCAAAATCCCGAGGGTTCACATCTCTCTTTCATAGTGATTGATTTGCGCTCGACTAATCGATAATTCACATTTCTTCACGACTATGCGTTCATCAACAGTGGCATCGCTCCTCGCAGCGTTCGCCCTTACATCTGCGCAACAGATCAACATCGATGCCGTCCTCGCCGCCCCAACACCAAACCTCTCCGTCGACCCTCTCGCGGCCCCCTCAGCAGTCACCTACGATGTCTCCAGCGCAACCTCCTCGATTGCCGCCGCCGTAGCCGCAGGAGAAACACCCGCGATCCTGAAGCGCACCGCAACCCTCATCTCACGCCAGGACAACGCAACCTGCACAAACCGCACACGGGGCGGCGGACCCGTTCCCTCGCCCGACACAGCCCAAGCCTTCCTCTCCTACGCGCCCTTCGCCGACGCCGCGAAGAACGCCACAGCACCCACAAACTACACCGCAGCATTCACCAACCTGCACGCCAGCACGACGGCCAAAACCTACCTCGGCGTCGCCGAACTCCCTGCCTACAACGTCTCCAGCTGCACTGCCCAGTGCGACACGCAGACCGGGTGCACCGCAGTCAACATTTACTTCGAGCGCACGCCGACGCTGAACCTGGGCCCGGACTGCACCAACCCGCCCAGCAGCACCGTCATCAAGTGCGTCTTCTGGGGCGATGCGGTTACTAAGCAGAACACCGTGAACAGCGGGTACACGGATAGTGGGTTTGTGGTTGCGATTGCGGGGAGCAACGGGTACAACAAGGGCGAGGCGGCCAAGGAGGCGACCAAGAGCAGTGGGGGCGAGAGGGTGGGAGTCACTATGGTGCTTTTGGGTGCTGTTGGGTTGGTTATGGCGCTTGGGTTCTAAGGGTCTTGGGAGTGGTGTGTGGTGCAGTTAGAATAGACTAAATGGAGCGTTTTTTTCGTTGTCTACGTGTCAAAGTCTCCTCTTGGTATTGATGAGTATATTCTACAACCCCATCGTGTTGAAAACGTGCACAACAGGCTGGACACTTCGCCCACAGACGACCTTGATTTATTCCGATCGATCTTACTCGAGATTATCACTCATGGTTTTGTGCACGCAGAGACTACGACTCCCACGGGATACTCGAGCTTATGCAACAGGGTGCAGGAGCGTACCGTGGAAGAAGACGTGGCTGTGTCATCACTTAAGATCATCTATCGGGGAAGCCCAATACTGGGAGTTAACAATGTATGACTCCACAGACCCTGAAGGACAGACGAGTTGCACCACAACATGACCACTCGAGCCGCCCACGGCTCCCCATGCTGTGGTAAGCTTACACTTCACACCATCGAATAGAGCTAGTAGGAGACAGCACTGGCACAAAGGAACAGACACAGCGGATAAGTATTTCACTGATGCATTCAGCCTAATCAGACCAGCCTGCGCTTCTGCACAACGCCAGTCCAATCTATATATACACTTGAAGTAACGAACTCCATCCTACCCAAGCCCCGCCGCCCACAACAGGCGGCAGCAGCACCCAGACAAAGGAAACAGTAAATCTCGGTTCAACGCCAGCTGCCAGCGGCCCACAATAGGCCCGGCATGGTATATACCAACAAAGGAAATCGTAAGTCGTACAAGCAGTCTAGAAATGAAGGTTGTCTCGCCAGTACTGTGGTCGAGGTTAAGGTTCGCTAAGGTGGCAGAAAATGTAAGGATGAAGGGAACAAGCAGTGATGCGAGACTGCAACTAGCAGTCGAGCATCGATGTGATGGCTGCTATCCTTTGGAACGCAGGCTCCATTGCGGCCATCTTCTTTTCCAGACGCTCTGCCAACACCGCCTCCGAGGCCTCGTCAGAGACGACTAGTGTGAAGCGGCTAGCCTTCTCGGTGATGAAAGTAAGCTCGACAGGGGCAGAAGGAGCAACAGAGGGGGCGGGCGAGGAGCGGTAGAGGTCGTACTCCTCGTCCTCAGCGTCGTCTTCATCGACAGGAGCCATGACGGTCTGCTCAGATTGGAGGGGGCGCTCAATGACGGGGTAGTCAGCCTTAAGCTCCTCTTCGGTGGACGCCTCATCCTCAACGGCGAAGATGGTACTGTGACCCTTGCCGGACATGGCCGAAATGTCAAGGGGGTTGGCGGGGCCCTCGGGGAGCTCGGTAACAGCGAAGACGCGGGGTCCCTGGGGCTGGTAGCCGTTGAAGCCGTTGCCCATATTCCAGTTGGCGTTGTTGTTGATGTTGAGCATGGAAAAGTCGAGCTGAGTCTCGGGAATCATGGTCATACCAACGTGCGTGTTCTCGGGCTGGGAGAACTGGAACTGAGCAGGTGCAGGGGTAGGTGCCACAGGTGTCGAGCTAGAAGGCATGGACGCGAGGGGAGCCGGGGCTGACATCTCCTGCTGTTCCTTGACGAGGTCCTCGAGGAAGGGGTTGAAAGCCTGGTGCCTCAGCAGACGCTCGATGAAGGCCTGCTGACGGCGGTTCTCCTCCATCAAGGCGGTGTTCTGGTTACGAAGCTCGTTGGCCTCCTGGACCTTTACGGCGACCTCACCTTCGAGCTGGCCAATGTATTCTGTAGCATATTAGAATTGATCGATATTGCCGTGGACATTGAGGCTTACCCTTCCTTCTCGAGCGGAATGCACGAGCAGAGACCTTGTTGCGGAGCTGACGACGCTCCTTGCTGCTAAGCTTCTTACCCTCTTCTGAGGCAAGCAGACGCTCGTCCTCATCCATGTCCTCCTCGTCCTTCTTGGCACGGATGATGTGAGGCAGGACGTTGGCGTTAGGATCTTGGGATGCGAGAGCAGCGTTCTGGCTGTCGGCGCGGATCTGCGCAACGACGCGCTGAATGGTCGCCTCTGTGCGCTCATCGCTGAGAGGGCTTGATGTCTTGCGCTGTGCGGGACGTTGCTGCTGCTGCTGTTGCTGTGCGTGCAGCTGGGCCTGCTGCCTCTGGTGTGCGATCTGCTGCTGCTGGCGCTGTTGCGCCTGTTGCTGGGCCTTGGCAAGAGCAGCCTGCTGCTGATGCATACCTGGGTAGAGCCTGACGGCAGGGACCTCCTCTTGCTGGATCGCGCTGGGGTCGACGAAGTCGTCTTGGTCGTTGTTGAATGACACGTAGTTGTTCGGCGCATAGTCCATGGCCATGTTCATGTCCATACCAATGCCGCTGTTCCATCCTTCCATCATCGAGTCGTTGCCCATCATTTCAAGTCCGGACGACGAGAAGACGGGGTAGCCAGAGTTAAAGCCGGTGTTCAGGCCGGCGATGGAGCCAGTGGGAATACCAGTCTGCTGCTTGAAGCGCTCATACTCGTGGCTGGGTTTCGCAGCCTCTTGCAGTTCCTCGTCGATGGTGGTGCTGGTCGGACTAGCAACAGTCGATACTGCGCTCGACTCGCGCTTGAGTCCAGGCTGTGTGGGCGAGGGCAATTGGCTGAAGTCAAAAAACTCCTGGTCTGGGTCCTGGCACTGGTTCATGTGAGGGTTGAAGGCAGGAGCCATGATCATCGCGGGCTGGACGGCGGTAGCCATGGTTGCGTATGTAGGGAAGGGTCCTGGGGAACGGTGGTAGAGCCCTGAGGCAGGCAGAGACGTGCTTTGGGGTGCGGTGTTGGGAAGGAACCAAGGCGGTTAGTAGGCTTCAGAAGAACGCGTCAGCTCGTTTAGGGTCCGGGTTTGCCGAATAGTGTGGCTGAGTCGTAGGCCCCGCTCCTGGCGTGTTTGGTTCTGCGTCGAAGGGGGGTCGAATATTGAAGTTGAGCGATGGTTATAGGAAGTAGCGAACGGTTCGGTGAGTGTGTGAGATGTTGGGAGCGAGGGAGAATGTGACGATCAAGGAGAGGGCCGTCGGCGGTCTTTTGCTGGGGCCGGTGTGAGGCGTTTCAGGGAGGCGGAGCGCTCAGTCGCCCTATTTCGGGAATAGACAAGTCCATCCCAGCCAAGGCCCAGTTTTCGGTCGATCCCTTCCCTCCGCAGTACGGCCGCTGTGAAGACAGCCTGCTGTGGGCACGGGCACGAGGCCTCATGTCGTGGCTATAATACAAAAGTGGTAATTTATCGTGCTTTCTTAGCATATTCCAGCACGAGCTCTTTCCCCACTTGACTGAGCTGCAACAAGGGAAAATGCGAGGTCAATACCACCTCCTCAATTCCAGTCTGACAAACACCGGCTCACTCAAGGCACTTGCGAAGACTTCAAGGCCTGGCTGGCATTACGACACCTCATGCACACGGTAACTTGCAAACTGCCGACTCCGATAGCTCCGACGGCCTGCGGACGAACCACCGTCGTTCAGCTGAGGCTGTGCAGGTCCTTTCGGACGCATACCAGCGACGCTGCTCTGATTGGTCGGCTTCCTTGCATTGATACGCCGCCGCGCGAAGACCTTCCTGTGACGGCTTTTGTCATAAACTGAAATTGCTGGGTATTTCTTTATCCAGCACGTCACGTGCTTAGGTTGATCACAGCTACCTGTGGACGAATTACCAGGTTCAACAGAACATCAAATGGCCTTTTCAAAAACGAGCTACGTTTTGGAGGGCCGAAAACATTTGTTTACATCTTGCAGGTCTAGTCAGGAGCGTTGTCGCTCGATACCTGAGCGGAGCCTATGCCGTCATTCTGGTAGGTCTTTCCCTTGTTGACCCGCCGTAACACCTTGCTTTCTACCTATCAGTCCCACCCGGGGAAATTCTGGTTCCTGGGACTATGCATACTAATAACCATCAAGCCGGGCCTACTTTCAAGATGTAGCCAACTTTAGGTTGTTCTCAAAAAGTCTTTCCTGAGTTTTGCTTTCGACCGCCCCACTCGAAGACCACGTCGTGAAATCTTTCGAAACTTACATGATGACCTAAGGGCCTGCATGCCGTCACTGTGCGAGACAGGCACTGTTGGCTCTCCATTCCAGGACATGGGACTTATGAAACGCGCGAATTTCATGGCGCTGGGACATCAGAGCTATCACTGCACAGCTTCCGCTGCCGCTGCGGCATCTACCGTGCATCCTCCGACCAACAAACGCTTGTCTCTGCCATTGCCTCATTCAGTAATTCAGTGATTCAGGGGAGGGATCAGCATCCATGGCTTCAACGTCCACTTCGATATCGGAGAAATTGTGATGCGCGGGACCCTCGATCTTAACGTTGATGCGCTGCGTCACTATTCTTGCTGGACGGATCGTTCACGATTGCTAGGTCCTTCAGGCCAAGCACAAGCTCGGTCTTATTTCTCAACTTACGACCAGGTAGGAAGTCAACTTTCACGAGTCGCAGGACGTGGCCGTATGCGTACTGTTTGTGGCTTGTTCAGGCTTACGCTTCCGCAATCCTGCTCTGCTGCGCCTGATAAGCAGCATCGACAACTGGCATGTTGGCAGGCAGACTTCGACTTGGCCATCGTCAATCCTACTATCAATCGCAAGGCTGTGTCAGTACGACTTTGAACCGCAGCAACAATACTCGTGACGGCTGAATGAAGGCACTACGAAGCTATGTATCCCCCAGATCGCGGCCGCACGTAGGCACGCAAGTGGTTGCAGCTTGGACTTCGGCCAGCATCGATGTAAGATAAGGCAACCAAGATGATCCTTCCTAGCACTACACTCTTGTGTCTAAACTCACATCCTTCAAACAGCAGACCAACGCACAACCGGCTTACCTTCCATCTATGAACCATCACCGCTCTATTTGTCTCAAGCCCACCTCACCACCAGCATTCCCTTCACCAAGTCATATCCGTCTTTTGCCGATCTCTGTCCTTCTCCACACATAAACTGAACAAGGTACACGTCGTGAGCCTCGATTTAAGACTCGACCGCGCAACTACGTGGCCGCCTCACAACTGATGAAGGGGACATGCACCATCATGTAGCTCACGTGGCAGTGGGACCATCGTGCCAGCGGTTCTGCCGCTATCAGATCCCTGACCATAAGAAGCTATTGCGACTCGCGCGGAGCACGAGAGCAATCTAGGAGTGTTTGTCTGAACGGCTAGAGTAATGGGATGCTTGCGCAAGAAATGAGAGCCTAGATTGTGCTCTTCGCGGCATTCGCATTCGCACTCGCACTCCCCCGATATCCCTTTCATCTGGCTCTGGTTCCTATGGGCCAAGCTAAATTCGTCCGCCTCAATGATATGGCCAGCGACAGCAGCCACTGCATCGACCGCGCGGCTCAAGACACTTCACTAGTCGCATTACTTCGTTGTCACGATACCAAAGGTCTGGTCGCTGGCCTCGCCCATATTTCTCATGCGTAGCTCGAGCAGAAGTGTTTCACATCTTCCGGAACGCTTGCCAGTCGTAGTGCAGCCCTTTAGCGCCGCAGGGCTGCAGAGGAGCCCTCCGGCATGCGCTAGGAGCCATTCTGTTGGACGGCCGAGCGCCCCGAGGTGTCGGAGAACATCAATCTCAGAACACCACTTGACGCGTAAAGCACTAGGGAAGCGTCTCAACTTGCTCGCACGATGCCCTATGCTTTTGCGATACCGGCACGTTAAGGTTTGCCGTGCTGGGTGGAAGCGCGTCAAGCACCGACAAGAAGATGTGCGATGTGCGATGGGATTGTACAGAAGTTTGTGATCGTTGTACATGAGTTGACACGGTAGTATCGGATTAGACTACAGATTTGGTGAATACACGTGTGTGGCTTGCGAACACTACGAAGCTTGACGGCCGAGGCCTGAGGCTATGAGGACGTGCAGACAGGCTTTGTAGACAAGTCTGCAGAGCCTTGCGTCGAGCTGACGAGGCTTTGTCTTGCCCTGGTCTCAGTGACGAGGCTTTGTGTCGCTATTGAGGAAGCCGTGGATCTCCTCCTCTGGAGGACCGAGGTCGCGCGGCTCTGGATCCCTCTGCAAAGGAGCGGATGCAGGTGCTGATGAAGAAGCGCCAATTAGCTGCTCAGGGGCTCTTGGCTCGGGCTGCTTCTCAATTGCCTCCTTCTCTTCTTGCATGCGCACCTGGATCTGTTTGTCGAGAGCTCGCCTCTCCATCTTGAGCATATCTCCCATTCGCTCCTCATCAACACCGATACCTAGATTCTGCGCAACGAACAAGAAGTGCTTCTGGTCGTTGAAAGCGCCAGTGACGCCACCGTGCGCAATGCCCTCACCTCGCTGCACATCACGGACGATGAAGCGCGCACGATCGACGTCGCCAGCAGCAACGAGCGCACTTATGACAGCTGTGAGCGCTTGGAATCCTGGGTGCTTGCCGTTCTTCGACATGCGCGTAAGCACGCTCATCATCTTGCCCACCTCGCCGTGTTCGGCATAGCCCTCGATAGCGCGGTCGAACATGACCTTGTCGGTATCTGTGTGCGGCGAGTCGAAGATCTGTTGGAGAAGCGAGTCAACGGCCTGGATGGCTGGAGGGCTCTGCTGGAAGTAGAATGTGATGAGTGACGTGTAATTGTATGCAGAGGGCGAAAGGTTGCGACTGCGCATGTGATCGATGAGCGTACGCACAGCGTTGTGGCTTCTGTATTGCTTCAGCAATTTGTCGATGGCTGTCGCGTAGATGTAGTTGTTCAGACGCAGACCGCCGGCTTCCAGCTCCTCGAACATCTTAGTGAGACGGTTTGCTTGGTCGTGTTCCGACAGGCCCTCGAGGGAACCGTTGTCAAAGGTTGCTGCGACCAGCATACCGTATGTGGCCATGTCTGGCTGCAGCCCGCTCTGCTCCATCTGTTTGAGCACCCTAAAGGCCGTGACGTGATCGCCTGCCTTGAGATACATCTGAATAAGACTGTTGTAGGTATACGTGTCCGGCGTGATGCCAAATTGGGTCCCCCATCTCAAGATCCTCTGCACATAATCGATACGCTTTTGTTGATGTATACGAGCACTTTGTGGGAGCTGAACGACTCCAGATATAGCGCCATTGACAACCTCAATGGTTGGCTTGGTGCAGTTGTTGACTAGCTTCGTGGTGGCAGGGAGATTCTTGGCGCCTTTGGAATTCCTCGAGTTTGAGGGAGCGGCATTCTTGACTGTTTCCGCCGAACGCCACCTGTTACCCATCTCATCAAGAGCTCTGAGACCAAGATCAATCTGACGGAAACCCATCAGGCCATGTACCCGTGTCGTCCAAGCATGAGCGTCTGGTTCCAGTCCCGACATCATCAAGCGCTGCCACATCGCATTGAATCCGTCCAGATCTTTTGCTCTCTCACAGCCTGTCAGCATTGCTACCCACGTTGGCACCTGGGGCTTGACGCCATGCGTCATCATGTGGTTCCACACTTCGACGGATCGCGGAGCTTGTCGCAGGATGAGATAACCAGAGAGAAACGCGTTGTAGATGCTTGGCGGTATTGAAGTCTTGCCATTCTCAGTGTAGTCTCGAACGATGCGCTTCCAGTGACCCTCGAGTACCACTGGTGATGTCTTTGCCTCAACGGCACGCGCTATGGCTCTGAGATTGAAGGACTCCAGATCAGTCGTGACGTGCGGCTTATCAGTTCCACGCTGTTTTGCGGCAGAATCGGGTAAATGTTGGCCCAGCGCAGTCAATGCCGCTTTAGGTGCAAATTCAATCTCCTTTGTGATTTCGACTTGTACTTCTTCAGGGAGAGTTTTGAAGGCGTTTGAGAAAGCTGCATGTTTCAACACAGAATTTGCTCTTGATCCTGAAAGAACGCGGGTGAGCAGGTCCAAGAATGGCGCGGCTTGAGTTTTTAAAGACTCATTGGAGTTTATAGCTGCAGAGAGATTGTATATGTAGATTGCGCAGAATCCCAGAGTGGGACTTCCGATGGCCTTTGGGTGGAAGTCCTGTAGCCGGTAGTTGAAATCTTGCGATTGAAAAACTGTCGGTATAGCATCAACGGACGGCAAATTCCACTTGGGGCTAATGACCTCTAGGGGCTCGTTGCCAACACCCTTACACTGGAAGAACAGCCGCCAGACTGAGATGAGCTCGAACAACAGAGAAAGCAGATCGCGTTGCAGTGTCTTACTAGCTCCATTGGCCGCAAGCATTACTTGATGCGTCAGAGGTTCGATTGCTTCCCTGATCCACAATCCTGGAGGTGCGATGCCGAGCTGCTCGTACTTGAACAAGACTCTAGTTGGTGTGACTGTTGGCTCGCCTTGCCCCTCGCAGAAGCCTCTAAGGGCATGTGTCAATACGTCGGCAAAAAACCGCCTCTCGCTTATCTCGCGAATGTCTTTCGTGGATGGCGTCGTCAACGCCTCGCAATCAGCTGACGTATAGGTCTTCTCAAACAGCTTCCAGGCATTATCGACACCTTGGTTCTTGAGACGTCCTCGAATGGCAAATGTATGAGCCGGTCCATTGTCTTCAGCACCTTTGGCATCACCTGCTAACACAGCCTCAGGATCCTCTGGTGTCTCATTTCCATCGTCGCGCAGGAGTCTCGAGTACCTCCCAACGCGCTGCGGTCGAACACGAACAGGCTCTTTGCTCGTCTGTGTCTGGTCGAAAAGATTATAAGAAGATCGCTGCTCGTCTTGTTTCACGTTCGCGTCGTCCGCCTGTGTCTGCGCTATGGCCGGTGTGGTATCTCTCGCTGGCTGGTTGCTGCGCAAAGAGATAAATGTAGCGCGCGGTTGCCATTGCGGTATTCTGGAAGGCACGTGGCGAGGGTTCAGGCGCGCTCTGCACTGGCGGCAGACGTAAGAGCCCAGCATGGTGAACAACTGAGTCGAGAAGCAAAGGACTGAATACTACAAGTGTCGTTAGCATTGTGATCTTGGCATTGAACTTCGTACTGACAATAATGTACAATCTATCAGCTACCCATATCAACTACAAGAGTCAGCGCCCCTAGATTCGCAATTGGGCAGTATCTCGAGCTGGAGTGGTTGATGAGGCATGGAGCTTCCGCAAAATCCAGACGCCATCCCAAAAGGGAAAGCTCCGTCGGCGAATGACGTCGTCACGTGTCGACAAGCCGAGGCGCGACTCGTTGACTCCAACGCTCTTTACAAGGTCAGCATTGACTATATATTCCGCGTGAGAGCACGACGCGTTCTACCTAAGGTTCCGCCGTCGACCGTCTCATTGACGCGTTACTTTGAGTGTCATGACGACTCACATCCCGAGAGCTTTCTACTCGCAAGAGGAACTCGATAAGCTCTATCCCAAAGAGTTGGAGTTGCAGCTTGTTCAAATTGTGAGAGAAGCAGTGGATGTACTGCGAATCGGACTGACGGTATTGTAGCTTCTGCGTCATGGAGAACGAACTCCCGTATCGCCGCGCTTCCAAAATGTGAGCCTATCTGATGATACTTGTTAAACAAAGTACTGACTTCTATTTAGACCGGTCTGCAGCCGTGTACGTCAAGAACGACCAACTCTAGAAGACCAGAAACTGACAGAAGATAGATTGGCCATACTGCAATGCCGCGCGTCAATTGTCAAGTGTCATCATGAGCACCAAGGACTTCACAAGATGGGATCAGCTGAAGTACCGCCGGAGAATCGAGACATTCGGTGTAGATGACGGGCCAGGTAACTCGAGTCTTAGAAAACAAGCACCATGAGCTGACTAGCTGTAGTGATTGCGTCAGGTCCAGCCAACGAGTTTGATGCTGTCTGTCAGCCGGGCGAGCTTACAGACAAGGGTCGCCAGACCACACTGGCGTTGGGCGAGCGTCTTCGCCATCTTTATGTCGATCAACTTCAGTTTATGCCAAAGCTCATCGCAGACAGCGACATGATCTATCTGCGGGCTACTCCTATCCCAAGAGCCCTCGAATCCGTTCAACAAGCTTTCTGGGGCTTCTACCCACCCTCCGCAAGAACGGCCGATTTCCCACCTCCTACCATCATCACCCGTACGCCTGCCGACGAGACTTTGTTCCCCAATGATGCCAGTTGCAGACGATTCGGCCAACTCAGCCGTGCCTTTGCCCAGCGGACAGCTGAGATCTGGAATGATACCGAGGACATGCAATATCTCTCGAAACTTATCTCGAAGTACATGCCAGATGAAGCCAAAGTAGCTGTCGACTCTCGACCACGACTTTCAGGTATCATGGACACGATCAATGCAACAGATGCCCACGGTCCAGCGACTAAGCTACCGAAAGACTTTTATGATCCAAAAGCGCGCGCCATCATCGATAAAGTCGCTGTAGAAGAGTGGTTCAAGGGCTATACGGAGTCAGCTGAGTACCGTATGCTGGGCATAGGTGCTCTTCTAGGCGATATTACCTCTCGCATGACCGGTAGTGTGGAAAAGAACGGGCGTGATGGTCTTCTGGAGATTGGTGGCAGCGACGGTGCGCTGGGACGCGGTCGCGGTGGCGAGACGAACACTAAGCTAGCTCTTTCAGGCTGCCATGACACCACTCTTGCAGCAGCCCTCACATCTCTTGGAGCATTTGAGAACGAAAAGTGGCCACCATTCACAAGCCACATCGCCTTTGAGCTCTTCAAGGGAAAGAGTGCTACCGCGCCAACGAGACCACCCACACCAACATTGAATCAATCCGCCCCTCCTAAAGCACAAGGCTGGTGGTCTTCCCTCTTCGGTCGCACCAATCCCACAACTCTTTCTGACGCTCCTCAACCCGATGGCATGGCTCGCAAGCCGCTCTCCGAGCTCTCTTCCGCACAGCGTGAGGAGCTCCAAGGTTACTACGTCCGCGTACGATACAACGACCAGATAATGCAGATACCAGCATGCAAGGCAAACGGAAAGCATCTCGATGGCGACACAACATTCTGCACGCTCGAGACGTTCAAGGGCGTCGTGGACAAGATCACGCCCAAAAACTGGAAGGTAGCGTGTAGCTCAAGGCTGGATGCTCCTGCCTTCCCTGAGAAAGTAGAGGTTGCTGGATACGAATAGGCTGCGACAGGCAGACTCGTTGCAGTATTTGGGACACGCCGCTTTTTGAACTCGGCATAGGTTCTTGAGATGCTGCAGAGGTTCCAGACAACATGTTGTCATGGATCTCATTGTTGCCTTATCGTCGTCGAGCGAGAGCAGGTTGAAGATTTTCAACGACCCACGCAAGCGATCTACTGGTGGTGGCTACCCTCCTTTGCAGCGAATCTATGGGGTTCATCTGCTGAACAACTCTCGCACCTACTACTGTTTAGAGCATAGACAGAGATGTTTTCGTGCTACTACTTAGTGCCGCAAACAGCATACCAATAATACCAGCCTGTCATCTACCACAACTTCGTCTACACTGTCAATCGCTCAAGTCCAAGATACTCTCATAGGATACTCTGACTCGCGTTCTGCAACGCGGACGAAATCTCCAGACTTCAGCCAACAACACCTGCCTTAAGAAGGTGGATGAATCGAGAACTTTCCCTTATTCATTCCTTCCTTTTTTCTATGCTTGTTAGTACAACATTCGCTTCCAATGCATCGAGAGTTCTATGACAACTGCTTACGTTTCTTCTTCGAGAATCACAGCTCCACGATCAGAAGGTTCAGCTTCATACTCTCACTGTCAATCATGCTCATCATGCCCAGAAACTGTCTGCCCAGGTGCTCCTCATCAGATTACAATAGATGAGACGAGGGCAGATCCTGCGACCAAGACTGAAGTCTAAGTTGTCTGTAGTAAGATGAAAGACTTTGCTCGACAAGATCGCGAGCTTGGTGTAGACCAGGAGCTCGCGTGGTGTAAAAACGGCTATAATACAGAAGCCATTGTAGCCAACAGAACTCTCGTTGCATCCCAAATAGTGAACAAGCAAACTCTGACTATTCCTGTGTGTTGCATAACTCGAATTCAGAGGCTGATGTCGGGCTTAGAAGGGACACCGAGACATGCTCTCTTGGGCTAGCAGTGACTGATGCAAGCTGTCCGTAGACATACGTAGGCGGCTTCTCTCGGTTACAACGCACGACGAGAAACGCATAACAGGCCGCGGCCGAGCTCTGGCAGACTATCGTATGACGGCTGTCATGGTTTTGGTATCAAGACAGAAACCGAGCGGAACCGTCAACGAAATCTCAAACGACTTTTGTCCAGAAGACGTGATCTAAAGGCAAGCTTCGTTCACGAGTCTGCTGTTTGCTTGATAGCCAACCCGCCTACGGTCGGTACCTTCACCTGTCTGAACGCAGCCCAACGGCATGATGAAACAGCAAGCCAGTCGCAACCACGCTGTCAGAACTGTTACATTCAATTGCTGGACGTGATGTATGTATCGCATGTGTCCGCGGTAAAGCCGGATGGACGCCCGGTGCATTCTCGAAGATGAGGCGCGTGGGAGCAGCGAGGCAGTGACATCGAAGTCCGCATGCACGACGTACAATGCTGCCGTTATCCAGACGTGCCAACTGCAATAGGCTGCCTCGTATGGGTGGATGGGCGGGTGATACATTTCGCGTGTCGCACCAACGGCGGGGTGTACGAAAAGTGCCTGACAGAACGTGACGAAGGACCGAGCACGGCAGGAATCGTCCGCATCGAGGCTTGTGACAAATGCCGGAATTCTGTTGATGATGTGGTTACTGTGAAGAATAGTGGCACCCTGTTGTTCATAGTTGATGATCAGCTGAAGTCCCGGTGCCGTGGTCATGGTTCTGGTGTGGTCGTGCATTCGATGCCTAGCCATCAAACGACCATGATGAAGACCTGAGGTCGAACTCTCATGCCAATACTCCTCCCATGGCACATGAGAAAGACCGTAGTGTAATTGTAAGAGTGCTACACAGTGACACCCTACTCTGCTCGTGAAGCCTGTCACACAAACGGTCAGAATACCGGAATCACGGCTCGGTACATGCGAAGTGGGTTGTCCTACCCTCAACAGTCGCTATGGTGAGGCTGTTGACGAAGTCATTGGTCTCCTTTACTGAAGGCAGGTAGACTTCGGCAAGATGGTTATTGTGTTGAACGCTCGACGCAGGGGCACAGGGTGAGGACCAATCACAACAGATGCAACAGCTGATTTTCTGCCGTCGATATTCAAGTGGAGTTTGTACGACGTCTCAGTGAAAGGGTCTTCTTAGACGGCTACTCGTTCGGATAACTGCCGATTCGACCTGCAGGTGGCATCAGTATCTCCACGGCATGCTGCTGGGCTTCTGATCGATCTCTGAAAGCCCTGAATATCGCAAGAGTGATGCAATCTGCCAGGACTGGATGGCTTCGACCTCCCTAACGGCCTGATACGGCCTCTTGTGTTGCAGAAAACAATTGACCACAACACACAAGCAATCGTAGCCAGCAGAGTCATTGTTGCGCTGCAGATTTTGTGCAAATCGACGCTAGCTGCCTCCCGTGTTTCTAAGGATTCTACTCTTACAGCCGGCTTCCTTTACAACTCGACAGACAGCCACATCGAAAGTTGTCTCACGGTAAGTTTCCCCACATCACCTGTTCTTGCCTGATCAGAGTCTTCTCGTATCGTAGGGAAGAGGCGTAGCGCATTCTTGGTCAATGTCTGAAAGCTGTGCACAATGCCAAAAGCGGACGTAGCATCCGCAATGTTAAGGTTTGACATCCACGTTGGCACTCTCTCGATGGGAACGAGGCGAAGCAACCAGCTTCTAGAAAAGTCGACGTGAAACCTTTCAAAAGTGACAGGAGCGAAACGTAAGGCGATGTTCTTCGTCAGCCGAACCTGAGGTTGAGGTTTGCACGGGCTGCATGAACGTGCGATCGCTGACGGACGGCAAAATACAGTCCTACACAAGAGTGAAACGATAGCAATGCACGTACGTGCCGGTTGTTGGTGGATTCAGGCTGCCTTCAGGCGTTGGGTGGGAGGAGCAGCGACTGAAGGACGAGCAAGCCCGCAGAGCTGAGAGCCGTACCTGCATCCTCGTCCGACACCGTCGGAAGGATGATGCGGCGAAGAAGCTGCAAGAGCTCCCATCTGGGTGAGCTAGCGCTGGTATGCGGCCTAACGCAGAGTGTCGTGTTCGGTGAGGTTGCTGTGACGCCCGTTTGTCTGGGCGGAAAGGCGTTGACCGTTGGACGGTCCGCGCACAACCATCAACCACTCTTTCCTGAGCCTCCATCCCAACTTCTACACTTACCGTCGACACTTCCATTGACCGCAATCTGACTGTCAAGTTTCGAACACTTGGATGATCCTTCCTCACAAGCATCATATCCGTGCTTGCTATGGGCATTGCAAGGTTGCAGTCTGTGTACCAGTGGCGGCGCCTGTGACACAACTGTCCGCCATGGCGCCGCAGTTCACGCGTCCTCCTCCCTGGGCTGAACGCTCCCTTCGAGTCGCACAGGGTTCACCCCTCCCAAAAATGGGTGACACAGTTGGTCGGATGCTGCCGATTTGCTATTTACCCTCCCTTGCCGCCCATCGTCTTGGGTTGCGCCTGAACTGATTTCTGCCTGCTCTCTTTCTCGAGGCCCCAGTCCATGTGCAAGTTTCTATCCTGCTTCATCAGGTCCTGGCATCAACTCGCTCCCTGGCAGGCGTCCTCCTTTCCTTTCGCTTATGTGACATCTGCTTGACCTGTTCCGCACTCCCGGTACCAGCTATCTTCCACTCCTTCTTCCATTCTTCCCCGCACTCTCGTTGTATTAAGAAAGAGGTGGAGCCTGATAGTCATATCATCTTGCACCTTATTGCTCGTCGACTGCGGCTTGGCACTGCCGAGAACTACCTCACGCCTTCCTCATCAGCCTCCAGGAACATCAACATCAACACGTATCGACTGATCAGCTCATCCTCGCTCTTGGGTCTGGGTACACCGGCACGGTCGCAACCACCACATTATGGGCATGATGGCGCCCGTCCTCACACCACGGATGCTCAATGGCGGAGAAAGCAACACCGATGCCCTCGGAATCACATACGTTGTCATCGCCATAATATACACCATTGTATTGGCTTTTGAGCTCGCGATTCTGTACCGCAGACGTCATGTGTTCTGTATACAGATCAGGAACATCAAGATTGTCTTCGCTGCGGTCTCGATGCTCCATGTGTACCTCACACTAGTCTTTCTGGCGTACCCGTGGAACGGACTTTATCCGTGTTCAGCAGAATTCTGGGTAATGTCAATCTTCTTGCCGTCAGGTATGGCGTTATTTCAAGGTAAGCACGACTTTGCCTGTAGATGGTTCTCTTCCTAATCCTCACAGCCTGCAACGCCAGGGTTCTCACAGCATATGAGAGTCAACGACGGATGACACGCAACTTTCTGGAAAGCACACGCAAGGAGCGAACTTCGTTCACACCTGCAGGGCTATGTAGGGCCTGGAAGAAGCTCGATGCCGCATCAAAGGTCTACGTGCTAACACTCATGGGCCTGATCATCTCCGTGAGTCATCTCGAGCATTCCCTCTGTTAGGCTTTAACTAACCTTTACAGTTCGTGCCTGCGCTCATCCTTTACTTTGGCTCGCGGCGTTTCCATGCCTCGTATGGCTTCTTTGGAACCGCGGCTGGCTTCATGGAATGCCGGAGAGGAGTTGAATGGATTCCATCGATCTTTGTTCAGCTCTTCTGGACAGCAATGGTCGGACCGTGGATTCTTTGGAAGATCCGCTACATCCAGGACGTTCACTCGTGGGCGTGGCAGACCAGGCTGGCCATCATTGCTGGCCTTCCTGGCACACCACTGTGGATAGCGTTTACATACTCGGACATGCCTGAGATCGCCCGCATCAGGAACTATTTTGCACCAGCTGGGTGGTTCATTCCATCTCTGATCGTCTGTCAACAGGTCCTGATCCTCATCCCGCTTGCCGACGCCCTCAAGTCGAAGCCGCGCCAACGACCTATGTCGCAAGCAACAGAGACTGCATCACTCACATCGACCGTTTCAGCATCCTCGGAGAAGTCGGCCCAAGAGCTCTTCCGTGAACTGAAGCCTAAGGCTTCTATGCAAGCACTCGAGCTTAGCATTGAGCAAAACATCGAGCCCCTCATCGTCTGGGCTGCGACCAAAGAATTCACTGCCGAGAACGCCATCTTCCTCCGTGAAGTTCGCAATTGGCGCAAGAAGTGGTCTTCCTTCAGAACCGTCTCTACATCACAACGCCGCCAAATGTACAATGAGGCCTCCCTCATCTACTTTACTCTGATCAACCCCTTCACCGCCGAAACACCCATCAACATCGAATACAAGATCTTCAAAGTCCTGCAGAACCTCTTCGCTGGCATGGAGTACGATCCCTACATGCCTCGTAGTCAAACACCCGAGGACGTCAAATCGCCTGTCACCCGTGAGAACGTCATCTGCCCCTGGGAAGAGACCTTGAGCCGCCCTGCTAGTATTCAGTCCGACATAACCTCATCTTCTACATCATCGACATCGAGCATCATCCCGAGCGACTTCACAGAGGACATCTTCGATGCCGCGTACGAAAGCATCAAGTACCTCGTCTTCACCAACACGTGGCCGCGCTACGTTGACGCCGAGATGTCTAGTAAGGCATCGTCGCCGTAGGCGCTCTTTCTCATCGAAAAATCGATGGCGGAGGAACCAGTATCAGTAACATGAGCCAACGACACATTCTTAACTGGGTATGGACACTCGACGGCCGCACCTGCAACAGTACCGATGGCCTGTCTGGCACATGCTATCGGCTAATACATCACCTGGTTCTTGAATAGACGCACAATGGGGGGCAAAGGGGAGGCGAGCGTTCATATTTGCAGTGTGGGATTGTGGTGTGTATATGTGTCCGAGGAGAAGGGATTATACTGGTGCGGTTTGGAGGATTATACCCTAATGACATGCTTCGCGTTACTCTTCTCTATAATTCATCACCTCGCCTTCTTAGCTCAACGCGCTCATCGTCTTTGTCGTCCCGCAACAACAGAACCCTCCGATGTCCTTCACCGCCTTTCCCCTACAGTCATCCCGTTTCTAACCCAGAAATCAGGTCGCAGGGATCGACGTCCGGACGCGATCGCTCCGTCGGTGGGTCGAACGCTTGCTCGTGCGCTCGACATGCGGATCTGTGACATGCAGCGTCGCGGGGCTCATAGGGCTGCCGCGACGGACAGGGATGAGCTGATATGCGACATGGTTTCATGCGAACGGCATGATTGCGGGCAGCACCAACTAGTCTTTGACACGTGCGGGTCGTTTTTCGAGTTCGGTCTCAAGATGCGAGCGCTGATTAACTTGAGCCTAGGTGGTCGTTGCAGAAGCGTCTTGCTGTTTCTCTGGCGACTGTAGTGCCACACCGAGACCGCGAGGTATACCGGGCTTTCGTTGTTGGGAGAGCACAGGATGTGCGCTGTGGTGAGCACGCTGGTTTTGCTCGGAGTAGTTAGATTGGATTGTTGCGGCGAGGTAGGACCCGTTTAGGTGTGGAGTTCTTCTGTGTTCGTGCTATGGATTAAGCAACTAGGATTATGCAAGCGAGAGCTCTGCATGTGGAGCTCACGTAGATGTTGGGTCTACTGCACGCTTGCGAAGTAACATCACAATCATTTGCGTTCGTACTTGTTGGAGCTTCTCTAGTTGTGTTTGTCGAGCGTGCTGAGATTGTCATGAGTATATATTTTACTCGGACACAAAATTTTCATAATCACATGAAATGGTTCGATGGTGTAGTTGGTTATCACGTCAGTCTAACACTGTTAGTTCACTGAAGGTCTCCAGTTCAAGTCTGGGTCGAATCAATTTTTGTCCGTGGGACACTGTTTTTGCGGTAAGCGAGCTGCGTAGTACCATGTCAGTAGCCAACGCCATGGAAGCGAGACAGCTTCGCGATTTTTTTTTCGTCTGGAGGAGGAGTAGGAAGAGGGGAAATCTAGGCCTAAAAGTGCTGTCTTGCCTTGCATAGTTACCTGGGCAGTTGCAACAAAGCGGATATATTGGAGACTAGGAGGGATCAGACGTGGACAAGTATATATTGCTCGTTGACTGAGACGCGCTGGGTAAGCGAGTTTTGAAAGGGGAACCCCGGAACAAGACAAGAAGAAACTTGTCAGGTTAGATCTGTCCTTGCCCACAAATTGGCGCATGAGTTTCTGAAAAGTCTGAATCGTAATAGTATTTCCCGCCCTGTATATACGCCTTGAAATGCTGCGATAACACCGGCTTTTCCTATCCTTGTGACCACCTCGCTCCGCTTAGGGCGGACGTCTACTGCAACATGCCCTCCAGGTCCTCGCCCAGGACCTCCTCGACGCTGCTGATCCACCTCTGCGTCTCGCGCTCCACCATCTCGTCGTCGTCTTCGCGCAGTTCGCTGATGAAAGGCAGCATCTCGGGCAGCAAGCCGAGCCACTCCTCGCCAAGGCGCTTGGTGAGACTCTGCTCGCACAGCACAGTCGCCAGCCTTGTGTGCGCGTCCTCGTCACGCATGTACTTGAGCAGCACGGCGTTCATCTCGCGGTGGTTGTCGAGACTGCTCGCCGACGCAGCGGCCAGCTCGGTGATGCAGGGGATCACGTCGGTTGTGACGTCTTCGTGCGCTGGAATGGTGAGCAGCTTAAGGAGGGGCGGCATGATGGAGCCGTAGTGGCTGGGGGACTGCCAGAAGCCGTCTTGGTCGTGCTGGAAGGTCTTCTGGAGCGCTGAGAGCACGGCGCTGCGAAGCTCTGTGCTGGCGGATGCGTCGATGAGCTTGGAGAGGAGCGCAGCGGCGTGATCGATGATGTAGGACGAGTACGTTGTTACGATGGACTGTTAGCGGGCGACGTTAGCTTGCAAACAGGTGGGTTGGGATGAAGAGAACGTACCTTGAACTTATCGAAGAAAGCGGCGAGGAAACGGTAGAACGTGATCGCGCGCTCGGGTTTTGCACCGACTGGACCTTCCTGGTCGACGAGCTGGACGAAGAAGGGGCGGAAGGTTGCATCGTTGAGTTTCAAGACCATGGCGAGCGCGGACTCGACCAGGGTGTTTTCCAGCTGTTCGACCTCTTCATCGTCGTACTCTGCTTCCTTCTGTGAGCTTACTGCTGTGCGCAGGTTGAAGCTTGAGAGGATCAGGTTGAACAGCGTGGAGCTGGACTTGATAAGCTTGGCTTTGGTCTGCACGTCGATGGTAGAGCGGAGGAGCTCGAGATGCTCGAGCGATGCATCGAAGCCTTGCGATACAGCGTGCGCCCAGGTGGACTGGATAGCAGCAAAGACCTCCTGCACGCCAAGGTGCTCGGATACGCTCTGGTAGAATGCGCGGCGGCTCTCGTCGCAGGCCTCTTCCAAGTCGGCAGTAGCAGACCGGTGAGATAACCGCAGTGCTGTATCAAGGTACTCTCGCGAGAACATGTAGCCGAGGCGCTCGATGATGTCCGAGATGAGTGTGTAAACGGCATTGTGCAGACCGACGTTCTCCTCGTCGATGGCCTTCGAAAGGTAGTCGAAGGCGACCGGGAGGACAGAGGGCAGGAGTGAGATGAACTCGTCCTCGAGAACGTCCACGATGGATGTCAGACACAGCAGTGAGAGGACGCGGACTCTGTCATCGCTGTGCGACAGCGATTGTGGGCCAGCGATGGTCTGGGCCACTGATGCAACAGCAGATGCATCCTTCTTGCCGAAGCGCTCTACAATGCTGTCGATGCAGCTGACAGAGATGATCTTGGCGTCCAACGACTTCGACTTCTGCAGAATAGTCTCTACGCTAGGTAGGAATGAAACCAGCGCCTGTACGGCGTGTCGGTCGTTCTGAACGACCGAGGCAGCACGCACCTGCACAGACTTGATTGCTGCAACTTGTACCTGCGCGTCTGTCTTTGCAAGAAGCAATTCGGCTGACTTGACAAGCTCAGTGGAGGGGAGAAGATCCAGGGCTCGGGCCAGCACACGGCTGCAGGATTCGTACAGCTTGGGTGTAGACGCGATCTGCTTCGACAGCTGGATGGTGACCTCGACAATGCTGGCGAAGACATCACGGGGCTTGCTGTTGTCGGACTTGCGTCGGAAGGCCTTAGTGACATGTGTACGAAGCCTGTCGTCCGCCGCGAGATCTGCAAGGCACACCAGCAGATTCTGAATGGCGGACTCAACCTCAGCGGGCTTTTTCTCATTGAGCCCGAACAATGTATCGGAGACCTTGCGCTTTGGCCCAGCAGCGTCAGCGACGAGATCGAGATAGCCCTTGATAGCGTCCAATGTGTGAATAGGCTCAAACACAAGCAGTAGCTCAGTCGAGAACCTGCGTTGTGTCTTGGTGTTGTGGTAGCGGTCAGCGAGGAGAGCGATGATCGCGGAAAGCGAGTCCTCGGGACTCAGAGTGCGAGCGAGCTCAGAGAACAACTTGAGTCGTCGGTGCAATGGAATATGCTCGAAGGCTGCGGTGAAGCTCAGAAGCAGGTCTGAAACGCCGGTCAAAAAGTTCTTATGCTTCGCGCGCAGTGAGGCAGCTAGTTGTGGCACGACACGCGAGATAGTCTTGTCGACAACCTGAGCTGAGTAGTCGTCCTGCTGACGAAGTAGAGTGGATCCAATGAAGGTGAAGATCGGCATAAGGTTGTGTAGGATAAGGTCAGGAACCCATGTGGCCAGGTTAGAGATCAGCAGCAGCGCACTGTTCTGAACCTGTGGACTCGTAGAATGGCGGATGGCGTCGATGAGGAGGTCAGCCCGGACGGCTGACTGATACTCGGTCGTCTCGGGATGGTCCTTGAAGAAGTTTACCATGGGCGTCAACGCTCCAAGGATCATGCTCTGCAGGTAGACAAGCTCGGAGCCCGACTGCTGCTTAAGAGGCTGCAGATCGCCGAAGACATTGAACAAGGCTCTGAATAACTCCGGGTGCGATCCAGGGTTTGATCCTTCGATAAGCTCCAGCACCAGGGTGAGTCGACGGAGCAGACGTTGCAACTCGTCTGTAGATGAAACCTCCACTCGTGCCATCTCATTGCGGCTGGTCCGTCTCCTCTTCTTGGTGGGTGGACCTTCGGGCATCTGCAATGCGGAAGGAACACTGTCGAGGAATGTGAGGAGGGTGGCTGAGTCAAGCTTGGCATTGCGCAGAGTCTCGAGGGCACGTTCCCTGCAGAGCTGGTCGAAAGGCTCGATGCTCTCCTTGAGCGAGAGATCAAGCATGGTTTGAGCGAGTGGAAGCCTTGTGTCAGTCTTGAGGGAGGGCCAGAATGCGTTGATCTGATCGAAAGCAGCAGCTACCAAAGCAACGCGCTCCTTATTGAGGGACCCTGAAATAATTTCGCCGAGCAGCTGCGCACTCTTACCTTCCTTGGCAATCAGAGCATTAAGATGTCCCTTGTCTGCATTCTCGACCGAGATCTGCTCGTCAGCACACTTTGCTGCGACGTCTGATGCAGCAAGCGCAGACCACTGCTGAACAAGAGGAATGATCGCATCGTTGCGGACACCAGCCGAGATCTTGCCAGCGAAGTTGAAGACAGGAAGGACATTAACGCGAACCTTCAAGAGGGGTGTTGCTGCGACGTGGCTGCTCAGGAAGCTGAGGACCGAAGTTCGCACGGGTGCTTTGATGCTCTGCTTCGACTTGGCTGACGAGGACCCTTCAAGCACGTCTCTTACGCCTGAGATTACGAACTTTGAGTCCATTACGCATTCCTCAAGCACTGGGCTAAGAACCAACGTCAGGAAAGTGGAGGCATCGTCAGCCTTGAGCTCGGCGATCTTGCTTGCTTGCTTGCCGTATAACGCAGAACCCCAGACCTTGGGTGTGTTGGAAACAGCGCGCTTGGACAGCGTGGCAATGCAAGCCGCAGCGGAACGGCGGACGAGGGAGGAGGTATCGCACAGTGCGTGAAGGAGGTAGGGAATGATGTTCTGGAAATCAGCGGTGGCTGCAGCGCGCTTGAGGGTGGACGAAGCAGCGCGAAGCGCGGCCACTCGAACAGGTGCAGATGTTGAGGTCGACCATGTGCGGGCCAAAAGTGTAAGGTACACATCTGACTTGTCCACCTCTTTCTGCTGGAGCTCAGGAGACGCCAGGAATCGAGCAGCCTGGTTGGAAGACACAGCTTGCTCGAAGGCAGCGGCGACAGCATTGTAGTCGGTCGTGGCGGTGGAATCCAGGAAACTGCTGACTTTGAAACTGGGGACCGAGATCGTGGAGGGCTCGCTGTCAACTGCATCTTCCATTTCCTCGTCTTCGGATTCGAATGAAATAGCTTGTGTGTCCTCGATGGACTGGTCAATGGAGAGACCAAGAGCCTCCAGGTCGATGTCGTTCTCCTTGGCCGTGATCTGTAGCCTGCTTGCGAGTGTGGGATCCTCGGCGAGTTTCGCAGCGAGCTCGAGCAGCTGACCGTGCTCTTCAGAGCCAAGTGCGCTGTCCTTGACGGTTCGGAGTAATGTCGACAGGACGATCTGTGTCTGTGACGCTGTGAGCAGCTTGGACTCGACGAGTTCTGTAAAGGCGGTGCGCTTCTCGTCTGAGCGACCGGCGCCGCTCAGGGCGCCCAAAGCCAGGCCAAGCGCAAGACGTCCCACAGAGCACTGCGCAGCGGCTGCCGTCAACGCGCTCGACAGCTGTGGCGTCTTCAGAAGCCTCCGCGCGACGACATTGGGGATCTGCGCGCTCGATCGCTGCTCGGCGACTGTGGCGAGGACCAGAATGCACTGGCTGAGGGAGTCGGCGTCCTGGGCCAGGACCATGGCCTCCATCAGAGTATCCAGCACCTTGTCGCCCAGCTGGGCGTTGGTGACGAGGGCGTGGATGATCAGGTAGCATGCCACGACGACCTCGGGCCCGTTGGAGAGGCGCATGGAGCTGTTGAGCACCGGGATGACCCTCAGCAGCACGTCCTCGGTCTTCTGCGCCTGCATGTCCCGGCGGCCCTGTGTGCCCGTGTTGAAGATGCCATGGATGGCCTGGTATGTGACGGTGGCCCAGAAGTTGAGCAGGTGGGTCGACTCGTGGCCGGCCTCGAGCACGCGGACGATGTACGACTGGAAGGCGTTGAAGAAGTCGGGCGTGTTGATGGCCGTGTAGACGATGGTCTGGCGCGGGGGGTTCGTCTTGGCCTGGATGTAGGGGAACAGGAAGCGCAGGGCGTGGCGCGGCTGGGCGGGCAGGATGGACAGCAGGGCGACGAACTGCGGGGTCTGGTGGTAGGGCAGGTACGTGAGGACGAGCGTGTCGGTGTTGTACTCGTGGACCTTGAAGCGGCGGACCAGCCACTCGAGGGCCTTCTGCGCGGGCTTCAGCAGCAGGCGCGGGCCGACGAGCGTGATGAAGGCCTCCAGCACGGCGTTGAGCTTCTTGTTCTCGGCGTCGGTCATCTGCAGGCGGTCCTCCTCCTTGCTCTGCTCGCTGAAGAGGCTGCTGGCGAACTGGCGGAAGCGGGCGTCGAGGGCGCACAGCTCGCGGAAGCCGTCGTGGCAGATGAGGAAGAGGCTCTCGAACGACTGCGACCCGGCGACCCTCGACTCGAACAGCAGCGACTTGCCGTGCGCCGACTTTTGCGCCTTGAGGTCGAGCTGGTGGGTGCTCGACGCCGCGATGGCCGCGAGCTGCTTCTGGAGGGCGGTGGCCATCTTTGGTTTATGTGTATGTGCGCTGCGGATATCTGTTACGAACGGTACAAGGGCCCGGCCATCGGACGCAGCAGGACGGCGTGGTGGTTGTCGTGGCGGGCTTGTTGGTCTGCAGTCGCTGCGAGCTTTGCGACCGTAGCCCAAAATTTCTCGACCTCTCGAAGACCCGCGCTTCGACCAATCACGTTTCGCCCGGCCCGAACTTTTTTACGGTGCGCCATCCAGACCAGCACCGCACCTGGTCCTCGTCAGGGCCGCCACGTGCACGAGCCTTCACCAGCCATCATCAGCCACCATGTTGTCGACATGAGCGAGATCACCTGATCGATCAACTGCAAACAACCCGCAGTTAGCTCGCTCGCAGTACTGCACGCACGCCCATATGTCAAGCGCTCCCAAGTTTGCGAGCTTCCAGCCAAAACCAAAGGCGCCTGCACAACCGCCTCCGGAACAACCCCGGCGTGAAGAGAGAGACCGCAGGGTGCGCAGACCATCGAGGGAGAGGAAGCGTGACGAAACCAAGTCGCAGCCACGTGAGGAACAACGCCATCAAGATGGATCATCGAAAAAGCTCTACTTCAGCGACCGTCGAGGCGATCTCGACATCGCCAAATACGGGACCCTGAACCGCTACGACATCCCCAGCTACAGACGCACCGGCTATGGCAACGTCTTGGGCCTGCCAGATCAGAAGATCGACCGCGAGTACTCGACTGAAAAGACCATCTACATGACGCCACTGGTGCGCCAGCGGCAGAAGCGCATACTGATAGACAAGCACGCTGCCAGGGAGAGCAGGCGAACACTGCGGCTTGTGAAGACCGCAACGAACCACCAAAATGATGCAACACGCGACTTCATTGCGCTCTCTATTACCGGCAAACGGAAACGAGGCTCTGACAGTGACAGCGAAGAGGACGTCAATGCTGCGCCGGACGTAGACTACCGTGGCATCGATGAGAAGCGCGACCCTGACAAGGTTGACGACCCAGACACCTACTACGAGTCGGACACTGAGGCTGCGACTCGAAGCTCCGAGGTCACGCAGAAGAACTCTAGACTGATCCGCGAGACGCGTGATGACTCATCAAATCTCCATGCATGGCTGGATCTGATCGAACATCAGGAAGCCATGATGAAGCTCGACCGAGCCATCTCCGAGCTCTCAGCAGCCGATAGGCAGAACCTAGCCGATGTGCGCATCTCAACATACGAGGAAGCTTTGCGCAAGGTTGGCGACGTAGAAGCAAGTCGGATTGAGTTACACGCCGGCCTACTGCGCGAAGCACAACGGCATTGGAGTGATGAGAAAGTGGCGGCCAGATGGCACGAGGTACTCAAGAAATACCCTCGCAGTGTAAAGCTGTGGTTCGTGTATCTTGACTTCGCACAGTCAGCCTTCTCGCGATTCAAGTATGAAGACTGTCGCTCGGCTTTCTTAACAGCGCTAGGAGCACTTTCCCAGCCTGAAAGCAGACCGGGTATCGATTCTTCGATAAGCTCTTCCAACCACACGACCACGCTAGAAGCCAGAATACATCTATTTATTCGCCTCACGAGAATGACACAAGAGGCTGGCTACCAGGAACTCGCGCTAGCCTCCTGGCAGGCTGTATTCGAGTACAATCTTCTGGCTCCGCTGAATCTTACCATGGACAAGATACAGCCGTTTGAGGAATTCTGGGAAAGCGAGGCGCCGCGTACTGGCGAGCCTGGTAGCAAAGGCTGGAGGAATACCTCGATCGACGATGCAGTCCCTCCGGCGTGCTCAGCTATCTTGGACACATCGGGAGGTCCGGTATCCTCGTTCGAAGACTTTCGAATACGCGAATTGGAACACATGAGTAAGCTCCGCTGCCCAGGCCGCTCGACAGACGATGTGGGCGAAGACGACCCGTTTCACACCATCTTCTTCTCCGATCTGAAAGACGTCGTTACGAACGTGCCCAATGCTCCAGCTGAACTGCAGATCGATGCGTTCCTCTGTTTCTGTGGACTCCCGCCACTAGCTGAGACCCACACAACGGGATCATGGTGGGAAGATCAACATCTGCAGCGCAGCAGATCTGACATAAATATCCCGACGAAGCCGGATGTAGAGACCCCGCAATTTGCAGAAGCGCTTTCCCAGTACTCTCAAAGTCCCTTGGCCAACTTCCAAATGACCAGCGACCTTCTTGTCCAGCAGGCATTCTCATTGGAAACCTCCAAGCTCGACCCAAGCTTCGTGAGGGACGTTCTGAGGTTGTCATCCTCGAACATCCCAGACAAACAATTTATCGGCGAATACCTCTTAGCTTTCGAGTGCAAGCACTTCCCTTCAGAAGTGCCCAAGACTGCGAAGCGCCTGCTCAAGGCCAACCCTAGCAGCGTCCGACTCTATAACACATACGCACTGGTAGAGGACCAGCTGGGTAACACTTCAAAAGCCGCACAAGTCTTCGCTGCGGCACTCAACATCAAGAGCAGCTCGGCAGACCGCCTACAGCTCCTGAGCAGCTACGTCTGGCAAGCGCTCCACGGCGGCGACAAAGCTGAGGGCCTTCGGCGTTTATTACTAGCAGACAGCAAAACACCACCTTCTATCTCGTCAACTCAATCCTCACTCCAAAGCATTCTAGAAGCCGCACTCGTCGCCCACGACCTCCCCTCCGCATTACACTCCACTTCTCTCCTCGCGCTCCTCTCTTACCTCTCGGACAACTGCAACGCCTCCACCGCGCTCCAAGTGCACTCCAACCTCACATCCTGGCTCGCCTCCCACAAGCTCAGCGCCACCTCGCACTCAGAACGCCACGCGCAGGCCATCGCGCGCCTGCTCACCTACCACATCACGCACACCTCCATCGTCCAACCGCGTCTGCTCCGCGCCGCGCTCTCGCCCCTCATCGGCACTTTCCCACACAACACGCTCCTGCTGTCCGTCTTCGCCGCAAACGAAGCGCGCTTCGCCATCGACGACCGCGTGCGCGGCACCATGCGGCACATCCTCAACCTCTCGCCCACAGCGAGCCTGAGCACGTGGGCCTTCGCGATCCACCACGCCACGCTGCAAGGCGCGAGATTGGGTACCACGAGTCATTCCGTGCGTGCTCTGTACCAGCGCGCTACGTCTTTCGATGCGGCGGGGGCGCACAATCCGGTGCTGTGGGGGATGTGGGTGCGCTTCGAGGTGGCGCAGTTGCGGAAGGTGCAGGATACGGTGCCCAACAAGCGACCGAGAAAGGACGAGAAGAAGAGTAAATGGCAAGCGCGGGTTGAGGAGCAGGAGGACAGGGTTCGGGGGGCGTTTTACGCAGGGCTGAAGACGATGCCGTGGTGCAAAGACTTCATCATGCTCGCCTTCACCGACGCAGCGTCGGTGTTCAGCGCCGAGGAATTGGCGAGGTTGTATGGAGTTATGGTGGAGAAAGAACACAGGCTGTATATCGAGTTCGAAGAGTCGAGGTCTTGACGCAATTAGATCTGATATCAATATTTTGGTTCTTATAAACTACCCGCCTTGCCAGTGGCCTGGCTACCTCCATGCTCATCCCCTGCACGCTCAAAGTCGCAGAGACCGGATGCCAAGCCTTGCGTCTCGCCCAACCGCGATGCCCGAAAACGGTTTCATGAGGAGTATCAAATTGCGAATTGGAAGATTCGATACACGAAGCGTGTTCAGCGCCTAGCCCTAGTCTTCCCCAGCAGCGCATCCAAACTCTTCTGATCCTCCTCCATACACTGCTCATGCAAGTTCGGGAACCCCTCCTCATCTTCCAGCCACGAGTACAATTCTCCATCACTCTCCGCCTCAGGCCAGTGCGTCGGCAAGATCCCGTTATCGAAGACGACGTATCTCTTCGGAAAGATCCTGACACCGCACTCACCACGGCGGTCGATGCCGTACGGCTTGTCGCGGAACCCACCACCCTGATCGAAGCGGAAGTCGACCAGGTTCGGCAGCCCATCGGAAATGCGGTCGAGATACGTGCTCCACCTCCCGTCGTACTTGAATTCGGCGTCGCCGTAGCCGTCCTGGCTGGGCAACCGAGTCCAGTCGTGTGTGGGCATCTTCCACTCGGTCATGTTGTCGTCTTGGATGCGTAGGTACGAGGCTATCATGCAGTTTTGCAGGGTAAGCTTGCGGAGCGGCTTGATGGCTACGATCCAGTCCAAGTCGTTGTCGTGCGCGAGCGTGTAGTATCCCAGAGCAAGGGACTCTAGCTTTGGGAACTCGATACCGCTGAAATCGAAGTAGCCTGGGAAGGGGCCCCAATTCTCGTTGTGGTGGTAGATAGACAACGCTTTGAGGTTCTTGGAGATAGGCTTTAGCCAGTGCGCAAGGAAGTGCGATGGGAAAGTCTGCAGTTCGATCTTGGTGTAATCATGGTCGGGCCCGTGCTCGTTACTCTCCTGCGTGAGCGAGATATGTAGCTCGTCCAGCTGATCCATGACGTCGCGGAAGAGTTCTGAGGAAGTGAATTCTGGAAGCGGGAAGTTCTGCAGGTTCTCGATAGTCAATTTGCGGATGGGCCTGTTGTCTTTGTTTGCCGCTCTGTGCTTGATGGCTTGGAAGATAGTCCTCAGCCTTGCTTCACGGATTGACGAAGACTCAGCTGGGTCCTCCTCGTACCAACCCTCTTTACGGCCTTTGCATGCTTTGGTGAAACGAATGTAGAGGGAGTCGATATTGGGAAACTCTGAGAGCGCAGCGACAGCGACCTCAAAGGCGGATTCAGCTTCCTCACGGTGACCGTCTTCAACCTCGTAATCTCCATCTTCATCTTCAATTGAACACGTACGAATAAGGACATGGCGAGGGATTCGGCGAATGGTTTTGTGATCGACGATGCTGTTCCAGGTGCTAACGTCCTCCTCGGACGGGGATAGGTAGAGAGACTTGAACAGCTCTGTGGTAGCTGGTTTGTTAAGCGTTTTGCAGACCATACGCAAAGCGGCCAGATCTCTCCTGCTAGCAATTTGCTTCGTGATGCTCGCGATGAGCTCCGGAGGGAGTGTAAGTAACTCGGGTTGAGTTCGCGATGACATGGCGCCGTGTGCTTGTCGGGTTCTGGTCTTGGAGAGAAATATACAATATCTTAGAGCGAGCGGAACGATGCGGGTTTTATCTTCTGGATGCATACATTGAGCGAGATCGACGATGCCTAGTTCCTGTGGTCTGCCTGGACGTTTCAGTCAACAGTGGCCGCTAGTCCCAAACCTGATTGGCACGATTGGACGCCTAGTACGGTCCGGGCTCATATGACATCCTTGATGAGCGATGACGTGGATTTCCACGCGCAGTAAACGCGATGGTGCACATCTATTTTCGAGACCGATGAGATGCGGTGCAAAAGGACGACAACGTTTGAGCGCTATAGAGGAAGGCTCTCGTGTCGCGGGAGAAGCCAGCGAAACCTCATTGAAGCTTAAAGGGGTTTGGTTACCTTGAGAAAACTTCTCAGCTAGTTATTGGCTCCTTCTTGGAATCCCCAGAATCTGTGGCCTACCACCGGCATCGTCTGGCACCTGAAAGGAAGGGACGCTGCTGGCGCGACTGAGCGCGCCATTTGCGCGCCATCTTCGCGCCAGGTGGAGTGGACAATGCCCGCAACAACATCAATCTTCCATGTCATCTCATCTCATCCATTATCGGTAATAATTCGCCATCACGACGGCATTCTGCACATCATGAATAGTACCCACGCTTGCAGTGACGCCCTCGATTCAGGCATCTTTCCACCGTAAACGCGCAATGAGGATCTTAGCGAACACTTGTCTTCGCTATTCGTACGCACAACTCGGCGGCAGCAGGCATTTGCTCACTTTGATTGTTCAAACTGAGTTCCCTGTTGGACGTCAAGCCTAGCCTTGCAAGTACGCCAGCCTAACCAGAACTCGTACTTCATGCACCAACGTCGTCATGTGATTCTGCTGGGGAAGAGGTGAAAACATTAACTATAGGTGATTGCGGTGCGGTTATCGAATCGTTTGGCCTAACAGCTTTAAGCCCTCGAGCAAGCCGAGCAGTGGTCCAGTTTGGAACTCTGTAACTTCAAGATGCTGGCCCTCGCGTCGTAGAAATCTGATACAACAGCGCCATCGTGATATCCAATAGGCAGTTCCCACACACACGAACGGTGCATAGTGGGAAAATGACAATAATTCGTTCTCCTAACACCAGGACTGGTACCCAACTCCTTCAGCAGCGCGGGAGGTCGACTGAATCATAGAACGCGCGAGAGTCCTCGTTGATGCTTCACTATATATGTCCTGCACGAACAAATCCGGAAGCATGTCAGGTTAGTGTCACAGAACCTTAAATATCTCTCATAGCTAGATTTCAACTATGCTCGCAAGTCGCACAATGCTCGTTGACACGCTCTAGGGTATCTTTCATCGACTGCGCCTTGGCTTCGTCACTGTCTAGTTGCACGAAGACGGGTACATGCATCTATCGTGTAAAGCTCAGCCTGATTCGAGTGAAGTTGCCCCAACATCAAGGAACCAGCGAGCCGTCGCGTCACCGGCTTCGGCGGTGCCTCTTTGCGAGCTACCTTCACTTTCACCTGCGCTCCAGCCGTGCAGCGACCGCGCCGTATATAATGACCGTCACCCCACCCACTGAGTCCTCTATCCTAAACACCACTTGAAGATTTGACTCAACTCATAGCTTTCAGTCACGCACCATAAGTTCTTCTTTTGTTCGGCCAGCGCATGCGCCAATCATGCGACTACGTCCTGCCTTCTTGTCCGCCTTACTGAGGCTGACCACTCTCTGTGGTCTTGCTTCTGGGGTCGAATGTGGCACTGTCTCGACCAAGGCCACTCCATCATGTGGCAAGGGTAGCGGTACCGCGTCTCGCCATGTCGCTTACTACGAAGGCTGGTAAGTCGCTGCGTAATGAAAAGCGTTTGGAACTTTGCTGACAATACCCAGGAACACTCGGCGTCGACCCTGTGACAAGGTTTGGCCTGACCAGATTGACACGACTGGCCTTACGCAGATCGTCTTCTCGTTTGCGACCATCCACCCCGATACCTTCGCTGTTGGCCCCATGCATCCTGATGACGAGAAGCTGTACGCAGACTTTCTCGGTCTTAAGGACGGCTCAGAGAAGTGGATCGGCATCGGTAAGATTCAGCTCACGCCCTTCTTTCCTGACTCCATCGTACTGACTACTCCTAGGCGGATGGGAGTTCTCTGACGCTGGCCCCACGCACCAGACCTGGTCCCTGATGGCGAGCTCCAAGAACAATCGCCAGGCTTTTATCTCCTCCCTGCTCGACTTCCTCAAGAAGTGGGACTTCGCGGGCGTAGACATCGACTGGGAGTGGCCCGGCGCCGACACTCGCGGCGGCAATACCGCTATCGACAAACAGAACCAGGTCGATCTAATGAAGGAGCTGCGCGCGACTCTGGGATCCCGTGGCCTATCCGTTGTCCTTCCTGCGCAGTATGCATATCTGCAGAACCTTGACCCCAAAGCTCTCCAGGGTTCGATCGACGCATTTAATGTTCTGGCGTACGATCTCCATGGTGTTAGTGTCCTACACAATTAACCCTCTCCTTATTACCAAACTGACAACCTCCAGCCATGGGATTCTTCAATTCCTGGTCTCGGTCCCTACGTAAAGCCTCACACGGATTTGAACGAGATCGATGCCGCTCTTGGACTTCTCTGGTCCACCGGCGTGACTCCCTCGAAGGTCAATCTTGGCATCGCCAACTATGGCCGCGGTTTCATCCTCGCAGACACCGGCTGCGCACACATCAATTGTACATGGAGCGGACCTTCAAAGGCTGGTTTATGTACCCAGCTTGATGGTATTCTATCACAGTGCGAAATCCAGCGCGTCATCCACCAACACAGCCTAAGACCCGAGCTGGTCGAGGGCGCTGCCATCAAACAGATTGTTTTTGATGGGCAGTGGTTCGGTTTTGATGACTACAACACTCTCAGCCTCAAGACCGAGCTCGCCAACAACCGCTGTCTTGGTGGCACCGCTCTCTGGGCAATCGACTACGTTTCTTGCACGGGTGGCGGCCCCGTTGGACCAGGGAGTCCACAACAGAGCTCTAATACACCTTCATCTTCTGCTCTTGCCTCCGTGACTGCCTCCACAGCGTCCTTAGTAGGTTCTTCAAAGCCTCCTGGGTCCTCGACTGCCTCCATGGCCTCGTCAGAAGTTTCTTCGAAGCCCGCTGATACTTCGACTACCTCCAGCGCGATTCCGTCGTCTGCGGAGCCTGCACCTTCGTCAGAGTCCATGGTGTCTTCAGCTCCAGCAATGTCCTCAAAGCCTGCAGCATCCTCGACTACCTCCAGCGGATCTGCAAAGCCCCCAGCGCCGATGCCACCTTCAGGCCCATCATCAGCACTCGAATCTTCGGAACCAGCGACATCCACAGCAGCATTTGAACAGTCCTCACAGGCTGCATCGTTGGCGCCTAGCTTCACGCCCTCGACTACCTCCGTCATGTCTCCTGCTTCGGCATCGTCAGCACAAATGTCATCAACCGCGTCGAGCGTTGCCTCGATAGCCAGCAGATCTGAAACAAGCTCAGTGGTGTTATCAAGGGTTACGACATCGCAGGAAGTCCCATCTGGCAGCTCATCACAGACATTGACTACCTTTAATATGTCATCTGCAGAGCTTACCCTAGGAGCATCCTCAGCACAGACGTCAAGCGCCTCGACGACTGCCAGTGACTCTTCTGCTGCGTCTTGGTCAGCAACCTCCAGCGTTGCAAACTCTTCAGAGGCGATGTCTCCATCTTCAGATCGGACTCCGATATTGATCAGCACGATTTTCACGGAGACAAGTGAGGCTTCCGATTCTTCTGTCTGGACATGGCCCACGTCCTTGGAGTCAACAAACTCTGGTAGTTCCGATCATTCGAAGCCCGGTTCGCCCCCTCTGACCTCCATCCCTATCGGTAGCAGTCCAACCACCGTGACGCAATCGATTGTAGGCACCGGAGTCATCACTGCGGTGCCCATCGTTACGCCAAATCCTCCTGACTGGCTCCCGGAGAGGTGTCTCTCCCAATGCTTGCTCTTGGATTGGTGCAGACCGCTCTGTTTCGGTCCTCCCCCGCCAGATCCTCCTCAAGAGGGTCTCGAGCTCCCATGGTTTATGGACTGGTGGTGGACTCTTCCTGTGCCCGGCTGCGTACCGAATAACTGCGTCGACGAGTGCCATGATTTCTTTGGTATTTCTCTTGCGCTATTCAAACAGCCTTTCTGCACTTGCGTTCCTACGACTTGTACGAAGGGCGAAGAAAAAGAGAAGAAGAATGGACACAAGCAGTGCAAATTTCTTGGATGCGGTAGGTAATCTGAATTTTTCCTCGTAGGAAAAACATACTGACTACCTCCAGGCTGCGGCTTCATGGGACTTCCGTTCATCTGCAAGATCAATAATATCGAGATCAACTGGAGCCTCCTCTGGCCACATGGCTTCTTTTGGAACCCCAACCCTTGCTACTGGTTTGGCTGCCCGTCACCACCTGGCCCGCAACCTGGCCCGCCAGGTTGGCAGCAGTGCGGTGTACTGGGCTGCAATGGATATTGCTACGATCCTCTTTTCAAGGGTTGCGATCCTTGTCCAAAGGCACTTTGTCCAGAGGGTGGCCCAAAGACTGGACCTGATCCCACACCCGTACCGTCACGAAGGCCTCCAAAGAAGTGCGAGGAGAAGGACAAGACTACGGTGACAGAACGCTTCGTTTCATGCTTCGAGAACCTCAGTTTGGATCCCACCACGATTGCGTCGATTAACTTCACGCAGACGGATACCTTAAAATCGGCATGCGCTACGTTCGATGCGACCATCACTGGCTGCGCAGTTCTCGGTACTTTGTCAACTACCACGATCACTACGTTCAAGCCTTCACAGACGCCTGAAGATCCCGGTGAATGTGAGGAGAAAGACAAGACCACGATCACCAAGAAGATCATGTCCTGCTTCGAGAGACTCAAGTTGGAGCCGACCACGGTTGCGTTACTCAATTTGACGCGCACTGAAACTATCACTACGTCCTGCTCTACGCGTGAAGAGATTTCTACCGTCTGCAAGGGTGTTGGATACACCACCACCACAACTGCGACAAGCTTCACGCGTACCAGTGAAGTTCAGGTGTGCTCGAGAGTTCCTCTTGACCCGAATAACGACATGGGCGACAATCCCCAGCCTCCTCGCGGTCCCCAAGCTCCTTCGTGCGCAATTTCTCCTCTTCTCTTAAATGATGAAGAAGGAGACAATTCGCAGCCCACGTCTGACGGTCCAGTTTGTTCACGCGCTCCACTCTCTCTCGATGACGAGGAGGGAGACAATGAGATGCCTGATGATATGTGGTCTACGATTTCTGGAAATATAACCATGTCCATGACTTTCACGACATCGCGAGAGGCTCCACCTTCCACTTTGAGCGAGCCGATTACAGCGCCGTGGGGCACGGGCATTCCAACTGGAGCTCCGGGTAATCACTGTTCGGGATGCGACAAATACTTCGCCAAGTGTGTAAAGGACCAGTGCAAGCTGGACGGCTCAGATGCAGAGACGTGCGCGAAGAGCTGCTTGTCGCAGCTGTGCTACGACTCTCAGAGCCCCGACTACTGTAAGGCGGGCTCTTGCAAGCCTACCGCTTGTCCCATAGAGTCGCCGCATGTTATCGCAACGGCTGAGCCTGGAACTCTGTTTACGACGACCTTGTTTTTGCCCAGCACGACTATTGCAGTCACTGCAACTCCACCGAACTATGAGCCTACCTTGTCGCATTCGCCTACGCCAACGTGCACTCATGGTCAGGAAATCTCGCCTCACGGCAAGTGGACAGTGCTTCTCGAGCATAGAATTCACCAGCGACCTGACAATGCCACCTTCAAGTGGGATTTGTGGGATGAACATGGCTGTCACGCTGGCAATGGCGTATCTTCGAACACCATTCTCGGTCAGAACGTCTCTGCGGAGATTGGAGCAATGGGCCGCCCCCAAAAAGACATGATGAAATACATGTTGCACACCAATGTCACGGAGTCTCTGACCTCATCTTCTTCCGAGATCTACTTCCAGATTTCCAAGCCAGTCGCCGGCTGTCAGCGGATGTGCCACGTAGGGTGGAAGGTCAACAATCCTCATCAGAGCCACTCTTGGGAAATTATCGATGATTGTGCCCAGGCTTGTGGCATGCGAGAGCTTAATCTCACCGACGTCACCTGTGAAGACGGTATGAACAAGTGGCAAGACAATGGCGACAGTGCCACCAATGTTCGCGGAGGTTACTGCACGTTCGCCGACGATAGCGCTCCTCCACCACCCGCTCCCTGGACCCGCAACAGCCAATGGACCATCGACCTCATCCAACAGATGGAGTACAAAACGGCATCGATCGAGTGGTGGCTCCGGGATCCCAACGGCAACAACGCGTCCCATTACTGGTGGGCGCTCTCGAAAGGCGACAACAGCATCATGATTGAAACGGATCCCAGCACCCCGCAAGACAAGAAAATGCGGTACAAGATGCTGATGAGCGTCACCGATGCCATGGACAAGGACAAGACTCGCCTCCAGATCACGTACCAGAACGATCGGAACACGCACTGCCACTATTGCGAGCAGCACACGCCGAGCTTGTTGCATCAGTGTCCGATGGCACACGTGGCGAACTGCCAGCCGAGCTACCAGACCGAGACCAACGACGAGAAGAAGCAGTCGCTGCTTGACACGTGCTACGACCGCTGGATGGGATGGTGGCAGAGGTCAGGACCCTGTCCTACCTACATGATCGCCGAGAACAGCACCTTCTCGTGCGATCCCGTCTCTTACAAGTTCAAGCCGCTCAACGCTGGCTTTGAGCGTAGATTCAAGTGTTGGTGGCCCAACGACTTCGATGATCCATTCGGGAAGACCGATCCACCTCCGCCTGTCATCCACTGGCAAATCTACGGGGACACTGGGGATATTGGGGATACTGGTGGAGTCAACGGCACTGCAGGCGCAACGGCTGTCGGTAGTGGAGGAAACGGATCACGAATGAACTCTACCTGGCGCTGAGGATGGATTGGCAAAGGAGTTTGCACGATTGGTGTTGGCAACTAGGCACTCGTGATCTAATGGGTATGTACATAAGCTAGATGGGCGTTCCGAATACGACTTGACTTTCCACACACACTCACACTAGCCCTGCACAAATTCTCCAATCCGCTATACGTGCTCTGATAGATGGATTTAGGCATTGGGCGGCGTATCACCTGCGTTACACTGCGATGACACTGGATTCCGACATAGGCTCGTGGCAGCAGCAAGAAGTAGCAGCGCATCGTGTATTCACAGGCTCCGTGCTATATCAACCTCACCGAATCTAACGTCCTGAATCAACTTCTCTCGTGTGGTTCCTCGGCACCAAGCTGTCTCTTCCACCATCGTGGCTATATATCCAGGCCTCAATACCTTCAGAGAATCACAGAGTCAGTATACCAAGTGATAAAGGAACTTTACCGCTTAACTACAACTTGACGATCAAGCGCTTACCTGGATTGGCAATCAATCAGATATCATACTCAAGGAAACTGATGGATCGAGCGTCTAGCGTTCAGCACTTGAGAGTTCTATGTCTATCTACCCGCCATACTCGCGGCTTCAGCACCAAACCTCGTCATCCCCCTCAACTTATCGCCCCATTTATAGAACATGAACAGACAGGGAATGAAGATCAGTGCCAGAAACCCCGGCACACTGCTCGCCCAATGGATTCCAAGATTAGCGTACATGTGCGCCGTGAACAAAGGAAAGATGGCGCCAGCAATGCTGCGCAAAACGGTGCTGGCTGCAAGTGCAGAAGCAGCGTACCCCAGATACGCATCGACAATGTAGTTGGTGAGTGACATGTACAACAACACCATGCCAAAGCCGAATAATGCCCCAGCGGAAACGCAAATCATGAATGGCAGCTCAGGAGCGTTCGTCCAGGCAAACCAAAACAGCCCAATAGGTAGCGCAGCGGCACCGAGCATCGCTGGTGGCAGTCTCGCCTCAGGCGGCGCGTACCCATCGTACTTCGCTACAACATTCGCATACCGCTTCTGATCGACGAGCGCAACATACACGAGCGAAACCATGATGCCGACGATAATGGCAAGGAACGGTAAAGAAGCGATGCCCTGCTCCCAGCCGCGCGTTTGTTGGAACACGATGGGATACGCAGCGAAGAGAAGAAAGAGAGTGCCGTGCACGACGGAGAGAAAGAGGGACAGGAGCGTGACGATGGGCTCGTAGATGAGCATGATCCAAGGCCGCAGCGCCCCGACGCGGAGTTGCTGTGCAATAGATTTGGGCGCCATGCTTGCGACTTGGTGCTGCTTGCCGGTCTCCTCTGTCAACTTCTTCGCGCGACGCTGTAGCAGGACTGGCGCGTATGTCTCGGGGAACGTAAGTGTCAGCACGACCCAGGTCGGACCAGAAGCGCTAGTTATCAACATTGCGATTGCGCGCCAGCCATACGCTTTGACAAGGAAGCCGCAGACAATTGGGCCAAGGTTCTGGCCAACAAGACCGGCGAGCGTGAAGATGGACATGACGATCCCGCGGTCTTGCGCGTTGAACATGTCGGCCACTACAGCAGGGGCGACAGCTTGAGTGAAAGAGCCGGCAACGCCTCCGAAGAACCGTAGGACAATTACGACGGTCATAGAATCTGAGAAGCCGACGATGCCGCTAAACGCGACAAAGGCGCCGAACGTGATGACATAGAGATCGCGGCGGCCGTACACTTCGCTCAGTGGCGAGAGAATGAGAGCACCAAGAGCGAAGCCAAGAACATATGTAGAGGTTGTAAGAAGGGCAGTGGTTTGGGAAATCGCGAATTCGGTCTTGAGCTGCTCGGTACCCTGTGAGAACCCGGAAGATGCGATTGACACCATGAAGCAAGCAAAAGCGAGCATCATAGCGTTGAACCACTTACGGCCGACACTGAAGTTAAGAGGGTTCTCAACATCGCCTTTCTCCCAATTGACGGGGTAAGGCTCCTTCTTGGCATCCTTCTCGAACTCAATCATGTCAGATTCGCCACTCCATCGGTCCGACGTGCGGCTGCCACGAGGGGTCGCCTCTCAACTTCGAACTCGCCAGACCACACGGGCTCCTTGAGATCGGTTTGTACCACAGGGTTGAGCCAAGTTTGCCTTTGTGAACTCTTTCCAACCCATGCAGAGTGTCGATTGTGAGTTTGGAGCGGTGGTGGGAAGAGTGAGGAATCGACCATCGCACTCATCCGTGAGGCACGGCCTTCTGTGTCGAATACGCTCGTAATGCGCTGGTCCGATTCGACGGAGGCATCGTATGTGTTGAGCCACGGTTTGCTGATCGGCATCCCATCCTCCATTGCCGTAGGCCATACCGTTCGACGACGGTTGTTCTCGAGGTCCTGAAACCGCGAGACGCGGTAAGACGATAGATACATGGTTGCGAGTTTCAGGGGTTCCTATGAGCCCTTCCGTTGATTTAGACAAGCGCACAACACCCAAGAAGAAGAATTAGACCCGAACCAGCGGCAATATGAAAGATAATTAAAAGGGTAGTTTGAGAAGGGAAAAAATCAACGAACTACAAGTTGTGAAGTGTCAGAGGCTATGTATTAGCAAGCATCATATGCAATTTGACAAGCAGATTGTGCGGCTATTGTATTACAGTAAGTGTGCATGAAACATGGCTTCGTGAACGGCGAAGATTGACGTAGGGTTGTGGACCTCTGGATGGCTCCAATGGTTTGGTTTAAATAACGAAAAGAGGCTCATGCAGCCTCGCCAGGCTGAGGATCTCCGACATACGAAGATGTGCATACGACTAGGGAACCTAGTGTCCGCGTGGTGCGAGTCGTGCAGATAGGGAGCTACAATTGATTGGGCGACCGTGCTCCGAAGTCGGTGGGGCTCCCCGAAAGTCTCGACCTTCGAGAAGGGAGTCCGATCGACCTGGTACTTGGGCGTTTCTTGAAGGCGTAATCGATCAACAAAATCCAGATCTTTCTGACTGGACAGGAAACATTGGCATCCGTGGTTGCGGTATGTCTGACAGCCAAGACAATTACGTCGAGTGTCGTCTTGCCAAACAAAACGAGTCTTTCGGCGTGATCCTGATGGCCAATTGCACCGAGAAGCGAGGAAACAAGATGAGGAACCTTATGAGGCAGCTGCGTCGGCATAAATATGCTGACACTGTAATGACAGGATCATCAGCATTACAAAGAGGCGATTGTACATGATGCTGGCGACTGCTGGCGCAATGCCGGCGCCACTGTCTTGTCGCAGGACTCGAGAAGGACGTTTTGGTGCACTGTGCGTTGACGATGTCAGGGTAAGGCTGCGCGCGATTTGAAACGTTCCGTCTCTGTCACTGGTTTGAAGCGCCGCAAGCGTGGAGCCGTTGCGTACCAAGCCGCGTGGCGGAGAAAGTAAAGTACAATATCGGGAGGCGGTATGCTCGTCGCATCGTAAAGCAAACTTCGTAAAAGTAGAGTAGCCTGAGGGCGCATGATCGAGGCCAAGATCGTGATTGCTACACGTAGGTCAGCGGCTTCAACTCGTATCGTACATCAATACTGGGCGTCTCTTGATATCAGTCGAGGTTCGATCCAAACAAGGTTCGTCCAAGAAGCGTAGTGTTGACGAAGCCTTGGTTATGGAGTGCTCCGTCGGTGGGAGGTAAATTATGGAGGACCAGGCTACGTTGTAGTGGCAGTTAACAACGTGATTCGAAAAGGCAACCGTCCTCAAACATCGACTCGTTTCTGCAAAGTCAACTATGGCTTCCATCCCTTGTCGAACGAGGGGAGTCTGGTGGGCTCGAGCACCTTTCCTCAGGTGGGTTTGCAGCAGCCGTAACGATTATGTGGAGTCTTCGAGGTGTTACGATTCCTCACGAACTCAACCAAGAAACAGCTCTACTCCATGTCGCGCTGTCGCAGGAGTCATTCTTAGCGAGACGATGCAACATCTACCTGAGTTGAGATGGAAAGGGAGGAAGGTGGCAGGGCGGGGAGGTGCCAGATGTAGATGCCCAGGCCCATGACGTAAGCAATCTCAGAACTTCGGCAGTCGCGTTGCTGACACGTCCAACGCTCCTACCCCCGCACCGTGTCGAGTTCACCTCTAGATCATTTTTTAATATCAGCATGTCATCAACGGTTAACTCCAGAATTTTCTGATGGCTCATGAGAGTCTTGAGTGAACGTAGCGTACCTGTAAGCCATGCTCGGTTGACATAGGTCCGAGACAGGTGTCAGCAGCCTGCATACCTCTAAACTTGACCCTACACTGGGCCTCCGAGCTCATCAATGTGGATTGTGCAGCAGTTGCTTTGTGATGGAGATCAGAGTTACCTCGTACAATTAGACAGAACGCCCACTGCAGCTGTCACCGACGGCTAAGTATGTTCTGGGCCTCAACTGACGTTACTCGATCATACAGAGTGTCAGCGGCCTGCATGTGTTGTGAGGACCTCACTCTTGGCGATCGAACATCGTTGGTGGATATGGAGGAAAGATGGCATTGCAAATTTGTCTTGGGATCAGGGGACTACTACAAGCAACAGCGTGATAGGCCGCCCTGGAGCAGAGCGCTAACTTATACGCACCAAGGCCATGGAGTAAGGCTTCATCGACATACCGCCCGATTTATCCTTTTGGGTTGGCAGTGATGGAGAGTCTCGCAGCGCAGTGCTCCGTGATGTGTGCCCCGAGCCCTCGAGCGCTGCAATCGCCTACTTCACACCCTCGACTTTGTCCACCGCGGTTGCATAGGAGTAATCGGCGTCTGCGGCAGTATTGATTTTGTCCTTACTGCCGCAAAGATCGACACGTGCGTTGCAGCCACTATGACTGCGAGTATGTACGGCATCGGCTCTGCCGGTGGCGGACACCAGGGGGGGATAGACGAACCTGGTCGTTTTGGCGGATTGTCATATCACGGTGGTGGAGGCACGGGCGGTCCTGGCGGGCTTAGATAGCAGGGTAGTTTCGGGAAAGATGTTGGCTGAGGATCTGGAGGTGGCGGAGGTATGAGAGGAGCCGGAAGACACCATGTTGGAGGTGGTATAGGTGCAGAAGGTCTTGGCGAAAGGCGGTAGATATGACAACTGATCGACTTGTAGAGATGATTTTCTCGAACGACAGGGTGCACAGTCCCTTACTGATTCGAATCAACAGCCTTGAGTTAATGTTTCTGATACCTCAAGAGGAGGGACTGCCCCTTCATTATCTCGACATATCGATCAGAAATATGTTTGCTGAATATTTCTGAAGGACACTTTACATTGGTCGAACCATCAATCCGATCTCCCGGACAACGGCTCCTGGATTCATTCCATCAGCACATGCACGTGGCTTTTCTTACAGCGAAGGCCGACACAAAGGCTTGGAGATGGATAAGCATCGGTCAGATGTTGCTTGAACTGTTCGGAGAGTTTTCGAGCCGCGAGCTAGCCACGAGCGAGCACGCTAATAGATCAAAACCAATCAGATAACTTCAGGCGTCCAACCCCTTTGCACGCCACAATCCGAGGACCTGGCGAGCTCACTACATGATGCCGCGGGACGGCGGTTGAATTGCACTACAGGTAGCACGGTAGGTCCTAAATTTCTCGCCCTTCCCGTCTCTCCACCTGTACCATCTCATCACATTCGTTTCTGTCGTTCTTGCTATTTATCGCCGTAATACATTCCCTCTCACCTCGCAATATCACGATATCGTATACCTGCAGGCTGCATCGTCATGGCCTCTACACTCATCGTCGCATCCCTTGTCGGGTTCGCCGCAGCACAAACCTCCGTGGTCTCCATCCCCTTCTACCTCCTTGACACGCAGTCTATCGAAGCCTCCGTTGTCTCCGCAAACCCGTCAGCCACAACCATGGCCCTCAACTGCCCCACCGGCACCGACTCCAACGACTGCGGGCTCTTCCCAGAGATGACTCTCATCTACGGCCCTTCTACATACCACATTGATATGGGCTACGGCGATGCGCAGGCCTTTACAGGCAGCGAGGATTGTACCCTCGGTGCAACTGTCACTTGTGTGGAGTTTGCGACGGGTAGTGAGGCAAACTTCCCAGGCAGCAGCATGACGACGTACGAGGGCGAGGATATCCTGACATTGCCTGTCACGGTGACCAGTGGGGCGGAGATGCTGGGTGCGCAGGCAAGCGCAACTGGCAGCGCAAGCGCAAGCACAAGCACAAGCGCAAGCACAAGCGCAACTGGTAGCTCTGCAGCCTCTGGAAGTAGTGCGAGTGTCTCTACTGCTAGCATTACGCAGATCGTTGGCACTAACAGCGCGTCTCCGAGCGGTGCCTCTCGCACTTCTGGCGCTGCTTCTGCTTCCGTGACTCCCTCCACAGGCGCAGCAGCAGCCAACGCTGTTATTTCCTGTGGTGCTCTTGTAGGCGCAGCTGCAGGTCTTCTTCTCTTGTAGACTCGCTCAATCAGCCTTTCGCTTTTCGGTCCTGATGCCACACAAGATCGCCGATTAGGTATCCAAGGGTGAGTTCTGGAGCACCTTCGAAGACCTTAGAAGATATTCCAATGTTGCAGAGATTGGGCACTGTAAATAGAAAACACTAGAGTAATGTTAGATAATCCTAGTTCGGAGGTCGGAGAACTTTTCTCCCATGACCCTAAGTTCCCGTCGTTCACCATGTCAGGCTCGCATCGCGTCACCACTTAAACACCCTGCCTCAAGATTTTGAGTTACAAGCAATCGCCAAAACCTATGGCCTGTAACATCTTGTTGACATTCGAACGCGAGCTTGATATTCTCTGCTCGTAGTGGACTTGACATCATCCTGCAGCACGGTGTCTTAGACGCCAACGCATCTTTTTACTTCAATCGCTCATGTTTGTCTCGAGTATGCCCTTGCAAAGTGGCCGCAATCATCAACTACCGGATCCCGATATTTCGGATGAGGAGCTATTGGCAGGCTCACCATCGTGGGAGTTGACTTCCTGACGAAGTAGGAGTAGCCAGAGAGCAGTCAGGGAGGGACGAAAGAGTCATAGCGTAAGGGGCACAAGAGCACTCCCTTAGTTGCTGGATTTAAAAGCTGCGTTGCATAATGAATCTACATACGGTTGATTGCCTCGTCATTGGATTTACGTACAACCACCTTGGTGGTGCATCTTATGCCTTTTGCGTCCCTATCGCGCGCGAGGATATATTCTTCGCTGCACGACCGCTTATCTCGAGTGCTGTAGATATTGGTCGTTGCAACAGCATCTCGAGGGACGTTGATCATTTCGAAATCGACCCGTTCAGGTCTTGTGTAGGTCCAAAGTGAGTCAATCTTGCGAGATCTTGGTGTGAGTCCACTGCCAATCGTCCCGTTTGCCAAACGATTGTTTGCATCAAACTGGTTGTATCGGTCACTTATCGTAGGGCCGCTCTTCTTCAGAAGTGGTCTCAGCGTGGGGATCGTCGCGGCAATGATGCCAACATTCAGTTGCATACTTTTAGCATAATCAGTACTAGGCATGAATAGAAGACGAGAAGATACTCACAAGCCCCAAAACTGCACGCTCGACTCGCTGGATTAGAGATTAGATGAGTCGTTGTTTGTAATTACTGCTTAAACTCACAAAGTTCTGTCCTTATTCGTAACAAGTGTGAGCTGATAGACCGTCTTAGTGATACCCATCGCGACCGCCAGATATCCGAGACTCAGGATGCCAATGATATACATCCTCGTGCGTTGCGACATCTGAAGACACCAGACGATAGGTATCGGTAGACTTGCGGACAAGATATCGGTGGCGATGTTGAATCCTGTCAGATGTCACGAGAGAGCTCTGCAGCTCAAGATGTGTCACTCACCAGTATTAGCCATGGCAACAGACTTGAACAACTCCATTGAGTAGCAGGTTCCACCCAGACCAGGATTCCAGAATGCAGCCATCGGTCGGCAGCGAAGGAAGAACGTCAACCATGCTCCGCTATTGACGTCAGCACAACGTCTCCTGGACAGCAAGGGAAAAACTCACATGGAATAGATGATGACAAAGCCTATTTCGAACCGTCAGAAAAGCACTCATCATATGTGCTAGAACCGCTTTACAGTCGGACTCACCAATGAGCGCCCATAAAGAGCGAGAGTACCATTTGTTCTGGCTAAGTCGCAACAAGAATAGAGCGATAGAAATCTTGAGCATACCAAGCGCTCCAATCGCAGAGATGGTAGCTTGAAAGAACGATATCTTCTCGAATGCGATCCGGTCCTGCTTTGATACAGCCTCACTGTGTCGACCAAGTCCGTGATAGCCTTGGAGTACAAAGCAGATCCATCCACCGAGCGCCAAAATCTGTTTGTCGTCAGATCAAGAAGAAGTGATGACTGAGAAGGACACATACTGAGGCTATCACTATGGCAGCGTCGTCTCGCCCCGGAGAGCGCAGAAAGCTCACACGAGCGTACACACGAAGACCGACAAGGATAAGTGCAAGCACATGTATGGTACCTGTCACTGCGAGAATACGGGGCAGGTTGCTCTCCGCAGCCCATTGAGCGTCCATGTTGGACAGATGTGTGAGCGAGTGGTATCAGGTGACGACCAAAGACAGCAGAATGCACTCCTCATTCCTTCGAATCGCGTTGTCGTCCTTCAAGACCTTATGGTCCGAAACCTAACATTCGGCTACAGCCTCAATCACGCATATAGCCCGTAGTGACCGGGATGTGCACGGAGCTACTTTCCCCTCGTGCCGTGTTATAGAAGCAGGAATGTCACACTTTCCCCGCGTGGGGGTTGAGAACTAGGGTCTAAGAATTGTAGTAGTAGTAGCCATCGAATTGTGGTCTTCGAGGAGGAAGAGAGCGCACGCGAGCTCGAGGTACATCGGTACAGCCACGCCGACAGACTCGCACCCGATTAGTCCTGGAGGATACTGACAAGGTCCACCACTGGAAGTTGAAGACTGAGGTTGCATGCTGTCCAAGATCTCATTACCTGGAGCCAAACGGCTGCAACAGGATTCTAGGAAATCATACGTTGGAACGTTGAACCTTGGCTCGCCTTGAATGGGGTGAGCGTTCCACTATGGTATGTAGTAACGCGAGTCAAGTTCGATGGTGGCCTTACAACTTCCTGACAAGATTGCCAACACGTGCGGCAGAACGCTCGCAGCCTATTCGTCGTCAACGGAAGGCGTGGGAGCGGAGGAACGTCCAAAAGCATGTGGGTGCGGAAACAGATGAGCGACCCTTGCCAGCTCCTTCCTGATCGGGCGAGCCTTAATTTTGAGCTGTTTCATAGCCCTCGCACGCATAGCGAGACTCTTCCACAAATACACCAGTATTATCGCCAAGACGACTTCCTTTCCAGTCTGTGAACCTGAAAGTTCCAGGAAAATCGTAATTAAGTATTATATGGCATACTTACGCTCGCGTCAGGAGCACTTTACCCGTCCATCATGCCGGTACACCACGCCGTTGCGCGGCGTGGCGTGCATTATCCGTCGCGAACGGGCGAACCATCGCTGCGGGATGTGTCCCTGCATGTTGGCTTGCACGCATGCTCGCCTGAGTATTTTGTTTTGGCGACACGAGTTATCTTGTATAGCTGAAGACAGCTCGGATATGATGCTTCCAGGCAGCTGCCCATATAGACAAGGCATTGGTAAGTCTTGGGGAACGGATGTTTGTGGTCACGTCGAAGGATTGGCAACTCGTTTTTGAGAACAGCCCTCCACCACGGTACAGGCCCGCGCGGCTCGGACCACAGGTTAAGGAAGGATGCTGGCGACCACTACCCACTTGGCGGCCGGCGGGCGATCCAGACTAGCATTAGTGATTAGGTCGCATATAACTGCAGTCGTCGAGCCCTATTGTCGAGTTGCAGCAACCATCAGCATATCTTTCCGCTTCTTGCAAGATGCATTTTGCAACCGTTTCAGCTGCCATACTAGCATTGGCGAGTTCTGCTCAAGCTGCGGCGCTTCAACCTCGGGATTTACTCCAAGATCTGCAAAACCAAGCCTTAGCAAATCTGAAAGAAGCAGAGTCGAACAACACCGTTGCGAAGAGAAGCTGTTCAGTCTTCAACGCCAGTGCTCGACGCGACTGGTGAGTGAGCCTATGTCAGCAGTCAATACTGTTATCCGGACTGACCCGACTGTTGAAGGAACTGGATGAGCTCAAAGGAGCGAAAAGCCTATATCAAAGCCGTGCAGTGCATGTTCACATCTCCATCCAAGTCGGATCCAGCGATCGTCCCCGGCGCGAGGAACCGATACGACGACTTTGTCGCTCAGCACATGAACCAAACGCTCACGATTCATGGCACCGGCAACTTCTTGAGCTGGCATCGTTACTTCGTACATGGCTACGAGAAGGCCCTTCGGGAAGAATGCGGCTACACAGGCTATCAGCCATATTGGAACTGGTTCACATATCAGGAAGACCTACGAAAGTCGCCAATCTTCGATGGTTCCGACACAAGTATGAGTAGTGATGGCTCGTTTGTAGCGCACAACGGAAGTGTCGGAGGTGGAGGAAAGATCTTCTTGCCGTCAGGTGAAGGCGGCGGATGCATCATGAGTGGACCATTCAAGGGCCTCCAAGCACACCTCGGTCCTCTATCGCCGACAATGGGCGGCGAAGTCAAAGTCAACGGGACTTTTGTGTACAACCCGAGATGCCTCAAGCGCGATCTCACAAACTTCGCATCCAGCAACTGGTTAACGACCGACAACCTGTACAACCTGACACTTGGTCCCGCCGCTAAGAACATCGCCACCTTCCAAAATGAACTCCAAGGCCGCTTCGACCAAGGTTTCCTGGGGTTGCATGCTGCAGGTCATTTTGCGATTGGTGGTGACGCTGGCGACCTCTTCAGCAGCCCCAATGACCCCGTTTTCTTCATGCACCACGCAATGCTAGATCGTGTGTGGTGGATCTGGCAGGCACTGCACCTTGACCAGTACAAGACTGTAGCGGGTTCCGTTACCTTTTTCAACAAACCCCCGAGTCGAGACACAGTCTTGGGAGACACCGTGCAGATGAACTGGCTGAACCTTGACACGAGAACGATTGGTGACCTGTTGGGAACTCTGGATGACACGCCATTCTGCTATATATACCTTTAGACCAAGTAGCCTGATCATGAATTGTGCGTTACTCTTCCGCTCCTTCTTCATGTTGGACTCTGTATACACTCGCACTGTCATAGTCGCATCTGACTCCCGTGGTCAGTTGAAAGGGATCATGCAACCCTTTGTACTCAAGGCCTTTTTGGGCCACTATGTTTAGGAAGCCTTTGTTTTCCAAGTATTCAGCCCCCCAGTCGTCTAGGTACAACTGTTTAAGACCGGGCAGAACTTTATCGACCTTCTGTACAAATTCTGACAGAGCGTGGTATGCTAAAGGGGTGTGACACGGGTATTGTTCCAGGTGCAGAACCTCTAGAGACTGCGGTAGCCGTGTTGCAAAAGCTAGGCGTCTCAAGGTTCCCGGCGTAGGCTGGAGGAAGTCGTCGTCCTCGTAGCATCGACCGGTTGCAGCGCGGCATTCACCTTCTGTCGTGTTTATCGAGTGACACTCCGACTTAGAGAGCTCCGGATCGCTTGTCAGAAGTGATGTTGAGCAGCGTAAGGTTCTGAGTCGCTCGAAACCTGCAAGTGACACGTATGGCCATTCGTCACCATAATGAACTGTGAATGATTCCTGTTGACATGTCAGTGGATACGAGTTTGTCCCTTTCTAGTAGTCTAAGCTCACGTGTTGATCTTGACCATGAACAGTCAGATGTTCTAGCGAGTGACCAGCATAGAGCGAAAGAGCAGAGGTAATCTTCTTCGGTGAAAAGGAACCGCCTTCGTACACATTGGAATATTGTCCGTCCGAGTACGCAAAGGTCTTCAGGTTGTTGATCTTACCGAGGACGTGAACCAGTTCGTCCGGTTCGAAGGTCGAGTCCTCGAGTATAAGTGTTTCCAGGTTGGCGTTTCGTACCTCATCTATATCCATGAAATTCTTGGAGGCGTTCATCCTGCTTGCCGCAAACGTTCTGACAGATGGTAGGCACATACTGGCCAACAGCCAATCCATGGGTACTCCACCTTCATCATAGCGACGATCCAGTTTGACCTCGACGACCCTCAGATGCTGCATTGGTAATTTCGCCATGGTCAAGGAAACCTGTGCGGCACTGACAAGCACGAAAAGAAGGTCATCATCACCCACTGGGCTGCCGAAGCACTCCAATCTACGCAGATTGGGCGCCATGGAGACTAGATAGGTGGAGAGCCATCGCATCTGGGTGTGCTGGAGGCCAACATAGAGATTGTCTTGCCATGATCTGTGTTGGAAGACGTCAAAAACGTCTCCATACATGTCGCTCAGCTCTCTCAGTCGTTCCAGCATCTCCATACACTCCGACTCGCTGTATGCTCGTTCCTCAAGCTCACAGTCAAAACCTAGCGTCTCGATATAGCAGGCAAATTGTTGGTTCCTGGTGAGCTTGAGAATTTGCTTGTGGAAAGATCTTCTGGAGTCGTCGGAATCGATGGTGTTCCAACGCTGCCACAGTCTTCCATGTTTCGAAAGGACACCCTCCAAGGCATGGTACGAGTCGTGACAACAGAGCGCCAACGCATAGGCATCACGATGTTGGCAGAGCTCTAAGATGGTAAAAAGAAGCTCGGCAGGAAGATCGTAGATGAACATCGTGGACGTGAATGATAGATGCAGTTCCCTCCATGGCAGAAGATCGGTAGTTTCAATGCAGCCAAGCATCAAGCGAGATTGCTTGGGGCCGCTGCCTTTAGGCTGAATTGTAGTTCTGAGACTTCAGTCTGACAGGATTGAATTTGTAGCTGTGAGTGATGGCTCAGTCGTCTGTTATTTGTAAAGAGCATATCATCCATGCGCACATGTCATGTTGAAGACTGAGTCTGAGATCTTCGCACAGTCAGCAAAGCTGAGGCTGCATTACAGCGTCTAGGAGCGCTCATAGACTCGAGCTACCGCACGCGCCGCAAGTCTCGCACGGCATAATTCTAGTTGGAGTTGATTTGCATGAACTGCGAAGAGTCGTCATCTTAGAAGAGGTATTGTGAAGAAGAAAACTGTGGTTGCTGGTGGGCAAGACGCAAGGCAAGGGCACGCGAGTTGGGGTCAGCAGAATTGCCGGCTTCTGATTGGCTCGATCCAGCTCGATCGCCAATCAAAGTCATCACTTTCGAAAGTGCAACAGCAGTTACAAAGCCTGGAAGTCTATAGCCTTCTTTACAATCTCAAAAAGAAGAACGATCATGTCTCAACCAACGATCGGTATTGTTGGTGCTGGGATTGGCGGTCTCACACTTGCCCGCTGCCTCCTACAGCGCGGCATCCGCGCGGTGCTGTACGAGAAAGCACCATCAAGCCCCCGTCATACCTATGCCATCACACTCCAGCCAGCTTCGTATAGACCGCTGTTGAAAACGCTCAACATCGATGAGAAGACATTTAAGAGCCGTGTAGCCGTCGATGCCGGTACCGGAGGCTCTGGCAGCATCGATTCCGAAGGCTATGGCTACCGCGACCTCGAACCATCATCATTTCGGGTACATCGTGGAAAGTTCGAAGACCTACTACGAGAGGGGTTGGACGTAAAATGGGAGCACACTTTGCAGAAGATCGAGCAGGGAAAAGGCGAACGGCTTACCCTAGATTTCACAAATGGACAATCAGTAACAACTGACGTCGTCATTGGCGTCGAGGGACCGCACTCAACCGTCCGCAAACAATTCCTACCCTCAGTAAACCCGGACATCTTGCCGTATGTCGCATTCAACGGGAAGCGCAGGGTACCACGGGATATCTTCGACAATTTATACGCCTTAGCATTCCAAGACACGACAGTTGTGGAAGTTCGTCACGAAGACACAGTCCTTAACATCAGTATCAACGAAGCCAATCAGGAGAAAGTCAGCATCAGTTGGATCTACTCTCGTCCTGCGCGAGGGTCATCAGACGCATTACACAAGCCTGACCGATCTAATGCAGCTGCGAAAGAGATTCCACAGGAGTTTTTCACTGAAGTGGAAGGATTGACAGAGTTGTCGCAGCCATTCACCGATGTCTTTGACGCGGGAAAGCTGCGCCAGGAACGGATTCTGCATTGGTTGATGCGCAGCAATCTTATCCAGAGATCCGAGTTGCAGCGATTGGGACAGAAGGGGATAATGCTGATAGGAGACGCCGCCCATGCAGAGCAAATCATCGGGGGTGGAGGTGCAAATGGTGCTATTGATGATGGCATGAGCCTTGCGAAATGGATCGCGGAGAAGGGAACCGTAAATACCGTAGACTGGTATGATGAGAGGTACGCGAGCTGGCAGGAGGGTCAACAGAAGAGTCAAGCGAGCATTGCGGGTATTCATGGCCAACACGATGCTGGGAAACAGAAGCTGTAGGGAGGGACGTTGCAAGTTTGTTAGCGGATATTGCACTCTGGAAGCTTGAAGATGATCACAACAGCTTAATGATGAGCGTTACAGATGTCGCAGAAGCCACCTCGACCTTGTTGTGCACCCCAACCACCTCTTCCGCCTCTAGTCCTTCGCCCGCCTCTGCTGCCTCTTCCAGTTCCTCCTGTGTCATTGCCACTACCTGAGTCATTGGGACTTGCCTTGCGCTCAGGAAAAAATGTTGGCCTTCCATTCCACCCATTCCAGTACCACTTTTCTCCCCTATTATACCATGTGATCATCGCGTCGGTAATTCCCACTCCGTCTGCGACTTCGACGCCGCGCTCGCGTGTCTTGCGGATCATGTATAACTTCGATTGTGACAGGGGTGTGATCGAGTACCCAACCTTTACGCTGTCCGTGATAGTATGTCGAAGGAAGGCTGTGAATTGGGTCTTGCTGGGGACATCTGGAATGCCCATCGCACGCAGAAAGCCAGGAAAGCCATTGATCTCACGAATGTCACGAATGCGCTGAGCCATTGCTGCAGAGATGCCTGGTGGAGGCGCACCATGGCTGTCGAAGAGTGCTTCGCGGAGATCAACAAGAGATTTGCCAGGTTGGCGAGCCGATGAACTGAACAGTTTGAGAAACATGAGTAGCCGGTAGGATGTTCGGGAAGCCTCGAAAGTCTTCGCCAAACGGTATTCGGATATGGCCGACGGCTCCAAGTATGCAAGCTCAGGCATATCGGCGCCCTTCGAGTCTAGCATCCAAACCACGTTGCGGAGGATAGCTTCTTTGATTATCTGGAACATAAGTGGTCGAGCGAGTCCGTCGTCAGAAACAAGGGCGGCGACAAGCAGGTGACCGAGGTCAGGGAACTGCTTCTTAGTGTGAGGACCGGTCAGAAAGCGATTTACCATCTTGTTTGCGGCTTTGATAATGCCGGCATTTTCCGTCGCCAGACACAGCAGTAAGTGGAAGCAGGCGAAGTATGCCTCGACAGCTTTCTCAGAGGCATGACTAAGAGTGCTTCGCTCGTCAGGTTGTCTGAAGCCTTTTTCAGCATCGGCAGAGAACTGAATGACCACGTTGTTCATGAGGTGATAGAGAACGTCGATATCTCCAGGCTCCTTGCTGCGCATGCCAGCGCGGCTATGAATGGCTTGCAGACACGCAACAGCGGTGCCTTTCGAATGCTTCCAATGCCGCCTACCAAGCGGTAATACCAGCCACTTGTCAAAAGCCACCCCTTGCACACTGCGACGCACATCGAGCTGAAAGAAAGCCTCCTGGCTCAGCAGGTCGAATTCAGATCTCAAGACTGGCTTGTTGCCGCCGATGACAGAGATGCCAATGCCGAGCCTAACATCCATGTACGACTTCTTCAGGCAGAAGCATTGCAACTCGCGTGTGCGTATGAAGTCATAAGAGTGAACGGTACGCTTGATGAAGGGTACAGCATCGGCCAAGGCGAGGACGTCCTTCGTTGGCATCCCCTCCAGCATCAGCAGCACGACCTCATCAGGAATTGAAAGCAGTTTCGACACCGTTGCTTGAGGCGCTTTTGCAGCCACCCTCGAGCGATGGACGGAAGGCACAAGCGTCCAATCCGGGCTGTATCCGCAACTTTCACAGAAATAGTCATGGCTTTTCCAGTTCTTGCCATACCGCCAGTCATCTCCTGTCTTTTGAGCTCTTCGAAAGTCTCGCAAGTTCACAGCGTCTCCGCCATGGTCCTGCTCTAGCGACTCGCTGGTGAAGAAGCTTAGAAGCTGGATGAGAACTCCTTTTAGGGTATATGCCGGTGTCCAACCTTCATCGGTGTTCAGAATACTGGCACAGATGTAGCCTCCGTAGATGTTGGGGTGAATGATCTCGCTCTGGATAGAGACTTGTGGAGCGTAAAGAGGGTAGGCGTCACTAAACTCAATGAAGAGGTGCAACGGCCCATACATTTCAGTAGAAAGTATGAGACAAGCTTTACGAAGATCTTGCTCATCCACGTGCAGGTGTATGTTGGGGTATGGATCCTGCTGTATCTCGGCGATGTCGCTCAGAAGGCGGCGGTGCAAAGCACTGGGCGCGAATGCTTTGTTAGAGGCGGTCATATCGACAAAAGATGACACGACGTTGGTAAAGAGTGTCGCAGAAGCTTTCAAAATGCTGGATCGAGGAAGCGATGTTCCTATCGACTTCGTGATGCTTCTGCAGGAGAGAAAGAATGCATCATTCATATACTCTCTTTCAGTCGGCGAGATGAAAACGAATTCGCTTGTAACGCCCTTCAAATTGTTCTTCATAATTCAGATGACGGTACTGTGCCTTTGAGCAGCCAGGCAACAGATTGTAAAAGGCGGAGTCCCGTGCGCCTCTGCCCTTTTCGACAGGCGCACAAGCTCTGCTGCGCAGCCTGCCCAGGTGGTCATCCGCATGATACAACAGCGAGACGCAGAGGAAACATTGTTACAGTTGATGCAAGGCTTCGTGATACCGAAGGAGGGATAGATGCATGTCGTGGTGTTTCATGAGGAAGGCAGTTCAGAGCGCTGGGATTGCGGGGATTGCAGACGCCGAGGCTGTGCTGACAAAGTAAGCTGAGACTAGCCACTACGGTTCCTTCCGCCTGGGTCATGGGATCTTCCACTGCGACCTTTGCAACCAACTCGATATTCGCCCGCATCTTCGGCCCCTTTACTACGAGTCACAGCTTCATCCTACAAGCTATGCGCTGTCTAGACAGCGGTGTGATAAGCAAGGCGAGTGTTTGGGCACCAACGTGATTTGGACCAGCTTGGCCACGGCGAAATTCGAACCACAGCCTCGGTCAATGTCGATCAGGGCAACTTCCATGATGACAAACTCTTTCTCGTGGAACCCAGATTTCGAATGCATCACGAACCCCGGAATCGTTCCATGTAAGCACCGGCATGTCGTCGTTAAGAATTGATGGGGCGGACACAAGCTTGTACCCAATTGACAAGTAACGAAATGAACGTAATGAACTTTATCGACAAGTGACTCAAGGCTTGGGGATACGGAGTAGCGACGTAATATCCAATGCCATCATGACGCAGTTCTCTCCGCATCATCGCTTGCTCCCGCAGCCTTCCGCTACCCAACGTCTGAAACCGTGCATCGGCGATATTTCTCGTTCGAGCGTTTCGAATTGGCCGTTACATCTTGCGCTACACGCTCTTGGGGCCTCTGTCCGCTCGATGGAGAAATTATGGCGGTCTTATGAATATCCTTGATCAACTTTCATGGACACTGGACTAACACATGGACCTTACGGCTTCTGCGTTAAAAAGGGCCTCTGAGAACCGCCACTGAAGACCAGGAATGCTTCGGCAATCTGCTATGTGATTTAGCCACTACTCTATCTATCTCGTTTATTATTCATCCTTGTTCTGTTCTGTTGGTAGTCCTCGATACTACGTCCGAATCATGCTTTCTCTATCGAATCTCTACCCAAGGGGTGAGCTAGCTTCACCACCACCGGCTCAACCACTTCGCGAGCCCAGTCTCGTGTCTTCTGTAAACGACTGCGATGACAACCCTGCCCTGTTCGTACGCTCGAGATTTTTTTACGGTTGTCGCAGCGCTGAAACTGTTCGGCGTAAACGCGAGTCATACAATCTGTCTGGCAGCATCTTCCTGGTTACTTCTTCGGGTAAGATCTTGAATCTACCTGTACCATCTGAAAGTCCAGCAGATCCGCTGAATTGGGGACGATGGAAGACAGCAGGGGCCATCATTGCAGTGTCGTGGTATTCCGCTGTGTCATTACCCGTCGTCCAGGCAGCTAGCATGGTCTACCACGGCATATTGATGGAGTTCCATCGCCAGGTACGTGAACAGCTCGGATCTCCTGTAACCCTTTGATTGAATGATCTAACAGGACATTCATCCGTGGACGGTCGAGACGCTTGTCACTGCTCCTACTCTCTTCATGGGCTTTGGCGCGTTGTGCTGGGTGCCACTGTCATTGGGTATGGGAAGGCGTCCAGTCTTTCTCATTGCAGCGCTGATGATGCTGCTGGCAACTATCAGTGCTGGATACGCGAAGAGCTTTTACCAGCTGCTCACGTGTCTATGCTTCCTTGGAATAGGCGAAGGTCTCTCCTTGACTATGGTAAGCAGTATTGACCTTCTGTATATCCACGTACTAACTTTGGAAGGCTCTTCTTATGATGATCGATATGACCTTCATACACCAACGACCCAAGGCAGTGGCTCTTCTCTGGTCACTGGCCGGCTTTGCAGGCACAAGCTCACTAGCCATCGTTCCGTACTTGTCCAACCATGGCGAGGACTGGCGCCAATACTACCACCATTGGTCAATCCTGATGGGGATCTCATTTCTCCTTGTCTTTCTCCTCTACCCAGAAACCTACTTCAAGCGGCCTACTGTCGCCTTCGATGGGCTGATCCTCTTGCAAAGCGCCACCGAGAAGCTCACGGTCTATAACGATGACGAGGCTGATTCCGACATTTACCGGGATCTACCAGACCTGCCTGCTGGCCAGCGAGAGGGTTTCAATGGTCTGCGTGACCGTCTCGGCCTCTCTCGGTCGCCGTTCGCAACCTGGGCAGCCGTCGGTCATTGTTACTACCAGATGGCGCTTTGTGTTATTAATCCCCTCTTGTTCTGGGTATTTATCGCTTCAGCCGTCAACTTCGCAGGGATGCTCTTCATCGGCGCCACGTACGGTCAGATCCTGCGCTCGCCACCTTACAGCTTATCCTCAGCGCTGATCGTGAACGTCAACATCTGCTCTGGGGTTGGCGCACTGTTCGCCTTCCCCTTCGGCGGCATTCTGGTTGACAAGATCATCAATCGTCTTGCACGACGCAATCGTGGCGTCCGCGAGGCCGAACATTTTCTTGTTGGTTACATTCTGCCTGTTATTACTGGCGCGCTGAGCACGTTGATCTACGGATTTGTTGTGCAGCGGAAGCTTCACTTCGCGTTCTACTGTCTTGCGTACGGCCTCAATGGGTTCTCTTGGACAACTCTTTCTATCAGCAACACCATGTGGGTAACTGAGGCTTTCCCACGATGGGCTGCCCCAGCCATCAGCGTTCTGGGCGGGGGGTGTTATATCATAAGCTTCTCTATGAGTTTCGCTTTGGTGCCATGGATCAAGGCGCATGGGTACAAGCTTGTGGGCATCGAACTTGCGGTTTTGCAAGTCGTGGGTGGACTTGTGGCGCTCCCGATCGCGTTCTGGGGGAAGAACGCTCGACAAATTATTCACGGCAAATCGGCTGATGAGCGAGCTGGGGCACTTCGACCTTTGTAGTACCATCTTGGCACTCTGGCAGCTTACCTGTTCTTTCGAGTTACATCTACGGTATTGTGGCTGGCTTTGTATTCAAGCCTTCCATACGCTCCTGCTCCTTGCTCATCAACATCGTCAACGGACCCTTGGGCACGTCTTCGCGGTCCAAGAGCAACTCTATCATTCGCAGCCCTGCCCCGTCCGACAGCTTTTTGTTTGCCAGCACCGCCTCAAGCTCGCTCCATGTCCTCGCTGACGCTGTGAACGCACCCTCCTTTGCGCCGAAGAAATTCGGTGCGCCCAGATACCTCCAAGGGGCGACATCATTGTAGCCCTCGTTCAGCCCATGTATAGCTCTTTCAATCGTATATCCGTCATTGTTCAACACTACAATAATCACATCAAGATTGTGCCGTATTATTGTCGAAATCTCTTGTATAGTCATTTGCAGACTCCCGTCACCGATGAACAAGATCGTGCGGCCGCACTTCGCCTCGTCACTTGCGGCACCGTTAGCTTGTTCTTGCATCTGCCGTTGAGCCAGTGCGGCACCCTGCGCGGCGGGGAGCATGTAACCAATCGACAACCAGGTCACAGGCGCGAAGATACGGACATTTGGTGGTGTGCGCATTTCACGCACGCCGTAGCCAGATGTTCCTGTCTCGCCCATCACGATATCGCCGGACCGAATGAAGGGGGTGAAGAGGCCCCAGAGCTCCGAATGTGAGATTGCTTCGTCTTTTGTCACGTTTGAGAAGGTCGGAGATTGTGTTTGCTGCCATGTAAGACTCTGCAAGTCTGACGCTTGATATTGGGCGAGCTTGGATGCGTCGAGCTGGGCAAGAAGCTTCGAGACGCCGAGACGCGCCGGAATGTCGCGGAAAACTTTGCTGCCAATCTCGATTTCGGTGTCTGAGAAGACGATACTGATGTCTGACTTGGGTTTTGCGGTTAGGGCATAGGAATTTGTTGTGCTGAAGTGGGGACCGAAGATCAAGACCAGGTCGGCTTGCTCGAAGAAGTCTTGTACTGACTGATCGTCGAAAGATCCCTTGTACACGCCGTGGAAGTTGGCTATGCTTTCATCAATCAAGCCACGTCCATACGATGTTGTCCATGTGGGCAAGTTCGTAGCTTTAATGAACGATTGCACATCCTTCGAAATGTGAAGCGCTCTGCATTCACCGTCGAAGAGGATGACAGGCCTTTTCGCTGTGTAAAGTCTATCAAAGACTTGACTGAGGACATCGTCGAGGGCTGGCGTTTCAAGTGGCTCGGGAAGTGCGATGAGGTTTTGGAGATTTGCCGATCGTACAGACGCGCCAACTAAGTCGACCGGAACCTCGATGTAGACTGGTCTGCTGTGAATGAGACACTGTTGAAGCACTCGGTCGATCTCAAGTGGCGCAGTGAGCGGATCTCTCAGGCTCGTTTGAGCTACCGTAACATGCGCATGCATCTGACCGAATCGCCGAAAGTTACCATCATTGAAAGTGTGGTGTACGCGAACTTGGGCATCTTGGGTGGCACGGTTTGGCGTTCCTACGATATGGACCACGGGTGCTCTCTCTGCGTAGGCGCCTGCAATAGCGTTGATCGCTGACAGCTCTCCAACTCCAAAAGTAGTGACGAGGGCACCGATACCTCGGATCCTGCTGTAGCCATCCGCTGCATACCCAGCGTTCAGTTCATTAGCATTGCCGACCCATAGCAGTCCCGAGGGCTCAACATAATCAAGCAAGTCGAGATTGAAATCACCTGGCTGTTATCAGCTTACTCTGCGATCCAACAACACTGCAAGCCATTGCTTACCAGGAACTCCGTGAACGGCGGAAGCGCCAAGCTGTTTCAGGCGAGCGAATAGATATTCTGCGAGTTTGACGGTCTCTGGCATCGTGAAAGATCTTTGTACTTACTTTCAGTTGCAGATTAAACAGGCCTTTGTTGCCATTTAAACATGTCGCGGGTCAACCTTGGGAGCTGTGAGCGTGTATGGCGCCTCGCGGGTGAAGTGGGGTCACAAGGCGCGCTTGCTCGCGGCTGCCATCGCTGATGCCGAACACTCCGACACTCCGAATTCTTTGCGACTCGCACGACGGCAGTCACGATGGGCGATTTACAGACACCCCCCTAAACCTAGGCTACCTGGTAAGCGCCAGAGACGGTATATCGCGTCGACTACCCGCGTGCGACCCTTGTAGGCCGTCGAAACGGTCGTCTGGCCACGGAAAACCTGTATGCTCCTGGTGCAGCACCAGAGGAACGGGCGACGAATGTTTCTATCGCGATAGACCGTTCAAGAAAAGGAAAACACAAGGCTTTGTTGACGATGTAAGCGTATCACCGCAGAATGCGCCTCCTAGGTTGGCCATCTTCGCAGCATCTGAGAATGGATCGAAGAAGTCGCGACGATACCCTAATCCAGGCTACCTAGGACCAGCAACCCACACCACCTTCTTGGATCACCTCGCCGGTAATGACCATAACCACATGCCGAGCGCCTCATTGAAAGAGATGAGTGGCCGCTTCAGTGCATCTGATTGTGCTGTGACTGTCGATAAAGTCGACAGGGCGCAGCGTCCCTCAATCAGGCTCACGAATCCGCCCAAGTAACAGCGTGGAAGTTCCTAATCGAGACCTGGACAATACGAGGCATTAAATTATCCCTGGCTGAGCCATTCACAATGTTGTGCGCCGCTGCGGTTTGCATTGCTATTGATCAGTGTGGCAAGGAGCTCTCACAGATCACGGTGACGAAAGGTACCCAATCTGCCATGCGAACATTAGAACAGCTCTTGACTCAGACCTCCAAGTCACTGAAGATACATCCCGAGGACACCACCGATGCCTTTTGCGAATCTCCCTGCAGCACACATACGCGTTAGGAGACGATTGATGTGTTTTCCACCGCCGTTTCGCATGCGACGATCGATATTACACAGCTTGATGGCGCTCTCCGCAGACTGGCAATGCGGTTTTGGAACACATGTCTCCACACCGCGCTCTCTTTGGACCGACTAAATGATTTATAGCTCGTCCTGCAGCATGAGAACTTTGTACTACACTCGCTGATGGATGGTGACCAAAGTAAGTAACGCGGTCCTCTTACAGTCATTGAAACGGCATGCCATGCTTCTTCAGACATAATGTCTAACGTCTTCCACAGATCAAGATTGTTCCATATTCCTTGGCCGGTCCCCGTGCAGGCTGAAGTCCGACCGCAAACCTCCCAGAGACATTGGAGGCAGACAAACAATTCAGTTATCGCGCAGACACTTGGTGCGGGACGTATGTGCTCTGCTCAAGGAAGAGGTACCCGACCTATAGTGAGATTATCAGAACACCAAGAGCAAGCAAGCAAGGTGTGTACCGCTCCATCGTCTCGAAGAGGCTTGATTGACATCAACGTAGTCGCATACGACATACCATCGAAGTAGCGCGGGCGGCTGTTCTTGGTACGCTGAGACTCGACAAGCCGCTGTCTTCCTACAACCAATGCCACAGAAAGCCTGACTTTCTCGTTAACACAAGCTGAGTTTTGCACACGCCAAATTTATCCTATAGCTTACCATGACGCCACGAGCTTCGAATTTCAGTATCGGGCTACTGCTAACATCGACAGATATGCTCAGCCACGTCGTGGAGACCATCATATTGAAACAGCGCTTAGCAAACTCCGGAAAAGCTCTGGCAAGGTAAGTGGGCAACATTGTATATCATCCAGCTCCGAACTCTGGGTCAATCCTAGTTGTGAGTTCTCATTGCCCGTGTGGGCAGCTGAGATGGCACCTCCTTCCATCGTCACATCATCCCCAATACAAACGAGAGCTGATATCTTCGAGATTGCCTACTATGGACTTGCGGCGCCGGCAAGCATCTTGTGTCTTGCGCTTCTCTAAAGACATTCAACCATGCAGCACCTTATACGTCACTCTCCGGATCTATTTACGACCTCAGTGTATTAGTCGCTAAGGTCTAAATTGATGTTCTGCTCGATTTGGAGGACTCGAATGATGCACTGTTATTTGCTGCTACTCGCACCATCGTGAGTCTTTGATTGGCTGATCACGACTCGCTTTACGAATTAGGCAGATGCGCTGCCGCCAGCCAATGCTCAAGAACTATACTCGACCCGATACAGCAATGAAGAGCTTACCACACGGTACACGAACGGGTTGCAAGACTTCGATCCGGAGTTCGGTTGCATTTGTCGGAACATCCATTCGTGATAACTCCTGAGGGCCAGCTGCTGCAGTGACGTGCTAAGGCTCTCGTGGCAGCTAGGTGTAACTGCACCTGTAAAGCGTGCTTGAGATCGCTTTCTTGGGCTGCAGTAGAACTTAAGTTTAGGTGAACACTTCGAAGCGAAGGAGCCGGGTTACTTATGAGCCAACTCACACCATGCTGGGACGCTTAGCTGTATATGCTCTATACTGTGTCCACCTGTCCAAGAAGTGGCTTGAGTTTGATCCAAGGCAACATGCCGTCGCAACATGCCGTCGCAACATGATGTCTAAAAGTAAAGTTTGAAAGATGAAGCACAATCACGGCGTTCCTCGACTTCGATCTCAAAGCTGTCGTCTAATTACTCACACAGCGAGAGCACGCTTTGACGTGTGAACGTTCTAGTACTCAATAGAACACGGCACATGGCCACCTGAGACAACTCCCCTTATCAACCCCTGATCTTTCGACGCAGTGACAAAGTTAAGCTCACCTGAGATGTCACGATGATTGCTCGGGTTCAGTTCTGCTAAGCAGAAAGCTTGCGACCGCTTCACACCGAATCAACACGAGCAAAGTCAGTACAAAATTATCATGGTCTCTGTCGCTACGAGCTGTGTCCACACATGAGTCATGTCATTCTATGATCGAGCCACTACAGAGAGAAAAATTAGAGCTGTTGGGTCAAATCAAGCTTACTCCTCATCGTCGGGACCGCTGGCGCGCACGTAGAAGTCCACAGCCACAGATGCCGGAGCTGTCTCATTATCCCAATCAGCCTGAACATCAAACGTGCGGTTACCCGTCGCATCGAAAATCCTGTTGCCACCACCACGGGCAACATTCCAGGAGTCATGCGGCCACTCGCCCATCGGGTTATTGTTGAGCTTTGGTGGTCGACCGGTCGCCCAATCTTGTTTGTTTGCAGTAGCTCTTCCGTTGGGAACAGTACCACGGAGATAAAGCGATCTCAGATCAGGGACACGAAATGTTCCTTCGCCTTCGCCTTGGCCCCAAACATTGTCCTTGTAAAGCTTCGCCAAATCCTCGTAGTCGCTCTTTGATACAGAACGTCCGTCACACTTGATCCAGTTAAAATTGAAATCTCGGTCGTAGTATTTCTTACTAGAGTTGTCCGGTGTGCCTGGGAGTGCTATGATGCCACCGATCGGCAGATTAGGTTCCTTATCTGCCGCAGGTCCTATGGCATTGAGATAGAAGCGTATTGCCACGTTCGATGGTCGTGTTTCCTCGTCGCCGCCACTGATCTTTGCATCAGATCGCCATTGTCCAGAAGCAATACCAGTGACCCCAGCAGCCTTTGTGCAACCGCTGCTTGAGCCTTGAGCCTTGTTGAGAGCGTTTATACTGAAATGAGGGTTCTTGATCTTCGTTGCCCAACCCTGAGTTGTTCCACGACCATCAGGAGAGCCGTCAGGGGCTTGTTTGCGGTGTTGGTAGTCCGGATCGACCTTACCACTATCGTCAATGCCACGGACAAAGAGGTTCCTGAGATTAGGAGGCGTGAAGCTCTCTGGGAGCTGCTTGTCCGTCGCGAAGCGATTCCCGACCGTTTTTTGTAAGTCTGGGTATTTGGCAGCCACGACATTCTCACCACTGCACAGCACATATTGCGCGGCTGTGATATTGGGATCGCTCTTGGGCCCTTGGTTGTCTGCACCGGTGAACGGAAAAACACTTCCAGCAACAAGATCTGCAGCCCTTGTTCCAGTCTTCGTGTTCTTGTACTTGATGATGTAGTCCATGTACATATTGTCAGGACGGCTCTCGCTGTCATTGCCATCGAGCTGTGGCTGAGAGTCCTGGTAGAAGACGTCCATCATCTGGATCTGAGTGCCTTTGCTGACCGAAGTATTCTGAGGTGCGTTCGGGATGTTAAACAGCTCGATTTTGAATGCTGCCCGAGCGTTGGCCGTCTTGGAATCGTGTTTCTGTCCAACAGCATAGTCTGATGAAGCACCTGCCGAGTGTCAGTGGCTAATGAGCTTGTGAAACGCTGCGCAGTGGTAACACGAACCTCGGAGGAAACGACCTCGCAGATCAGGAAGATTGAAGACAGTATCATCGCCGCCGTTAGCGTTTCCGATCATGACATAGAGCTCCGGGAAATCACGACGCTCCAAGCGTGATCCATCACAGACACGCCAATTGGTGTTTTTGAGAAACTCTCGGTTACCGCAGTACGCAACTATGGAGCCGACGGGAACGTTGAAGGTCGACATTGGTAATCAGCTGGTATTGAATAGCCTTGCGCTGGATTGGAAACTGAGCAGAAAGATAGCGATGCAGAGAGTCGACAGTTGGAGGGTCCTTATAAAGTGTGCATCCTTTCATACAGGCGATGCCCGTAGCTGCTTTCAGAGAGGCTGCCGGTCAATGTGTTCACACCGTCTTCAACGTGACGCTCGTCACGTAACTGTAGGCGTCTGCACCTCAGCTCACCCAGGCATTCTGCGCAAGCCATCGAAAATGACTAAAGAACTTGAAGACGTTCGTGCCCATGCGCACTGAGCCCAAGCTAGGCTGTACACCGAAGATTGTTTGGTCGAGATTAGCCAGGTCGATGCAAACGTTACATCTAGGCTCCGTAACCTTGCCCAGCCGCGAGTCAATGCAGGGCTCATGTTGAACTCGGGCGCCTCTGAACCCGGTGGGGTGCAAATGAATACCTTGGCACGCCGTTACCTAGTCTACACCGGTCCTCAGCTAGGGACGCTGTTTCGATAGACAATATCAGCGGCACAGACCCATCCTAGCTTCAGCCCTAAAACCAGGGTCATCAAATCATAGGGCTTATTTGCTGCATAAGCGATATCGACGTTGCAATCGCGGAGGCATCAGTGCAGCTGTGGGAGTAACGCCCCCAGCGGCTGGATCTTCCTAACTATGGAGGGCGCAACCGTTTGCCGTTGGTGGTTGCAGCGTTTTCAGCTGAACAGAGGCCTGAGTTGGACTTGAAAGACAAGCATTAGGTATACAGCTCTACGTGTTTAGCACGAAGCTACCCCTCAACTTGTGGGGGAAGCTGCATAGCGGGCCGATTCTGCCCTCAGCCAGGTTTTGATGGGTCAGATATCGCCACGTGCCAACCTAGGAAGGAAACGTTCTTTAACCTGCGCAAGCCACACAACATCGTACAACCGCATTTCGTTGAGTGCATCGTGGAAGACGTACGTCTCAGCAGCCAATATTGCCAGGCTAAACTCAAGCACACCGACATAACATCTGGTGCTAAGATCTCGACTCCTTCTGACCAGCACTGTATACAGCTCATACGTCATTGATCTTATGACGTTTGAGACACTCGAGCTCGAAGCACCAGTCAGGACACATGCTAGGATACCGTCCTCCGCTTTTGCAGGCAGCCACAAACCGACATTGATCTAACTGTGGTTGCGACAATTATGCAACATGTTGGCGCATAGCCTGTGCAACCTCTACGGCGTTAGGGCTGAGCTAACTGCTTTGGTCGTTGTTGTATGACTGGCCTACAGGGCCATGTTGACGCGGCAAAGATGTCTGCAGTGGATGAAATATCCTGTTATACCACTCTTTTTGCCAACAACCATTGAATGAGTAACAACGACTTTCAAACAAAGCAACAACAGAGATCTCACAAAATGTACAAGTTGACTGTTAGTCAGGATGCATGGCCCAGCAAAAACGACCGCCCGACGGAATTATCATCACCTTTAGAACTCGGTCGTCTGACATATGCAGCCGTCAACATTGGTTCGAGCGATGGAGCCAACCTTCCTTCAGTTCGGTTGGACGTACTCGATCAGCTTTGCGATATCATCAACGCAAATCTACGGATCTCGGACCCAGATGCTTTACTCATTGACAGTCTGTATACAAGCACTCTCAACCTAGCTGAAGGTCCAAGCTCGCAGACAAGAAGCACGCACTATATCACTTTCACGCGTGCTGCTCTGGTCATGAGCCTTGCTGATCAATCAAGTACCGGCTGGAACCTCACATTCAAGGCGAAGCTCCAATCTGACCTTGTCCTGCCCATGGTCTTCTCAGAGATTGTCGTCTTCCCCGTTGAAGGTGACAGTGTCCCGGCGTCTGTGTTCGAATTCAACACGTCAATGCGTGGAGGTTATGGGCATCGGTCAGTTCTGAAAGGTCATGTCGTCCGTCTGATAGCTTACTAAAACCGGTTTGAAGGCATGCTGCGCAGCTCACGCCTGCAGATGGTAGCCAAGACCTCGCCACATCGTCTCCCGAAGAGCTTCCAACGTTGGACATTCTGAATGTGCAGGACCTCATCCTTCTGCCCGGTTACTCAGATGAGAAGGTTCGTCGAATTCGGCCTGCATGGTCTACGAATCGGAGTACTGACCAAACTCAGCTCCAATCTCTAAGTCAACAGTATGTATACAATGCGATGTTGTACCATATGAAGCCCTCAGTCAGGGAATATATCCTGAACCAGAAAGACCGACCAAAGATTACCCCAGAACAACTTCCTGGCTCGATGGCTGAAGAGCTCAACGACCGTGACAAGGGGTGGTTCCACGATGTGTACGGGCCGGCGTTTGTGGCGAACGCCATCTCAAGGGCCGACCCCGAGACTCTCAAACAATGGGACGACAAGTTGAGTGTGGATGAGAGGCTCAAGGTTCGATACTGGTTTTCGGGCAGAGTAAGTACAAATTGCTCTCACTCGTGTCATACCTGATCCTTGGCAGGGAGAATCTTGCCTCTCACATGATCGCACTTTCTCTCGAATCACCGAGCTGGCTACCAAAGAGGCAATGTATTACCTGCTTCCAGGTGTACGCGACTTCACTCGCGAGCCCCAGTACTGGGCAGACAAGCTCGATGCAGTGGTCCGAGATCCAGATGTCATTCGCTCACTGCAGCGTACAAAAGTCTCGAACGTGAGTGCCTCGTTCACATGCGCCAAAGAGAGAATCTGACACGTGTTGTACAGGGCATTGATTATGCGAACAAAGTCGCCAATCTGATACGTGTCTTGGACGTGGATCACGCCCATACCCACACGCAGATGGACACCTCACTGGCAGGCAGTATCACAGCGGCATTGCAGAATCCGTATCTGCTCAAGTCTGCAGAAAATACGGCTCGTACCACAGGGTGGGTCACAGATTCTATTCGTTTGATCATCATATCTGTACTGAGCGACGAAGACGTCGTGGAACCCCTGGACATCAGCAATGACATGCGTAAGAGTATCCGTGAAGACTTAACAAAGTTCGAAGAAGAATATGGGTTGAGCTCGACAGGACCAGCGCTCGAACGTGCAAATGCGTTTCTAAAGGTGTTGCAAGACGCTAAGTTCCTCGACCGCCTGAGTGAGAATCTTAGTCCTTTACCCGAAGCAAGTTCCGATAATGAGAGCATTAGAGACGCAGGCATGGATCTTGATGATGATGACGAGGCCATCCTTAATAACGTGGAGAAGACCACATGGGGCTCGGCACTTGAAGGGTTTGATGATTTGTGGCACAACCAGTACAGTTTGGTGTTTGGGACTTCTTCTGACTCCTCGAGAGCTGCTACTGCGAAGGGAGTCGTGTCTATTGCATACGTAAGTTCTTTTGCCAGAGAAACCCCTCTTCGTTGAGTAGACGACTAAGTATTGTGCTATCTAGATTGCCTTCAAGATCAATGATGCATTCAACGGCTTCGTTGACGATTTCGAGGACAAGTCGGGAGATCAACAAGCAGCAGTTGTCTTCAAAACAACAAGCAAAGTTGTTTCAGTATTCAAATTCGCCCGAAAAGCATGGCTCATGATCCGAGATCCAGTCAAGACTCTAGACGAGCTTCGCGAAACCTGGCTGTTCAGAAAGGTGGCCGAAACTCGTGTGGGCGTTGAAGTAGGAAAGCTCATGTCTACTCTCGTTACCGAGATCCGCCTCGCATGGACAGCGCTAACATCCGACCCGACAACTTTGGCAGTCGCACTTGCTCGACGAATTTCGCCACTGACCGCGCCCACAGCGGCAAGTCGGGCACTTGTCAAAGTCGGGGCTGCTAGCGGTGTGGGAGACATCCTGAGGGTTGCTAATGGGAACTCACTTGAGGCAGGTGCACTCTCCAAAAGTGGTTTTGCACTGAATGTCGCTGGTAAAAGTTTCGGAATGGCCAGGATCGCTCTTGAAACAGCCACGGCAGTTCTTGCCATCGCGGTGGTCATCACGTCTGCGCTATCTCTGGCTAGAGAATGGGACACGATGTCAGATCCTGCCCGCGTTCTCAGTGTTTTGTCCCTGACAGTGTCAACTCTCGCCATCTTCACTGGCGAGGTATTCGTTGGGTCCGTCGTTGCGGCTCTGGAAGTGTCGAACGCTGTTGCGACGGCAGCAGTTAACGCGGCCCCTATCGTTGGGCAAGTGCTGGCGGCGATTGGAGTGGTTATTGGAGTAGTCTTGGCAATCGTCCAAGCCCTCTACAAGCCAAAGGCGGACCCACCACCACCAGACCACGTTGCCATGTTCATCGAGGACGACTTCAAGGAAGTTGTCCGAGACTGGGGTTATCAGCCTGATGCTGAGCTCGACGTCTCTCTCGACCCAACTACTGTCCCCGAAAAGGACCAGCTTGGCCTCCTACAGCTCACGGTTACGAGCAAGAGCTCAAACTCTCGCCTTCTGATGGACAGAGTGACATTCTCTTTCAGAAGCGGCTTCAAACCTGCGTCACTGTTTAAGAATACTCAATTCCATATCACCGACGACCCCAATGACCGCGCAGCCCGTGATCAGGGAAGTATTTTCGTGGACGGGTTCTCCTCCGAGAATCCTTGTCGAGTCATCTGTACCAGCTCAGTGGAGAGTAAAGGCGAGCATGAAAACGACAGTAGCCAGTATTCATATGCAACCCGCATTATCGTCACAGGAGTTCCGAGAACTGATAATCCACGAGGCACGCTCGATTTCCCACCTCGGGGGATGTTTCGATTGAACATTGCTGGCATTGGCCGAGGTGATGGCGTTGCAAATCTTGAGGTTGTTGAAGAGTACGAGCATGATAGTGTTTATCATGACCTAGATGTCAAGGTCTGAGGGAAGAAGAACGTTTTGGTAGCTAAGTACGAAGAGATATCATTTCAATTTGCGTGAACATGTCAGCTAGGCTTGTTTCCTACTTGTGTAGACCTGAAAAGAGTAATTTCACTTCGCAATGCCTTACACCTATGTCTTGCTACGATGTAGTAACGTGAAATTCAAATCACTGTTCGAAATATAGCAGAGGTAAAGGCAGTAGCAAAGATTAAAGACATCAAGGCAGAGCAGGTGCATTCCTCTATAGGAAAGTCAAAGTACTACTAGCTGCAACCGTAGATATCGTGTATGTCTATAGGTATAAAGTGCTTTAATTGTGCCGTAGCAAGCTGTAAAGCTTATACAAATACTAAGTAAACTTCCTTAAGTACAAAAAGCTAAATAGGCTCTTTAATGAAACAATAGACTTGTATAGTAAGATACTACTATAGCAATACATAGGGTTCTAGAAAGTGTGTTAAGTCATTGCAGTAGATTAAGAAGTAGAAGCAGTTAGAATAATAATCAGTAATGCGCAGAGCTGCCTAATTAGAACTATAAGTAAGCTTAACTAGAGCAAGTTAGTTTTGATTTATTTAAGTTTACTTGCTTATCCTTTTACTTTAGTAGAGGAATTCTACTACTACTTTGTTTGCGTAATTAAACTTCTTATAGCTTTAGAGCCTTTATATTAGTTAATAATATAGTAAACTACGTTTTAATATTAATACTGAGATACCTTCTAGAACTAAACTAATACTAGGGATTATGTGATTGTCTAGTGTATACTCAATATTCTAATATAGAATCTTCTTCTATAGCTGCAGATTGTAGCTAATATAGCTTACCTACTACTTACTACGTCTAGAATCGGCTTTTTTAGCCTTAATTTAGCTAGTATATTTAGTTCCTATGTAGAGAAGCCTTTTATAAAGCTCTTATATTAGTATAATTATATTAAAGTCCTCTATAGTAATTCTACGCTATTTTTTTTTAGCTAGTAAGACCTAGTGGAGATATAAAAAGCTATTAAAGTTATATTTTAAGCAAAGTTTATAAGAACTAACACTATTATCTCTTAGGGATAAGTATAGTAATATAGGGCTAAATAGTTTTAGGTTATTATAAGGTGTCGCACAACCGAGCCACTGGCTCGCTGATGTGGTGCTCGATACCTTGGTAGGTCAGGATCGAGCGGCCCTGATGCGGATCAACAGCTTAGAGCTGCTTATACGCAGCCAGCAGCTCACTTAAGCTGCAGTCACGTGATCCACACAGATTTCCTTTGTATATAGACTCTATTTCGCACACAGATAGATAGGTACTGATCAAATACAATCGATCACCTAAGTATAGTCTAGCAAGCTCGTCACATAAAGTATATAGATATAGTCTAATAATCTTATAGGCAGAGAATATATTAAGTGGTATAAAGTAGACAATTAAGCTTAAAGGTTGATTGGGATCTTAAGATCTACTTAATTACTAAGGTTTAATATAAACTATAAGAGTTATCTTTCTATATACTATGTACTTAGTAGGATACTAGTACTTAACATACTTAATATAAACAAGTTTAGTTTCGTCTTACTTTGCTTTATATAAGCATTATAAAGCCCTGCTTACTTAATTACTAACTTGTTAGCTAGATTGTACCTCCTATATAACTACTATTCTATAGCTATGCTACATAGAAAGCTGTTATAATTTTAGTAATTCTATCCTTTCTTAATGCTAATAATTTATTAGCGATTACCTAGTACAAGAGTTTATAACATTATTCTTCTTCTTTCTAGGATTTGCCTGAATACTATCAGCTATTTTTTATAACTACTACCCTACTCTTATATTTAGCTTCTATTAATTATAGTATTTCCTATAAATTATAACATAACTCTGTCTTGTGCATACAATCTAGCATTAAAATACTAAATTAGGTATTCTCTATAACTTTTATTTTAGAAACAATAGGAAGTGATATTTTATAGCTAGTGATAACTGCTTTTAAATTGTTCTAAATATATCTAAAAAGGGTGTCTATGCATAAACCACTCCTAGGAGTTATTAGACTATACTAAAGATTAGTATTAAAACGAGGTAGATACTAATAGAAAGTTACTAGTAACGTACCTAACGGGCAAGTGGCCCACACGAGCGAGTGGCCCGGTTTTGCTAAGACCCTACTAAAACACTAACTCTATACTAATGCCTTTACAACTACAGCAAACAGATGCGTTAAAAGAGGCTTAGGTACAGCTTGCACTATAAGCTATTTAATAAGACCCTAATCTCTTAGTACAACGCGCTGCAGCTATCTACAACGCGCCCTAAACTACTCTACGCTGCTAACTTGCTAGACAACCTTTACGCGTTAATACTATAGCTAACTTACAGAATCTAACTAATAATAAAGAGCAGGTAATTATTACGCATATACTTAAGCTAGTTGCGTAAAGGGAGTCCCCCCTGCTTGCAGCTGTAGCTAATATAGCTAATTCTCTGTAAAAAGAGCGCAGTCCGGCCCCTGTTAGCTTAAACTAGGCTAGTATGTTTATTTTGCGTTAGGAGGAGCTTAAGGCAGTCTTTAATTGCAAGTACAACTACAAGCAAGCCCTCTGCAAGGATCTAAAGGTTATATAGGGCTAGTTTAGCCTTATAGCTAACATTAAAGCTAAGTATAGTATTATAGACAATAACACGTACAACTTTAATAAGACAGGCTTTATAATAGGCTAGATAAGCAGCAGAAAAGTTGTTATAGATGCAGGGAAGCTAGGACAAGCAAAGCAGATCTAGCCAGGCAACTAAGAGTAAGTAACAGTTATCTAGGGCATTAACGCCACTAGATAGCCTATTCCGCCCTATATTATCTTTAAAGCGCGCTACTACTAGTCTAACTAGTATAAAGACAACAACCTGCCCTAAGATTAGGTTATTGCTATCTCTAAGAACAGCTAGACTACTAATAAGCTTAGTTTTAACTAGTTAAAGCACTTTAATAGGCATACAAAGACGCGCACTGTAGGTACCTACTGCATGCTAATAATTAATAGTTACAAGAGCTATTACTCTGCAGAATTCACGCAATACTGCAAGGATTATAAGATTATACCTGTATGCATGCCTCTGCACTTATTGCACCTCCTGCAGCTACTTAATATAGATTGTTTTGCCCCCCTAAAGAAGGCGTACAGGGATAAGGTTAATAAGCTTATCTGCAACTAGATTAACCACATTATAAAGCAGGAGTTCCTGCTATACTTTAAAGCAGCTTACAAGAAAGCAATTACTGCTAGCAATATCTAAGGAGGGTTCTAAGGGGCTGGATTAGTCCCCTTTAACCTAAAACAGGTTATATTAACCCTTAATATAAAGCTGCGCACTCTATTACTACTACTCCTTACAAATAATAAGCCCTAGCAGTTGCAAACCCTAAGCAATACCCTAGAATTTAAGTCGCAATTAACTCTAATTTAAGACAAGTATAAGAGAGAGCAGGGCAGCTTGCCTACCTCTGTTCTTAGTGCAATTAAGCACTACGCAAAGGGGGGAGCTATCCTATTATATAAGCTTGCGCTAGCACAAAAACGCATTTATAAGCTTAAAGCAGCTGCTAAGGCTACTACACAACGCAAATTACACAAAAGGAAGCAAATTTAAGAGGGAGAATCCCTTCTAGTTAAGGAAGGACAGCGGTTAGCAGCTCTAGCAGAGTTTAGGGCGCGTTATAATAGCAAGAAGCAGAAGAAGCAGGTGCGCGCTAAAGGAGGTGAACTATTGCAACAACGCTGTAGACAGTGCAGAGAGGGTAGGCACAACTTACAAACGTGCAAGAATAAAGTAGAAGAGGTCTTTAAGTAATATTACAGCTTGTTTTACCTTATGCAGGGCCAAAGTGCAGTGTTTTAGGCTATAATAGGGTGAGGTTTAGTAGGGTCTTGGTAAAACCGGGCCACTTGCTCGTGTGGGCCACTCGCCTGTTAGGTACGTTAGAAGTTATATTATATTATATTAAATTAGAAAAGTACTTTTAGTATAAGTAAAGAAAAGAGTATATAAGAAGGTTTTGCAGTAGATTAACAAGGAGAAGTTGTTAGGATAATAATTAGTGAAGGCAGAGCTGTTAAATTAGGATTACAAGGAAGCTAAGCTAGAATTAGCTATTAGTTAATATATATAACGTACCCTATAGGCAAGTAGCCTACACAAGTAAGTAGCCTAGTTTTGCTAAGACCTTACTAAAACACATACTCTATACTAATGCCTTTCTGGCTATAGCAAACAGACGCATTAAAAGAGGCTTAGGTACAGCTTGCACTATAAGCTATTTAATAAGACCCTAATCTCTTAGTACAACGCGCTGCAGCTATCTACAACGCGCCCTAAACTACTCTACGCTGCTAACTTGCTAGATAACCTTTACGCGTTAATACTATAGCTAACTTACAGAATCTAACTAATAATAAAGAGCAGGTAATTATTATGCATATACTTAAGCTAGTTGCGTAAAGGGAGTCCCCCCTGCTTGCAGCTGTAGCTAATATAGCTAATTCTCTGCAAAAGGAGCGCAGTCTAGTCCTTATAAGCTTAAACTAGGCTAGTATATTTATTTTGCATTAGGAGGAGCTTTAAATAGTCTTTAATTGCAAGTATAACTACAAGCAAGCCCTCTGCAAAGATTCTAATGTTATTTAGGGCTAGTTTAGCCTTATAGCTAATGTTAAAGCTAAGTATAGCATTTAGGACAACAACATATATAATTTTAAAAAGACAGGCTTTATAACAGGCTAGATAAGTAGTAGAAAAATTGTTATAGATGCAGGGAAGCTAGGAAAAGGAAAGCAGGTCTAGCTAGGCAACTGTAAGTAGGGAATAGTTATCTAGGGCATTAATGCTACTAGATAGCCTATTCTGCCCTATATTATCTTTAAAGCGTACTACTACTAGTCTACCTAGTACGAAGACAACAGCCTGCCCTAAGATTAGGTTGTTGCTATCTCTAAGAATAGCTAGACTACTAATAAGCTTATTTTTAACTAGTTAAAGCACTTTAACAGGCATATAAAGACGCGCACTGTTAGTACCTACTATATGCTAATTATTAATAGTTATAAAAGCTATAACTCTGCAGAATTTACATAATATAATAAGGATTATAAGATTATACCTATATATATGCCTCTGCACTTATCGCACCACCTATAGTTACTAGATATAGGTTGTTTTGCCCCTCTAAAGAAGGCGTATAGAGATAGGGTTAATAAGCTTATACATAACTAGATTAACTATATTATAAAGTAGGAGTTCCTGCTATACTTTAAAGCAGCTTATAAAAAAGCTATTACCCCTAGCAACATCTAAGAAGGGTTCTAAGGGGCTAGATGAGTCCCCTTTAACTTAAAATAGGTTATATTAGCTGTTAATGTAAAGCTATACACTCTATTACTACTACTTCCTATAAATAACAACACCTAGCAGTTACAAACTCTAAGCAATGCCCTGGAATTTAAATTATAATTAACTCTAATGTAAGACAAGTATAAGAGAAAGCAGGGCAGCTTACTAAATTCTATTTTAAGCGCACTTAAGCACTACGCAAAGGAGGGAGTAATTCTATTATATAAGCTAGCTTTAGCACAACAGGAGAACGCTAAGCTTTAAGCAGCTTTAGTAGCTGCTATAGAGCGTAAATTGCGCAAAAGGAAGCAAATTCAACAGAGAGGATACCTTCTAGTTAAGGAAGGACAGCATTTAGCAGCTCTAGCAGAGTTTAGGGTGTGTTATAATAGCAAGAAGCAGAAGAAGCAGGTGCGCGCTAAAGGAGGTAAACTATTACAACAACACTATAGTTATTACAGAGAGGGTAGGCATAATGCGCAAACGTGCAAGAATAAAGTAGAAGAGGTCTCTATGTAATATTACAGCTTATTTTACGTTGTGCAACGCGAAAGTATAGTGTTTTAGGCTAAAATAGAGTAAGTTTCAGTAAGGTCTTAGCAAAACCAGGCTACTTACTTATATAGGCCATTTATCTGGAGGGTACGTGAGATATAGAGGCACTCAATTCTATGTAAACTTTTACCTATAGTATATCTAACAGCAGATAACATAGTAAGGTGTTCTATAGCTAGATATCTAGCTATAATATATCTTAGGGCTTAGTTTACAGGTTAAGAACTAGTTATACATTAACATAGTACTATAAATAAGTTGTTTACTTGCTTTGCATTTGCAATCTCTATTTATAAGCAATTATCTTATATGTTCTTTATTCTATAGCTATTTGCGTATATTGTTAATATATTACTTACTGTTGCAAGCTTATGTCGTTAGTACTAACTCCAGAGAGCTTAGCAGCAGTGCCTAAGGAGCTTACGAGCTCAGCAGTAGTATATACTGTGCTCGAGCTACCTAGCTACCACTCTAACGCTCGTTAAGGACCTAACCTAAGCTTCTCGCTTATGTAGCTTAGTTACGTAACCTACATTTCGTTTGTACATAGAATCTGTTCTATCTAAACTTAGATAGAACAGTAGTCCAATAAATAGATCACTAGAACAGTGTTACCTAGCTACGTAACACTTGCATAGTTCTTTAATTATAACACTAGATAGTTCTCTATTGCGTTCTAGAATGTTATTAATAATAGACAAGTTTAATATAGGTACTTAGGGTTCTGTCGCAGTAGATTAAGAAGAAGGAGTAGTTGAGCTAATAATTAGTAAGGGCAGAACTGCTTAATTAGGATCACAAGTAAGCTAAGCTAAGATAAGCTAGCTATCAATATATATAAGCATGCCAGTTCATTACTCCAATTAGCAGAGGAACTTAATTACTTCTTTCTTAACCTAATTAATCTAATCTAAGTCTCTTAGCTTTAACAGTTATAAGCCTAGTTGCAGAACTATTTAGTTAAGTTCTACTGCAAACTTTTACAGCTAGAAGGCTTAATTAAGATTAATCACTTTCTCTAAGAACTTCCCTCTAATCTAACTTCTTCTACTATAGATTACAACGCTCTAATATAAGTAAGCACGCTTCTGCTTAAATCTAGATCTAATTAGCCTATTTACTCTACTTAACTTAAGCTAAATGCTTACAACAAAGCTATATATAATTAGATTGATCTAGATGCAAAAACTATACTTCTAATTAATAAATAAGAACCTAAGTATCTAGAACTACTAATCTAACCTAACAATAAGCTAGAAAATACAAGATTAGACAACAACCTTGATCTTGTTAGCAGACTAGGACAGAATTTTACTAAAGCGGAGTATAAACACGTACTTAGGATCTATCTAGAGAAGGTTAGGCGTTAGAAAGTGGCCACATTAAAGTAGACTAGAATAGCAGTAAAATTAAGCAATCTAAGGGAGTATATTACTAAGACTGTATTGCCTAATCTAATAGGTCTAGTATTAATTAAGCTACTTAATTCTAGCAAATCCACCTCTAAAGCCATAGTCTAGGTGCTTAAAGCTAATCTAGCTCCTATAAATAATAATACTATAAACCTAGTTAGGGAGCAGTATTGTGCTTACTTAAAGAAAGCTTAATCTAAGAGAATAAACCTAGAAAAGTAGTTTAATAAAGAGTAGATCCTTAACAGAAAAGCTTAAGCGTTTAGAGTAACTAAGATAGCAGGTTAGCTTACGCTTACTAACTATCTTAATGCACTGACCCTAAGGATTGCTCTAGAATAGTCCTAATTAATAAAGCAATACCTAGTAATAGACGCTGCGCTTAGAAGGAGCAGTCTAACAATAAACAATATTGCTTAGATCTTTATAATAATACTGTAGGAACAGACAATTAGTAGTATAAAAGGAAAGAAAGCTTTAGTCTTTGCAACCTACAGTTAATTATTAGATTAATTACAGAACTAAAAGGACTAAAAGAACTATCTATACAGACAAATTAGATTAAGTCATCTCTAGGATCTAATTAACTGCCGGCGTCTTCAGGCTGCAATTACAGGATCAACCCCCTACAGATTGCTAAAGATCACTCTCTCTAATTTTAATAAGAAGAAGATTAAGGAACGCTATAACAAGCCTAAGTAGAGCACCTTCTGTAAGCAAGTTAAGAACTATAGACAGAATAATAGTAAGCAACCCTCTAAGGGTAAGGATATTATTAACAATCCTAGAGCTGTAATATACGCTGTAATAAGTTTAAGTAATCTTAAGATACTAGGAATCTTTAGCACTACCTACTTTGTTTATCTACTAGCTAAGAGCACTATACTAGATAGAGGAGGAGCAGTCTACTTAGTTAATAACTTAGATCTCCTAGTTCTAGGAACCTTTAAGCTATTAAGATTAATTAAAACAGTTAATGCTAGAATACAGTTGCTTACTGTGAGCAGAACAGGTTACTAGCTAATTAGATTAATCATGTTAGGCAAGAAGGGTCTAAGAACAGAGGACCTGCTGCTTAAAGACGTAAAGGTAGTTAAAGGATTCTATATTAACATTGTATTAGAGGAACAGCTTAAGAAGGTAGGGATCTGGTACCTAGGATACGACTATATTCTTAGGCTCGGAACACCTAATTACAATGTAATTATAGCAACGCTCTACAGCGCTTACAACCTTATATTTCTTAAATAGAAGAAGTTTAACTTTTATCTATTAAGCTGAGTAATAGTAAATACAATTACTAGCTCCTGTAAATCCTGAATAAGAACAGGAGATAAAGAGCTGTAGCATAAACAATTAGGTTACTTAGAAAAGACTGCTCTATAAAAGCTAGTAAAGGCAGCCTAGAACATATAGATTAGTAGGATTAGCTATTTGCAATGCGCAGACTGCTTAATTACTTATACTAAGCAAGTTATATCTAGAAGACTAAAGGAGCAATTACCCCAGCTATTCTACTGCATATTATGGGATCTGTTTAATATACTAACAGGCAGACTTAATAAAGAGTAGGCACTAATAACAAAAGAAGATTTCTCTACTAAGCTCTTTGTTAAGCTAATCTAGAGCAAGTTGCTATAGGAGATTATGCGTGTAATTATAATATGTAAGAAGAGAGTTAGGAGAAAGTATAAGCTGAATATTGTTAAAATCTAATAGGATAACAATACAGCAACATAACTATAGAGAGGTTAATTACTCTACTAAGAATAGGCAGATAAGCAAGGAATAAAGATTATTACACCTCCTCCCTACACTTATAAACTAAACAGATTAGCAGAACAGGCTAGACAAGAGCTGATTACCAAGTTGATTAAGATGCAAGCTAGATTAAATCTGCCTTAATAATTATAGCTAGAGATTATAAGAGCAGCTGCATACTTATACAATATAAGCCTATCTGCTTCCTACAGATGTAGATTACTAAACAAGATCTTAGACACCTAGTTTACTAAGGGTTAGTTTAAGTACTACTAACTAGCTTAGATTAGGGATTAGACAGCTAATCTACGCCTAGACTAGAGCAGAGTATACGCCTACAGCTGCAGAGCCTATCTACCAAAGCTAGACAAGGCAGCTAATTATAATAAGGATAGATTTAAGGTTAATCTACGCGGACATGTTAGGTACCTAGTTAGATATTAATTATCTAACATTTTCACAATATAGGTACCTAGGCTCAATTAAGTAATTGTTATAAAGAATGTTACCTTTAATAAGCGCCTCTTCTATTAAGATCTCAAAGAAGAGATGCTAAAGGATTAAGTAGTTTAGATTGTAGACATCCTTTATAATAGAGATTTAGATAATCTAAGTTAGGACATTAAGGTACCTAGCCTTAAGAAGCAGATACAGCTAGCACAGAATAACTAACTAACTACTAATTAAGAGATTAGGGGTAATCTAGAATAATTAAATAATAGTGTAGCTAGCCTACTATAAGATTAGGACGTTAAGCTAGAAGAAACTGCTTAGGATAATAGCTAGGCTAGCAATTATTGAGAAATCTAAGCAGGTTAGTTAAGATATAATAGGCTAGGCACCCTAGACACTACTCTAGACTTAGTTAATTAGGTGTCTAGAAGGGCAGAGGAAGGTAATTACTAAAATTGCGTAGGAGCAGATAATTAACAAGGGGTGCACCTGTCTGTAAGGACTAATTAATCTGTCTCTAGTAACTAGTTTAGGTTAAAGAGTTTGAGGCTAGAGCACTTAAACAACTTGGCCTCTTAATCTAGCTACGCTGTTCCTGTAACGCTAGGCAAAGCTAAGGTTACCTAACTACTTTAATTAAGCTAGAGACTATAAGGGTAGGCCCTAGAAACTAGATTAGTAAGGATATGTCTGCTACAGCATTAATAACATAATCTTAGTAATTAGGTAGGGGGTAGATCTAGGAGAAGTGTTAACGCACTAATTACTAATTATACTAAAGGAAGCACACGCTAGCTAAGCTTCTAAAATATATATCTTCTAGGCGTTAATAAGGACTAGGATAATTAATCTAGCTATAAGACTAGAAACGCAATTATTATAGCATTGATAATAATAAGCTTAACAACTAAGAGCAATATATAGATAGATTGACTGTATTAAAATAATCTATAACTACTAACGTGTTTTATTACTGAGCCGCGCACTACTACTAAGTCGCGCAGCCTTACTAAAGTTGCGTCTATTACACGTCTATTACACTTAACTACAACACTGCACAAATGCATTATTGTGACGAGCTTGCGAGACTATACTCAGGTAATCAATTGTATTTAATTAGTGCCTATCTATCTGTGTGCAAAATAGAGTCTATATACAAAGGAAATCTGTGTAGATCACGTGACTGCAGCTTAAGCAAGCTGCTAGCTGCGTATAAGCAGCTCTAAGCTGCTGATCCGCATTAGGGCTGCTCAATCTTAACCTACTAAGGTATCGAGCATCACATTAGCAAGCCAGTGGCTTAGTTGTGTGACACACCCCCTAGGTGTTTTCTTATGTAATAAGAAAGCAGCTGCGTATAGTCTAGATTAATCGGTCTAGCATAGTCTAACTTAGTAGCTAAAGAACAGTGGGCTAGGGTAAAACGATTGTGTAAAGTACTGTTAAGGAGCGCAATCTTATATCCTAGTAAACAAGCTGTTAAGTTGTTCTCTAGGCGCTCTATTTGTATTGTAGTTCTGTGGCTAGCAGTGTAGCTATTAGCGTAGCGTCGGCCTATTAGAGCAAACTTTTAAAGTCAAATAAGCAGCTAGCTTGTGACAACTAGCTTGTTTTATTGTTATAAGAGTGATAGTAAGAAGTATTGCAGCAATATAATTATACCTCTGCTAAGGCTGCTGGGGCTTGCGCAGAGACCCTAAGCGTAGAGCAGCTTACTTTACTTTTACTAGCTCTAGTACTATATAAGCAGCTACCCCCTGCAATTTTAACTATCTCTAGTTAACTCTCTTATAATAGCTGTAAGTATACTGCTCCTTTGCAACTTTAAGCTTCGCCTTGCCTTACTAGCTGCTTTATTTTCCTATCTTTCTTAGTTGCTGATGTGACTAAGCTGCCCTTTTAGTGGCTACAGGCTTATTTAGTAGCTACGCTTATTAGACAGCGTCTAATTAAGCTGCTGCCACACCTACTCCTTGCTCTTTCTAGAACTTTTGCTAACTATAGATAGAAGACTAAAGCCTAACTCCGCGCGCAGACCTCTGCTGCTACTGCTGCCTGCCTGCAGAAGCAGGCCGCCGCCTGCGCCTACGCCGCCTGCCTTGCTGCTGCCTGCGCTAAGCTGCTCGCGCCTGCGCCTGCTGCTTGCGCCCTTGCCTGCGCCTACACCCGCTCGCCCTCGCCTTTAGGCAACACAGCTTTAGCTGTTTAAGCTTCCTCTGCTGCCCCTAGGGGCTCTATTAGGGTCTCTAGGCTCTGCGTCCCTGCGCCCACCTATGCCCCTGCTGCTAAGGAGGAGGACAACAACAACAACGCGCCTGCCCCCGCCCCTGCTGACAACAACAACAACAATAACGCCGCCGCGCCGCCAGCCGCTGACCTAGCTGCTTGCTAGGGTGACTGCAGGGTTATCCCGTGCGCAGGTTGTGTAGCTGCGGTGCTAACTAACAGCAGAGCTGCGCTCTGCTACAACGTGGCTAGCGCTAGCCCTTAGGCCAAGCAGTGTCTTTGCTGCTTATTAGGGCATTTATGCTAGTTGCTGTAGGTGTTAGTTGTTTAAGCTTATAATATATAGACTAACAGCTTAGTTAGCCCTAATAGTCTTAAGCAGATTAGCATAGCGCTAGTTAAGGAGCTTACCTAGTCTAGCAGGGTAACAACTGCCGTAAGTTACACTACATCCCTTACTCTAATTAACTGTTGCTAATAAGCTTATAGAGGTCTGCTAAGCTGCGCTGTGCCTTCTACATAGTAAAAGAACTCCTTAAGGATAGCTTAGAGTTCTAGCCTAGAGGGGTTTTAAAGCTGTGTAGTATACCTATAGGGAGGGGGTTATCCTCCCTAGGATTTTAATAAAAACAATCTTCTGCTTCCCTATTAACCTGCTCTTTCTATGCCTCTGTGTGTAACTAGTAACCTATAGTAATATTGTGCAAGTTTAGGTAGACTAAAAAGAGCTTATAAGCCTGCCTAGGCAGCGCTTTTATAAGACTGTTAGCTGGCATATTGCTTGTTTTTATATAGGTTACAGTAAAGGTCCCCTTAGCGTGCTCCTGTTTTAACTACATATTCTGTATATCTACATAGCGCAGCTAGGTAGTAAGCTGCTTGCTCTCTTCTACTATAAGCTGTATTGTTTGCTAATTATTGCAGAAGATCTCCTACGCTACCCCTAAGTTAAGCCGCAGCTTATTAAGAAATTGCTTTAGAGCAACTAACTCTTTGGCTATATGCTCTAAAGCTAGCAACTCTGCTTTAGTAGTAGATGTTGTTACTGTTGCTTGCCTTGCTACCTTCTATATAATTAGCCTGCTAAAGAGCTGTATAATATATCCCTAGGATAATTGTTAGGACTCTGTATTATCCGCAAATAACGCGTTGCTATAGATTAGCAACTAGCTGCTGTTGTAAGCTCTATAGCGTATGCCTAGGTGCTTAGTTTAGTACAGGTATCTAAGAACCTAAGCTGCTAATCTGAAGTAAGCAGCTCCTAGATTTATTAAGTAGTAGGATAGCTGCGACGCTGCATAAGCTACATCTAGGCAGATTATAATTACTATATACAATATAGACCTAACGCGCTCCTAGAAAGCCTTAATTTCCTATTTTAAAGCTTCTCTGTTATGCTTAAGAAGCTTAGTTATAGGGAAAGGTGTGTGTAGCAGGGATCCTTAGTTTAAAACGTTAAACTTAGCAGCAAGCTTCTAAATATATAAGTTGTAAGCAAGCGTTATTGTATAAGCAGCTTAATTATAGATAATTTAAACACCTAGGAACTATTTAGCAGCTCTATAGTCTTTAATCTAATATTTGCTTATTAATAAGCTTATTAGCTGTTCTCTAGCAGCTTAATTGTTGCAGTAATAGGCAAGGAGGATATTGTCCACATAGAACAGGAGAACAATCTTCTGCGCCTTATTATAGAACAGGCACAGCTCCTCCTTAGATGCTATTAAACTAAGCTCCTAGAGGGTACTAGAGAGCTCCTTATACTACAGGACTAGAGAGTCTCTTAGCCTGTATAGAGCTTGCAGCAGTAACACTACCTAATTAGCTTTCTTAAAGCTGTCCAGCAGCTTACAGAGCACCTAGGGTTAGTGTTAGCAGCTTGCATTAAGGAACGCGCTAGCTACGTTATACTAAAACAGTTCTAGATTAAATTAGGCAGCAATGGCTACTATTATATAGAAAGACCTGGCAGCAAGCGTTATAGCATAGGTTAACTTAATTAATTCTTTAACCTGCAGATCGCTGCGTACGCAAATCCTAGCCTTGCACTTAATAAAGAATCTATCCTAGTTAAGCTTATATATAAACACCTATTTAAGCAGCAGGGGCCTAGACTAGGAGCTTGTTCTGTTAATTTCCTGCTAGGTGTTCTTCTGCACTAGTGTTGCAATCTCTTTAACACAGGCCTAGCAAAATAGAGCACTAAGTAGATAGAAGGCAAGCTCTTTCTACTTAGTTAGAAGAGGTAGAAGATTATCCTGATAGACGCAGGGTTAAGAAAGAGCTGTTAGCTTATCTATATGCTGCACTGCAGCAGCAATTACTGCATAGACTGTAACAAGCTCCTTTCTAAGGTTGCTATACTTCTTAGCATAGCTTAGTAATAGATAGAGCAGCTATAGTTCCTCTAATTGTATAATTAAGCTGATTACAGAGTACAGGCCTGCTCTATCCTCTTTTCTAAGCTTATTATAATTGCAGTCCTAGAGCCTACAGCTTGCCTGTGTAGGTCTCTGCTAAATTAAGCAACTGTTGCTTAGTTTACCTGCTCTTGTTATTCTCTAATAAGGTATAAGAACAATTAGAGAGCTAGGTCGTCGTAGTCTTAGTTATAGATTATTAAGATCCTTAGTACCTGCTAGCAAGCTCCCTTTATTATTAGTAGAGTGCACTTCCTGTAAGCTTCTAGTTAGGTTCTCCTCTGCTTAAGGAGCTTCCCTGTCTGCTACTAGCTGCTTAGGTTCTAGTGTTAGGTTAGGGGTAAGTAGGCCTATAGCTCGTCGCCCTGCGCAGATCTCTAATAGTTTGCTGGCTAAGCTAACTAATTGCGCAGGCTCTACTTTAGGAGCTTGTTTAACACTAGACTAGCCTTCTAGTAATTAAGCTTCCTCTAAAGGTTTACCCCTAAGCTGTAGCTTAGATAGCAATTTAAGCAATAGATCTTCTCCTTCTGCGCTGGGGAGCTTAATTAATTCTCCTATAGCTACAATCTTACTAGGTTTGTAGAGGATCTCTATAATAGATTCTGCTTCTTTAACTAGGATAGCAGTAGATTTATTGCTAGCGTTAAAAAAGAGCTCCTTGTTAAAGGTCACGTTGCGCATTATAATTACCTAGTTAAGGTGGGGAACCTATACCTAGTAAATGTTAGATGCTTAATAGCTAACTAGATACCTAATATAGCCCTGCAGAGTAACTTTAAAGCCTCTTCTATTACGTCTAGCTGCTTGTTCCCTGTTTAGGGGATACGCACAGCAGCTGTACGCGTATAGCCTGCTCTAATTAGGTCTTAGATTAGCTGTAAGGGCTCTTACGCGCTTAGGTTTGTACTATCTAAAGTACTAGGTAAACTACTAATTAAGCTGCTTGTTAGGGCTGCGCAGCTTGTTTGCGTAAGAGGGACTTATGTTATATAACTACGCTGCAGCAGCTACAACCTCTAGCTAGAGCTTCTTAGGCAGGTTTAATCTGCTCCTTATCTTAATAGATTTAGTAATAATTTCCTAGCTAGCCTATTTAGCAGCTCTATTTAGTTTGTAAGTATATAGAGGCACCTGTTTAATATTAATACCTTCTTTAAGCGCCTAGCGCTTATACGCAGAGCTCCCTTGCTATAGTAGTGTTGCTGTGTTATTATCTTAGCTGATCTTGCTAATACAGAGCTTATACTGTGTATATACCTAGCTTGAAAAGGTAGTAAGTACGCGCAATATCTCTATTTAAGTCTTTCCCTAGATTAGATACACAAAGAGCTTCCTACTATAGTACTCCTTAATTAATAGTATCTACAATTCACCCCCTCTGCCTAGAGGCATATTAAATAGATCCTATCCTACTTGCTAGAACAGACAAGCAGGTTTCTTACATAGTCTGCGTAAAATTACTTGCTTAGCGTAGGTTGTAGCACACACTTTGCAGTCCTTATAGAGCGTCCTGTGTATATATATGCTGCGCGCGTTCTTAACAAGTGCCTGCAGAGCTTCTAGGCCTAGATAACCTGCTTAGGCGTGCCACAGCTGCTTAGAAGAGCTGCGTAGATAGGAGCGATATAATTAATTTGTTGTTACTCTATTTAGAAGGCTTAGAAAGTAGTATAAAAGTAGCTTATATTTAAAGAAAGTAAGGTTGTAAGCGCGCTGCAGGGTAGCACACACAATGCTTAAATTCAGATCCTCTAGGTAACTAGCTTAGAGGGTGCTGTTAAGCCCTAAGTACTATAAGCCTGCGTCCTTTAAACAAGCTTCTAATATAACATTAACGTAAAAAACCCTCTACTACAACAATGTCTAGAAGGAGCAGGTCCTCTGTGTGTGGGCCGCGCTTTCTGTGTAGAGCGTTCTTAAGCAAGCAAGCACCTTGTCTAGCTACTAGCAGCGCTTGCGTGCCGGCCTCTACTGTATTAGAGGGATCTGTAGGACAGAAGGATCTAGGTACTAGCATATCTAAGCTGTTAACTAGATGCGTAGCTGCTCTATTGTCTAGAATTGTGCTCTAAGAGAGTGGGTGTGCGTTAAAATCTATAACGTTATATACCCTAGGCGTCTCTGGCTCTAGTTTAGGCCCTACTAACGTAATTATACAAGGGTTAATTAGAGCTGCTTGCACGTTACTAGGGAACTTAGCTTTAGGCCTAGTTGACTGAGCTGTAGTTAACCTAGTAATAGTTAACTAAGCAGCTAAGCTCTAGCCTAGTTGCTTAAGTTCCCTCCTTAGTTCCTTAAACTTCTTAGAAGCAAGCTTCTAGAGTATATCGCGGCAGCGCTCTTCCTTAAGAGGGCGTAGGGGCGTTAATAAGCCCCTTACCGCGGTCTTAAGCGCTTAACACTTAGTCGGTTTCTATTAGTGGGTATAACCCTCGGTCTTGCAAGGGCACTTGTAGCCTCTCTATAGTTCTAAGCTGCTAGCGTTGCCAGCAGGAGCGCTTTGCTGAGCGTCTGATCGCATACTAAACGTAGCAAACACGCCTAGGTTATCCTTGCCTAATCTAATAGTATGCTTATGCATTAGGCTACTAAAGACCCTACTAACCTAATCCAAAGTGAGCGTATTAAGCCCTAGAATAGTATCCTGGATAATCCTTTAGTGCATAGTGCAGGCCTACTCTAGGGCGATCCTATAGCTAAGTGCATTAAGAAAATCCTGTACAGCGAGCTCCCTATTAACCTCTGCAAGCTTATAAGCCTTAGCTTTTATATAGAGGTATAACTATTTCTAATACTAGTCCTGTAGAGCTACTTGTCCCTAATAAGCAGCTCTAAGATAAGCCTATTAACCTCTGCAAGCTTATAAGCCTTAGCTTTTATATAGAGGTATAACTATTTCTAATACTAGTCCTGTAGAGCTACTTGTCCCTAATAAGCAGCTCTAAGATAAGCCTAATATTTAGCTCTAACTAGGTTCTTAGTAGACAGAGTAGTAGGAGCAAGCTCTTAGCGTAGAGTCTGTATAAGCAATTGTAGTGTTGTGCTGTTGTTAGTAACAAGCTGCACTATTACTAGTAAGATAATTAATAGGGACACTGTAGCGTTAACCTAGTTCTATAGCTTCTAGAGGCGCTCTGCCTTAGCAGTCCACTTACTTACTCTAACCTTGTACTTAGCAAGCTCCTAGTTGTATATCTTAGTGCTTAGTAGAGTAAAGGTATTAGTTAGTTAGGTTAATTAGCTTTAGGTAGACTGTGCTGTAGGTTAGACGTTGGTAGAGCTAGTAGAGGATTGTTCAGCTACTCCTTAGTAGCCTAATAAGCTTATTATTAGTAGTTAAGGAGCTCTATTGTGCATACTAGGGGCGTTAGGAGTATCTAGATTAACTAGATCCTACACATTGCAGAGCTTAGCGTGCCAGGTAAGCTAGATATACTAGTTTAGCTAGTTATTCTGTGACTTTAGCTAATAGGTAGTTAGAATGCCTAAAGGAGCTTGTAGGTTATAGCTAACAAGCTTGCTTATATTGTTGTTCTGTAGCGCAGGGGAACTTAATAGTAATTAGAGCAGTTAAGTTATGTCTAATAGGCTTAATTAGCTAAGTGCGCAGGGAGACCTACTGTTCTTAGGAAGCTAGGCTTATAACTGTAACAAGCTTGTGAGACTATACTTAGGTAATTAATTATATTTAATTAGTGCCTATCTATCTGTGTGCAAAATAGAGTCTATATACAAAGGAAATCTGTGTAGATCACGTAACTGCAGCTTAAGCGAGCTGCTGGCTGCGTATAAGCAGCTCTGAGCTGCTAATCCGCATCAGGGCCGCTTAATCTTAACCTACTAAGGTATCGAGCACTATATCAGCGAGCCAGTGGCTCGGTTGTGCGACAATTATCTATTCTAAAATATTATTTAGAAGCGTTACTATTGTCTGCATCTACAATTTCTGCAGTGCAGGTGCGTAAATTGTAGCTAGTCTTGCTACACTGTCTGCAGTGCCTGTCTTTACGCACCCTCTTTGCAGGCTGTTTAGCTGCCTTCTTACTACTACTGTCCCTCTTAGCTATTAAATCCTGTACGTTACCCACTGTAAGGCTCTCCTCTGTCTAAATATACTTTCTTTTGCAACTGCGCTGCTTAGTTAAAGCAGCTATTGCCTTCTAAATACCTGCTAGTTCCTAAGCCTGCAACACTAAATTGTAACCTATAATAGCTATGCCTTTTGCAAGCAAGTTAACTGCTTGCAGAAGAGAAGAGATAGGTAACGCTCTGTGCCTTTGTATGCGCTTACAAACTAGCGTTAATTACTCCTTAATCTTCTTTATTATAGCTAGTGTTTTAGACTCCTAAGAGGTAGTCTCTAGTAGTACAAGTGTTAGCGTACAAAGCACTATATTAAGCTTTAATAGCACTCGCTCTAGGTTATAAGGAACTAAACTAGCGCCTCTAAAGCTTGCTAGGATATTATCTTTTATAATTGCTTTGTTAAAAGCAATGTAAAAGGCTAGTAAGAAAGTCTCTTTCTTAACTTAAGTAACAGAGTACCTTGCCTAGCTGTTAATCTTAGCGTAGTACGCCTGCTTTAAGGGGGCAAAACAGCCTATATTAAGTAGCTGCAACAGGTGCAATAAGTGTAGAGGCATATATAAGGTAATAATCTTGTGTTCTGTGCAATATTAATAAAATATAGCAGAGTTGTAGCTCTTATAGCTGTCTATAATTAGCAAACAGTATGCACTAACAGTACGCTCCTTTATATGCGCATTAAAGTGCTTTAATTACTTTAGACTAAGCTTATTTGTTGTCTAGCTGTTAGCGCTTATCTTAATTACCTATTCTAAAGGCAGGCGGCCTAGGTACTAGCTTAATATAAGGATCTTGCTACTAAAGATAATAAAGGGTAGGATAGCCTAGCCAGCAGCGCAGATGCCCTAGATAATTATAACCTAGTTACAGTTGCCTAGCTGTATCTTCTTAGGATTAGTTTGCTTCTTAGAGCCTGTAAAGACTATCTAAGCATTAATTATACCTATTATAAACCTAGACTTATTAAAGTTGTGTGTGTCTTTATTAAGGATGCTATACTTCTCCTTTGTCTTTCTTACTAGCTTAAACTAGGGCTCTATAACGCGTGCGTCTTTGTTTAGGGCTTATTAACAATTATATAGACAGCTGCAGCAAAGCTTAACTTTCTTAGTACACGTTCTAAACCTGTCTACCTAGTTCTTGCTAACAGGTCCTTTACTGCGCTCAGCAAGCAGATTATTAGCTATTTCTTCTACTATAGTCCTTATAGCGCCTATCCCTTGCTTGTCTAGCTCTAGTATATATGCAACTATTACTTCCTCTTTAGTCTTTCTTAGCTTCTTTAAGTTAGCTTCGCAGTTGCGTTAGGCGCGTTTTCTAGCACGTTAGTCTCTTAGAGTTAATTTAGGAACGTTAAACGCTCTAGACGCGTGTTTTGTACTGTCTAGTATAGCAGCGTTTATAGCCTAGATTGCAAGATATAGTGTGCCTTTGTTGTAGGTTAATTGCGCGTTGCGTTATAGTAGCATTACTATAATAGACAGTAATAGACGCAACTTTAGTAAGGCTGCGCAACTTAGTAGTAGTGCGCAGCTTAGTAATAAAACACGTTACTAAATATATAGAAACAGATAATCTAACACCTACTTTACTCTCTGTTTATAGATGCATCTAAGAAAGAAATTAATTAACTAATAAAGCAAGAGACCTAGACAGAGGTACGTACATTAGAATTAGGTAATTGTCTACTGCTACTTAAGTAGGTATAGACGTACAAGTTTAATTAAGATAGATATTTCCTTAAGTGCAAGGTAAAGATTATAGTAACAAGTAATCTCTAAAAGATCTATATGCTTAATTTAACATACGCAGCAACACTTGCAGCATAATTATTCTAAACAGTAATAGCAATTGCTGCTTAGTTTAATCTTAAGGTTAAGCAATATAATATAGTAGGAGCCTTTTTTAACGCTCTAATTATAAAAGAAAATCTAGTTATTTGCAATTATCCTAATAGATACAAGAAGCAAGGATACAGAGTAAGATTAAACTAAGCACTCTATAGATTAAAGGAATTGCTACTGCTCTAGTATAAGGAGTTTCTAAACACACTCTAATTAATTAGGCTTATGTTAAGCATAGACAAACTATGTTTGTTCTATAGCTCTAATTAAAACATTCTAGTCCTATTCTATGTAGATAATATCCTTCTAATCTATTACAAGTATAAAGTTATAAGACTTTATTCTTATAATATTTATTCTGGCACTTCCCTAATTAGGCTTAGTAGCTAGGGCTTACCTAATATCTCTGTGTTAGTAAGCAAGATCAGCGCTCTAGAATGCTGTGCTTACTAAGCCTATATCTCCTCTATTTCTGTAGTTATTACTTTCTCTATTTTTAGTAAACTAGAGAAGATTCTAGATACTTTGCCTAGACTAGGCTTACGTGTACTATTGCTACTATTAGGATAGATTATGCGTACACCTACGTAATCTTGCTTATAAATCTAGGATTTCTAAGCAAGTATTAGTAATAAGTATAGTCTAGATCTATCTAGAAGATTCTGCTTAATAATCTGTAGAGAGAAGGGAAGAGTATAAGTATCTCTACTTTCTCCTCTCTATATCCTAAACCTAGCTCTTAGTATATTATCCTATATATATACTATTATATCTATATCTTTACCCTCTCTCTATAAGGCTGTACGCTTCCTATTTAGGCAAAGCTAGTCTAGATCTGTCTAGGTCTTTCTAGACTAGGAAGAAAGTAGTCTAGTCCTCCCTCTACTTTCTTTACACACTTGCCTAGGTTTTACTTAACTATAACAGCAAGAGCAAGCAGATTAGGATTCTTAATAATCTTATAGATTTCCTAAATAGTTAGCAATAATTAACTAAGGATAAGTAAGGACATATAGAAGTATTAGCAAGGTATTAATTAAGTAGATGTCTGTTGCTTATAAGGCACAGAGGTTAATAGAGGAAAGATTAGAGCAAGCAAGGTAAGGGCAATATTTATTACTTATTATAATTAAGCTGCTATAACAACTTAATTAGGAAAGGCGCAGTTAAGAAACTTAATTAGATTATAAGCTGCAAATTAGGGTCTAGCGCAATCTTACACTTAAAAGTAAAGGTAGGTAAAGGAAAGAAAAAGTATATAACAGCAATTAAGCACACCTGCTCTACTGCTTCTAATTAGGTATATCTCTAGCAAAACGCACCTAGGGGGTGTGTTGCAGTAGATTAACAAGAAGGAGTAGTTAAGATAATAATTAGTAAGGGCAGAACTACTTAATTAGAATTTTAAGTAAGCTAAGCTAAGATAAGCTAGTTATTAGTATATATAAGCACGCTAGTTAATTACTTTAATTAGCAGAGGAACTTAATTAATTCTTTCTTAAGCTGATTTATCTAATCTATGTCTCTTAGCTTTAACATAAGGTTACTTTAAAGAACTAATATATACTACCCCTAATTAGGAAGTTCTTAGAGCAATTAGCTTAAGCAAAGATATTTACTTAGCTAAATATTAGAGATGCTTGTTGTAAAATATAAATTAAAGAGAGAGATAAGTAGAAGACAGCTTTTAGAATATAATATAGCTATTTTAAATATATAGTAATACCTTTTAGCCTTATAAATATACCTACTTAATTCTAGGCATAAATTAAGAAATCCCTATTAGGATTAGTAAATATATTATATGTTATATATTTAGATACTATCTTAATCTTTTTAATAACGTGTTTTATTACTAAGCTGCGCACTACTACTAAGTTGCGCAGCCTTACTAAAGTTGCGTCTATTATATATCTATTACACTTAACTACAACACTGCATAAATGCATTATCTATTCTAAAATATTATTTAGAAGTGTTACTATTATCTGCATCTATAATTTCTGCAGTGCAGGTGTGTAAATTGTGGCTAGTCTTGCTACACTGTCTGCAGTGCCTGTCTTTGCGCACCCTCTTTGCAGGCTATTTAGCTGCCTCCTTACTACTACTGTCCCTCTTAGCTATTAAATCCTGTACGTTACCTACTATAAGGCTCTTCTCTGTCTAAATATACTTTCTTTTGCAACTACGCTGCTTAGTTAAAGCAGCTATTGCCTTCTAAATACCTGCTAGTTCCTGAGCCTGCAACACTAAATTATAACCTATAATAGCTATGCCTTTTATAAGCAAGTTAACTGCTTGTAGAAGAGGAGAGATAGGTAATGCTCTGTGCCTTTGTATGTGCTTATAAACTAGCGTTAATTGCTCCTTAATCTCCTTTATTATAGCTAGTGTTTTAGACTCCTAAGAGGTAGTCTCTAGTAGTACAAGTGTTAGCGTACAAAGCACTATATTAAGCTTTAATAGCACTCGCTCTAGGTTATAAGGAACTAAACTAGCGCCTCTAAAGCTTGCTAGGATATTATCTTTTATAATTGCTTTGTTAAAAGCAATATAAAAGGCTAGTAAGAAAGTCTCTTTCTTAACTTAAGTAACAGAGTACCTTGCCTAGCTGTTAATCTTAGCGTAGTACGCCTGCTTTAAGGGGGCAAAACAGCCTATATTAAGTAGCTGCAACAGGTGCAATAAGTGTAGAGGCATATATAAGGTAATAATCTTGTGTTCTGTGCAATATTAATAAAATATAGCAGAGTTGTAGCTCTTATAGCTGTCTATAATTAGCAAACAGTATGCACTAACAGTACGCTCCTTTATATGCGCATTAAAGTGCTTTAATTACTTTAGACTAAGCTTATTTGTTGTCTAGCTGTTAGCGCTTATCTTAATTACCTATTCTAAAGGCAGGCCTAGGTACTAGCTTAATATAAGGATCTTGCTACTAAAGATAATAAAGGGTAGGATAGCCTAGCCAGCAGCGCAGATGCCCTAGATAATTATAACCTAGTTACAGTTGCCTAGCTGTATCTTCTTAGGATTAGTTTGCTTCTTAGAGCCTGTAAAGACTATCTAAGCATTAATTATGCCTATTATAAACCTAGACTTATTAAAGTTGTGTGTGTCTTTATTAAGGATGCTATACTTCTCCTTTGTCTTTCTTACTAGCTTAAACTAGGGCTCTATAACGCGTGTGTCTTTGTTTAGGGCTTATTAACAATTATATAGACAGCTGCAGCAAAGCTTAACTTTCTTAGTACACGTTCTAAACCTGTCTACCTAGTTCTTGCTAACAGGTCCTTTACTGCGCTTAGCAAGTAGATTATTAGCTATTTCTTCTACTATAGTCCTTGTAGCGCCTATCCCTTACTTGTCTAGCTCTAGTATATGTGCAACTATTACTTCCTCTTTAGTCTTTCTTAGCTTCTTTAAGTTAGCTTTGCAGTTGCGTTAGGCGCGTTTTCTAGCACGTTAGTCTCTTAGAGTTAATTTAGGAACATTAAACGCTCTAGACGCGTGTTTTATACTGTCTAGTATAGCAGCGTTTATAGCCTAGATTGCAAGATATAGTGTGCCTTTGTTGTAGGTTAATTGCGCGTTGCGTTATAGTAGCATTACTATAATAGACAGTAATAGACGCAACTTTAGTAAGGCTGCGTAACTTAGTAGTAGTGCGCAGCTTAGTAATAAAACACGTTACTAAATATATAGAAACAGATAATCTAACACCTACTTTACTCTCTGTTTATAGATGCATCTAAGAAAGAGATTAATTAACTAATAAAGCAAGAGACCTAGACAGAGGTACGTACATTAGAATTAGGTAATTGTCTACTGCTACTTAAGTAGGTATAGACATACAAGTTTAATTAAGATAGATATTTCCTTAAGTGCAAGGTAAAGATTATAGTAACAAGTAATCTCTAAAAGATCTATATGCTTAATTTAACATATGCAGCAACACTTGCAGCATAATTATTCTAAACAGTAATAGCAATTGCTGCTTAGTTTAATCTTAAGGTTAAGCAATATAATATAGTAGGAGCCTTTTTTAACGCTCTAATTATAAAAGAAAATCTAGTTATTTGCAATTATCCTAATAGATACAAGAAGCAAGGATACAGAGTAAGATTAAACTAAGCACTCTATAGATTAAAGGAATTGCTACTGCTCTAGTATAAGGAGTTTCTAAACACACTCTAATTAATTAGGCTTATGTTAAGCATAGACAAACTATGTTTGTTCTATAGCTCTAATTAAAACATTCTAGTCCTATTCTATGTAGATAATATCCTTCTAATCTATTACAAGTATAAAGTTATAAGACTTTATTCTTATAATATTTATTCTGGCACTTCCCTAATTAGGCTTAGTAGCTAGGGCTTACCTAATATCTCTGTGTTAGTAAGCAAGATCAGCGCTCTAGAATGCTGTGCTTACTAAGCCTATATCTCCTCTATTTCTGTAGTTATTACTTTCTCTATTTTTAGTAAACTAGAGAAGATTCTAGATACTTTGCCTAGACTAGGCTTACGTGTACTATTGCTACTATTAGGATAGATTATGCGTACACCTACGTAATCTTGCTTATAAATCTAGGATTTCTAAGCAAGTATTAGTAATAAGTATAGTCTAGATCTATCTAGAAGATTCTGCTTAATAATCTGTAGAGAGAAGGGAAGAGTATAAGTATCTCTACTTTCTCCTCTCTATATCCTAAACCTAGCTCTTAGTATATTATCCTATATATATACTATTATATCTATATCTTTACCCCTCTCTCTATAAGGCTGTACGCTTCCTATTTAGGCAAAGCTAGTCTAGATCTGTCTAGGTCTTTCTAGACTAGGAAGAAAGTAGTCTAGTCCTCCCTCTACTTTCTTTACACACTTGCCTAGGTTTTACTTAACTATAACAGCAAGAGCAAGCAGATTAGGATTCTTAATAATCTTATAGATTTCCTAAATAGTTAGCAATAATTAACTAAGGATAAGTAAGGACATATAGAAGTATTAGCAAGGTATTAATTAAGTAGATGTCTGTTGCTTATAAGGCACAGAGGTTAATAGAGGAAAGATTAGAGCAAGCAAGGTAAGGGCAATATTTATTACTTATTATAATTAAGCTGCTATAACAACTTAATTAGGAAAGGCGCAGTTAAGAAACTTAATTAGATTATAAGCTGCAAATTAGGGTCTAGCGCAATCTTACACTTAAAAGTAAAGGTAGGTAAAGGAAAGAAAAAGTATATAACAGCAATTAAGCACACCTGCTCTACTGCTTCTAATTAGGTATATCTCTAGCAAAACGCACCTAGGGGGTGTGTTGCAGTAGATTAACAAGAAGGAGTAGTTAAGATAATAATTAGTAAGGGCAGAACTACTTAATTAGAATTTTAAGTAAGCTAAGCTAAGATAAGCTAGTTATTAGTATATATAAGCACGCTAGTTAATTACTTTAATTAGCAGAGGAACTTAATTAATTCTTTCTTAAGCTGATTTATCTAATCTATGTCTCTTAGCTTTAACATAAGGTTACTTTAAAGAACTAATATATACTACCCCTAATTAGGAAGTTCTTAGAGCAATTAGCTTAAGCAAAGATATTTACTTAGCTAAATATTAGAGATGCTTGTTGTAAAATATAAATTAAAGAGAGAGATAAGTAGAAGACAGCTTTTAGAATATAATATAGCTATTTTAAATATATAGTAATACCTTTTAGCCTTATAAATATACCTACTTAATTCTAGGCATAAATTAAGAAATCCCTATTAGGATTAGTAAATATATTATATGTTATATATTTAGATACTATCTTAATCTTTTTAATAACGTGTTTTATTACTAAGCTGCGCACTACTACTAAGTTGCGCAGCCTTACTAAAGTTGCGTCTATTACACATCTATTACACTTAACTACAACACTGCATAAATGTATTATCTATTCTAAAATATTATTTAGAAGCGTTACTATTATCTGCATCTATAATTTCTGCAGTGCAGGTGTGTAAATTGTAGCTAGTCTTGCTACACTGTCTGCAGTACCTGTCTTTGCGCACCCTCTTTGCAGGCTATTTAGCTGCCTCCTTACTACTACTGTCCCTCTTAGCTATTAAATCCTGTACGTTACCTACTGTAAGGCTCTTCTCTGTCTAAATATACTTTCTTTTGCAACTACGCTGCTTAGTTAAAGCAGCTATTGCCTTCTAAATACCTGCTAGTTCCTGAGCCTGCAACACTAAATTATAACCTATAATAGCTATGCCTTTTATAAGCAAGTTAACTGCTTGTAGAAGAGGAGAGATAGGTAATGCTCTGTGCCTTTATATGTGCTTATAAACTAGCGTTAATTGCTCCTTAATCTCCTTTATTATAGCTAGTATTTTAGACTCCTAAGAGGTAGTCTCTAGTAGTACAAGTGTTAGCGTACAAAGCACTATATTAAGCTTTAATAGCACTCGCTCTAGGTTATAAGGAACTAAACTAGCGCCTCTAAAGCTTGCTAGGATATTATCTTTTATAATTGCTTTGTTAAAAGCAATGTAAAAGGCTAGTAAGAAAGTCTCTTTCTTAACTTAAGTAACAGAGTACCTTGCCTAGCTGTTAATCTTAGCGTAGTACGCCTGCTTTAAGGGGGCAAAACAGCCTATATTAAGTAGCTGCAACAGGTGCAATAAGTGTAGAGGTATATATAAGGTAATAATCTTGTGTTCTGTGTAATATTAATAAAATATAGCAGAGTTATAGCTCTTATAGCTGTCTATAATTAGCAAACAGTATGCACTAACAGTACGCTCCTTTATATGCGCATTAAAGTGCTTTAATTACTTTAGACTAAGCTTATTTGTTGTCTAGCTGTTAGCGCTTATCTTAATTACCTATTCTAAAGGCAGGCCTAGGTACTAGCTTAATATAAGGATCTTGCTACTAAAGATAATAAAGGGTAGGATAGCCTAGCCAGCAGCGCAGATGCCCTAGATAATTATAACCTAGTCACAGTTGCCTAGCTGTATCTTCTTAGGATTAGTTTGCTTCTTAGAGCCTGTAAAGACTATCTAAGCATTAATTATGCCTATTATAAACCTAGACTTATTAAAGTTGTGTGTGTCTTTATTAAGGATGCTATACTTCTCCTTTGTCTTTCTTACTAGCTTAAACTAGGGCTCTATAACGCGTGCGTCTTTGTTTAGGGCTTATTAACAATTATATAGACAGCTGCAGCAAAGCTTAACTTTCTTAGTACACGTTCTAAACCTGTCTACCTAGTTCTTGCTAACAGGTCCTTTACTGCGCTTAGCAAGTAGATTATTAGCTATTTCTTCTACTATAGTCCTTATAGCGCCTATCTCTTACTTGTCTAGCTCTAGTATATGTGCAACTATTACTTCCTCTTTAGTCTTTCTTAGCTTCTTTAAGTTAGCTTCGCAGTTGTGTTAGGCGCGTTTTCTAGCACGTTAGTCTCTTAGAGTTAATTTAGGAACATTAAACGCTCTAGACGCGTGTTTTGTACTGTCTAGTATAGCAGCGTTTATAGCCTAGATTGCAAGATATAGTGTGCCTTTGTTGTAGGTTAATTGCGCGTTGCGTTATAGTAGCATTACTATAATAGACAGTAATAGACGCGACTTTAGTAAGGCTGCGCAACTTAGTAGTAGTGCGCAGCTTAGTAATAAAACACGTTACTAAATATATAGAAACAGATAATCTAACACCTACTTTACTCTCTGTTTATAGATGCATCTAAGAAAGAGATTAATTAACTAATAAAGCAAGAGACCTAGACAGAGGTATGTACATTAGAATTAGGTAATTGTCTACTGCTACTTAAGTAGGTATAGACGTATAAGTTTAATTAAGATAGATATTTCCTTAAGTGTAAGGTAAAGATTATAGTAACAAGTAATCTCTAAAAGATCTATATGCTTAATTTAACATACGCAGTAATACTTGCAGCATAATTATTCTAAACAGTAATAGCAATTGCTGCTTAGTTTAATCTTAAGGTTAAGCAATATAATATAGTAGGAGCCTTTTTTAACGCTCTAATTATAAAAGAAAATCTAGTTATTTGCAATTATCCTAATAGATATAAGAAGCAAGGATACAGAGTAAGATTAAACTAAGCACTCTATAGATTAAAGGAATTGCTACTGCTCTAGTATAAGGAGTTTCTAAACACACTCTAATTAATTAGGCTTATGTTAAGCATAGACGAACTATGTTTGTTCTACAGCTCTAATTAAAACATTCTAGTCCTATTCTATGTAGATAATATCCTTCTAATCTATTATAAGTATAAAGTTATAAGACTTTATTCTTATAATATTTATTCTGGCACTTCCCTAATTAGGCTTAGTGGCTAGGGCTTACCTAATATCTCTGTGTTAGTAAGTAAGATTAGCGCTCTAGAATGCTGTGCTTACTAAGCCTATATCTCCTCTATTTCTGTAGTTATTACTTTCTCTATTTTTAGTAAACTAGAGAAGATTCTAGATACTTTGCCTAGACTAGGCTTATGTGTACTATTGCTACTATTAGGATAGATTATGCGTACACCTACGTAATCTTGCTTATAAATCTAGGATTTCTAAGCAAGTATTAGTAATAAGTATAGTCTAGATCTATCTAGAAGATTCTGCTTAATAATCTGTAGAGAGAAGGGAAGAGTATAAGTATCTCTACTTTCTCCTCTCTATATCCTAAACCTAGCTCTTAGTATATTATCCTATATATATACTATTATATCTATATCTTTACCCCTCTCTCTATAAGGCTGTACGCTTCCTATTTAGGCAAAGCTAGTCTAGATCTGTCTAGGTCTTTCTAGACTAGGAAGAAAGTAGTCTAGTCCTCCCTCTACTTTCTTTACACACTTGCCTAGGTTTTACTTAACTATAACAGCAAGAGCAAGCAGATTAGGATTCTTAATAATCTTATAGATTTCCTAAATAGTTAGCAATAATTAACTAAGGATAAGTAAGGACATATAGAAGTATTAGCAAGGTATTAATTAAGTAGATGTCTGTTGCTTATAAGGCACAGAGGTTAATAGAGGAAAGATTAGAGCAAGCAAGGTAAGGGCAATATTTATTACTTATTATAATTAAGCTGCTATAACAACTTAATTAGGAAAGGCGCAGTTAAGAAACTTAATTAGATTATAAGCTGCAAATTAGGGTCTAGCGCAATCTTACACTTAAAAGTAAAGGTAGGTAAAGGAAAGAAAAAAGTATATAACAGCAATTAAGCACACCTGCTCTACTGCTTCTAATTAGGTATATCTCTAGCAAAACGCACCTAGGGGGTGTGTTGCAGTAGATTAACAAGAAGGAGTAGTTAAGATAATAATTAGTAAGGGCAGAACTACTTAATTAGAATTTTAAGTAAGCTAAGCTAAGATAAGCTAGTTATTAGTATATATAAGCACGCTAGTTAATTACTTTAATTAGCAGAGGAACTTAATTAATTCTTTCTTAAGCTGATTTATCTAATCTATGTCTTAGCTTTAACATAAGGTTACTTTAAAGAACTAATATATACTACCCCTAATTAGGAAGTTCTTAGAGCAATTAGCTTAAGCAAAGATATTTACTTAGCTAAATATTAGAGATGCTTGTTGTAAAATATAAATTAAAGAGAGAGATAAGTAGAAGACAGCTTTTAGAATATAATATAGCTATTTTAAATATATAGTAATACCTTTTAGCCTTATAAATATACCTACTTAATTCTAGGCATAAATTAAGAAATCCCTATTAGGATTAGTAAATATATTATATGTTATATATTTAGATACTATCTTAATCTTTTTAATAACGTGTTTTATTACTAAGCTGCGCACTACTACTAAGTTGCGCAGCCTTACTAAAGTTGCGTCTATTACACATCTATTACACTTAACTACAACACTGCATAAATACATTATCTATTCTAAAATATTATTTAGAAGCGTTACTATTATCTGCATCTATAATTTCTGCAGTGCAGGTGTGTAAATTGTGGCTAGTCTTGCTACACTGTCTGCAGTGCCTGTCTTTGCGCACCCTCTTTGCAGGCTATTTAGCTGCCTCCTTACTACTACTGTCCCTCTTAGCTATTAAATCCTGTACGTTACCTACTGTAAGGCTCTTCTCTATCTAAATATACTTTCTTTTGCAACTACGCTGCTTAGTTAAAGCAGCTATTGCCTTCTAAATACCTGCTAGTTCCTGAGCCTGCAACACTAAATTGTAACCTATAATAGCTATGCCTTTTATAAGCAAGTTAACTGCTTGTAGAAGAGGAGAGATAGGTAATGCTCTGTGCCTTTGTATGTGCTTATAAACTAGCGTTAATTGCTCCTTAATCTCCTTTATTATAGCTAGTGTTTTAGACTCCTAAGAGGTAGTCTCTAGTAGTACAAGTGTTAGCGTACAAAGCACTATATTAAGCTTTAATAGCACTCGCTCTAGGTTATAAGGAACTAAACTAGCGCCTCTAAAGCTTGCTAGGATATTATCTTTTATAATTGCTTTGTTAAAAGCAATGTAAAAGGCTAGTAAGAAAGTCTCTTTCTTAACTTAAGTAACAGAGTACCTTGCCTAGCTGTTAATCTTAGCGTAGTACGCCTGCTTTAAGGGGGCAAAACAGCCTATATTAAGTAGCTGCAACAGGTGCAATAAGTGTAGAGGCATATATAAGGTAATAATCTTGTGTTCTGTGCAATATTAATAAAATATAGCAGAGTTGTAGCTCTTATAGCTGTCTATAATTAGCAAACAGTATGCACTAACAGTACGCTCCTTTATATGCGCATTAAAGTGCTTTAATTACTTTAGACTAAGCTTATTTGTTGTCTAGCTGTTAGCGCTTATCTTAATTACCTATTCCTAAGGCAGGCCTAGGTACTAGCTTAATATAAGGACCTTGCTACTAAAGATAATAAAGGGTAGGATAGCCTAGCTAGCAGCGCAGATGCCCTGGATAATTATAACCTAGTTACAGTTGCCTAGCTGTATCTTCTTAGGATTAGTTCGCTTCTTTAAGCCTGTAAAGACTATCTAAGCATTAATTATGCCTATTATAAACCTAGACTTATTAAAGTTGTGTGTGTCTTTATTAAGGATGCTATACTTCTCCTTTGTCTTTCTTACTAGCTTAAACTAGGGCTCTATAACGCGTGCGTCTTTGTTTAAGGCTTGTTAACAATTATATAGATAGCTGCAGCAAAGCTTAACTTTCTTAGTACACGTTCTAAACCTGTCTACCTAGTTCTTGCTAACAGGTCCTTTACTGCGCTTAGCAAGTAGATTATTAGCTATTTCTTCTACTATAGTCCTTATAGCGCCTATCCCTTGCTTGTCTAGCTCTAGTATACGTGCAACTATTACTTCCTCTTTAGTCTTTCTTAGCTTCTTTAAGTTAGCTTTGCAGTTGCGTTAGGCGTGTTTTCTAGCACATTAGTCTCTTAGAGTTAATTCAGGAACGTTAAACGCTCTAGACGCGTGTTTTGTACTGTCTAGTATAGCAGCGTTTATAGCCTAGATTGTAAGATATAGTGTGCCTTTGTTGTAGGTTAATCGCGCGTTGCGTTATAGTGGCATTGCTGTAATAGACAGTAATAGACGCGACTTTAGTGAGGCCGCGCGACTCGGTGGTAGTGCGCGGCTCAGTAATAAAACACGTTATAGAGAAAGAGCATATACAGCATATTAAGGAAGTCCTAGAAAGACTATACTCTATAAGGCTGTTTGTAAAGCTTCTAAACTAAAAGTAATATCTATAACACACAGAGTACCAAGGCTTTAAAGCATTTCTAGAAGAGGTTAGTATTAACCTACAACGCACTAAAACAATCTAGAGTTAGCTAATACCTCCTATATTTTGCAATTTTAGGATCTTCATTAGGTTTGTAAACTACTACTAAAGATTTATTGCTAGATTTAGCTAGGTTGTCCTTCTATTAACATCTCTTACTAGGAGGAAGCCAGAACAGGCCTAGGGCAGGCTAGCTATAAAGAGAGAGCGGAGAGTAGATACTTAAAACCGCTACCTAAGGCAATAGAGGCGTTTAAGAAGCTAAAGAATGCCTTTTTTAGATATACTAATCCTAGCATATTTTGCTAGAGAAAGGATAACTAAACTAGAAGTCAATGCCTCTAGTAGTGTAATTTTAGGTACTATAAGCTAGTATAGCGCAGAACTAGGCAACGAGGTCTAACAGAGGCTAGTAGACTTCTATTTACGTAAGTTAATTTAAGCAGAGTATAATTATAACACACATAATTAAGAACTCCTTGCGATAGTCAACAGTGTCAAACACTAGCACTACTACCTCTAAGGTATCTATTCTAAGATCCTAACAGACTATATAAACTTTAAGTAGTTCATAGAGACTAAGGTACTTAACTATTAGTAAGTAAGATTATATCTAGTGTTAAGTTAGTATAACTTTACCCTTAACCATAGACTTAGTAGCATAAACTCTACTAATAGCCTATTAAGAAAATTAGACTATATACAAGAGGCATAGAAGTCTACACAAAAGTATAATAGAGAGTTTATACAACTCCTTAAGGACCTATTATTAAGAAAGAGAGAGACTGATCTCTAGATAATAGTAGTACTTATACAATCCACTTAAAGAGAAAGCCTCCTAGAAGGCATAAGTTAAGCTCTAGAAGAGTTTATAAGAATACAGAGTTAGTAAAAGTAGTTATAAAGAATTAAAGTAGAGCTATTAACTACTAAATCAGATACTTTAGATGAATTTAATAGATAGTCAGGTGTAATAGGCTATACTAGCTTACAATGATATAATATAACTAGCTCTAACTCTTAACAGTTGATAGCTAATAAGAAGAAGGCTACAGCCCCTAAAGAGTGCTATAGTAACCTATTTACTAGTTCTTCTCGCGTAAGAAGAACTCTAAAGATACTCTAATGCTAGTATAAGTAGAAGGGGATAAGAATAGACATTAAGTAGTATTACTAGGAATGTACACCCTATAAGAGGTTAACACTAGCCTAATATAAGTTATATAGGCTACTAGTGCCACTCCCTCTACTAAATTAAGTATAGAAGGAGGTAATTATAAGCTTTATTACTAAACTTTCTCTAAGCAAGACAGGTAGTATAGTATATAACACTATACTTGTTATTATGTGCAAATTAACTAAGATAGTACACTATATACTAGCAAAGAGAGATTAAGATAGAGTTAACTTAGCCTTAGTCTAGATAAGAGAGGTGATTCACCTATAGAAAAGTCTCTAATTATATAATATTAGATTATAGGCCTCTTCTAAATGCAAAGTACTAGGATACCCTCTAACAGTATCTAAACTCTAGGCAGGTACTATTATCTGCATATTATCCCTAGACTAATTAATAGACTAATTAATAGACTAAAAGACAAAATTAGACTCTAGAATAGTATCTACAATGCTATCGTAGTAGAGTGAAGTAGCTGGCACGTAAGGTCAAGCCTAATAAGGATCAGCTTATTAGGGGTCTAGACGGCACGTAACTAGGTAGCAAGCCTAATACTTTATCAGGGCTCGGTGCAGGGAGAGAATTAACGACAACCTACCTAACATGCATTAAGCATAACTTTCTCCTACACTATTACTTACTAAAATAAGATAATTAGGCACTACAGGTCTTCGTTATAGAGTTTTTATATAATAATAGTGTATACACAACTATAACGACTACTCTATTTATAGTAAAAAACAGAATAACCTCTTTTAGTGTAGACTAGCCTATTATACCCTTTAGATATAGAGAATTATCTGTAGAAAGGTATATTGCTACTAAGATGCTCTTAGTAGAACAAGAATAGAAGTAGAAGATTATTACAGCTAATATATATTAAAAGGAGTACTAGAACTAAAGCAGGCTTGTAATACTATTGAAAGTAGGTAACTTAGTAATGATATCTAATCAATATACAAAAATAATAAAGCTAGCCTAAAAGCTAGACTAGAAGTAAATAGGACTAGGAAGCATTATAGCCTAGATTAGCTTATTATTGAAAGTAGACGTTCCTAGACTAAAAGGTATCTGTTTAATATCTTATACCTTACTTCTAGAGCCTTTTAACTAAAAGGGCTTTATTAGCTACCTAAATACACAAATTATAGACATATTACACACTCTTAGTAATAATAGCTAGAAAGTAGAAAAAATACTAAAGAGAAAGCAAGACAATGATAGCTAGTAGCTTTACTATGTTTAGTAGTCTAGATTTCCTAATAAAGAGAACTTATAGGAACCTAGAGTAAGTATCTCCTCTAATACACTTAAAGAGTTCTAAGAGAGAGAAGACTATCTCTAGGAAGAAGGATACCTCTAAGCAACTTAAGAGACAGCTAGGACAGCCTCTAAAATAGAGGGGAAATGGATAGTAGAAGAGTCAGTAAAACCTTAAGTATAGCAAAAAGTCTAGAGTTACCTTTACCTAGTTTTTCCTGCTAGGTTTTAAGGTCTTCAAGAGCACTTAGATACTATTGCATAGATTTATAGCCTATTATAGCCTACTGTAGCCTATAACATTATATTACAGATTGTAGAGAGTATAGAGAATATGTTATGAATTAGATAACTTTATTCAACTAAGACTATAGCTCTAGGGGAGCAAGTTTCTTAAGAAATACTCTAGAAGAGCAGGTATCTACCTATACTAAAGTGCCCTATAACACCCTAAAATAACCTAGAACAGCCTAGAATACTACTAAACTACTAGCAGTACCTTAGAGCTTATAAGAACAGACTAAGGCAGTATTCTGCTTATTCTTCTTTAGAGTAATACAGCACTAGATAGTAGTCTTATTCTTCTTAGTTGCAGTAGCAGCCTTTTAGGACACAAGATCCTAAATCTCCTCTTCTAGGGCAATAGCCTTAGCCTCTATCTTATACGTCTCCTTGTTAGCAATAGTAACCCCTCTATACTTCTATATACTAGGTTAGAATAGCCTATAATTGACTAGAATAGGGGATAATAACCTCATTAGGGGCAGAAGTAATAATAGTGTTAGTTTCTACCTTAACCTTGCGCTTATTTGCAAGAGCCTTAGCATTATAGGCTGCGTTGCTATAATAGCAAATAGAAGTGCAAACTTTAGAGGCAAGGCTCTTAGTATTGATATAGGCACTATTATAAAAGAATAGACCCTTAGTCAAGATACTGTTCTCTTTATGAATATTAGCAACCTATTATCGCACAGAATAGGCTAACATAACTTACTACTAGATCTTCTTAGCTATTAGAGTATATATAAGCATAATCTTAGCCTTAGTAAGCTTTTAGTTAGCCTTAGTAGCATTACTATCCTCTAGCACACAGAAACAGGTGTAAAGAGTATATAACTCATCCTTATAGCTATTAGAGAGCTATTCTACGTTAGTATGTGCTATAATAGCCTATAATAGCTCTACTTACTATAAAGTACTTACTATTAGCTGCTTAGCAGTAGTAACACTTTATATAGAAGTAGCTAGTCGCATTGTGTATAGTTACAGTCTAGGCCTTAAGATTCTTATAATCATTATTATTAATAGTAGGAAAGCAGCAGCCTACCTTGCTACTAAAGCAGTGCTAGCTACTACTAAAAGTAACAATATATTAGATATGTATAGAAGTTATAACTAGCTATATTAGCTATGATATTAAATATAACACTAAGATCTATAGTAGGTTGTTAGAGGGTATAATAGGCTAAAGTAGTGCAGTAAAAGGCGTAAAAGGCTAAAGTAGTGTGTTATAGGGTGCAATAGCGCATTACAGCTCCTAATAATGCACTGCGTCTTAGTTAGCCTTATATTAATATATGACTTGCTAGAGTAGTCTAGTATACCCTAAATTAAGTTACAATGGCCTAGAATAGCTTGAAATAAGTTGTTATATAAAAGCTAGGAGAAATCTAAAAAGTTAAGAAACTTTCTAGTTAAGGTAGCAGGATAGAGGAAAAACAGACTAAGATAAATAGGAGGCACCTCTTATATAGTACCCTAGTGCCTAAGGAACTTGCTAAGCATAGGCTAGGTAAAGTAAAGATAAGAGTAAAAGTGTGCTAGGCAATAGCTGCCTTTGTAAATAAAGGCAAGAATTCTATATTCTTTACTAGCTAAAGTGTTAAAGTATAAAAGACTCTATACTTACTTGCAATAGCCTACTATAGCTTATTACTACCTACTATAACCTTTATAGGTACTAACTAAGACATTCAGTCTAGGAAGAGCAATAATATTAGCACTAGAGGTATATCTCTAGGCTAACACCCCTTAGCAGAGCTAAGATAGTACTTATATAGGACCCTATCCTAAGTCTATTCCTTAGCAAACAGTCCACAGTCTACTAAACAAATCTATAGCCTACTACCTAATATCATCTTACTTTTTTAACTAATACCTTTACTAACCTTATGCATCCTAGCTATAGGTTCTAATAGCTAAGCTAGCTTTATATAACCTTAGGATCTTTGCAGAAGGCTTACTTATAGTTATACTTATAATTAAAGACTATCTCAAGCTCTTCCTAACATAAAATAAATATACTAGCCTATTTTAGGCTTATAAGGGCTAGACTGCGCTCTTTTTGCAGAGAATCAGCTATATTAGTTACAGCTTTAAGCTAAGAGGCCTCTCTCTACAAAACTAGCTTAAATATATATCATAATTACTTACTTTTTATTCTCAGTTATATTGCGTAAGTTAGCTATAGTATTAATATATAAAGGTTGTTGTTAAAGTCGTACTTTAAGCAAAGCTCGTAAGCACTAATTCTTGTTAGTTCTTAGGGATGAACACAGTAACAGGAAACCAAAGAGGTTAGGTTGCAATAAGGTGTACAGATACTATCTATTAGTCTTAAAGGCAGGGGTAATAATAAGTAGTACAGAGTAGACTGTCTAGCTTAAAGGTTAATTAAGATCTAAAGACAAACTTAATTAACAAGGTTAAACACAAACTATAAGGGTTGTGTTCCTACTTGCTATATACTTGTGCGTGTTCCACGCTAGTTCTAATATTCTAGTGTTGTTCTAATCTAACACACAATAGAACATTATAGGATTCCTTAGAACATACAGCACATATATTCTAATATAGCGTTCTGCTAAGGCTTTAGAACATATAGGGCTACTGCGTTATTAGTTCCTACAATGCTAACCTCCTTAAAGACTATTAGGTTGTCCCTAAGTGTTATTAATCCTACCTCCTCTTATCTTCTTGCCGTGCCCCTTCCAAGGTTCGTAACAGTTGTCTAGCGCGTTGCTAGTGTAGTGTAGTTCTAGACACATTGTAAATAGCTGCAGCGCATTATTCTAAGAGTTTTATATCTTATTTAAAAGGTTAAAGTATAAGTTATATATAACGCTATTTTAATAGATTAAACTGTAGTTATTAAGAGAGCATTAGTATAGGAAGGAGGTTTAGTGTAGTCTTAGTAAAAGTAGTCTGCTTGCCTAGATAGTCTGCTCGCCCTACATATACATTATAGAACATAATATAATAGTAATCTAATAGATACTATTGTAGGACCTTATTCTATTAAACAAGTGCTAGCGTTCTTGCTGTTTATAATACATAATACCCTTTACTAGAACTAACAATAAGTTTTAAGGATTTGTCTGTAATTAAGGAGGGGCATTAGAGAAACGCTCTCGACTCTACTGTTGTTAAAGTCGTACTTTAAGCAAAGCTCGTAAGCACTAATTCTCTTAGTTCTTAGGGATAAATACAGTAACAGGAAGCTGAAGGGGTTAGTTTGCTATAAGGTGTACAGATATAATCTGTCAGTCTTAAAGGTAAGGGTAACAATAAGTAGTACAGAGTAGACTGTCTAGCTTAAAGGTTAATTAAGATCTAAAGACAAACTTAGTTAACAAGGTTAAACACAAACTATAAGGGTTGTGTTCCTACTTGCTATATACTTAATAAGATACTATTACTTAACATGCTTAACGTAAGCAACTTAAGCGGTTGCTCGCTTTGCTCGACGTGAGCATCGTGAGGCCCCACTTGCTCAACTGCTAAGCCGTGAGCTATGTCACATGATCTGCGTAATTACCACGCCGCAGCCGTGCCGCGCGGGAAGCCATCGTAATTACAGGAATCCAATCCTTCTTGAATGCTGACAGCCTGTCAGCAACTGGCTGGTATAAGAGTTCGTGACAACTGTTTGCATAACTTGGTGGGGACAATCCTTCAAGTACTTCTACCGGCACATTCACCAAAAGCAAATGATAGGGTCAGAAGAGTCGTTCCGTCGATATGCTAAATTGCCGGCAGAGTTGCAGTTGCGAGTCATGCAGCAGTGCGATGCGCCCACACTCTTCTAACTTATGCGTACAACACATGACGTACGTATCGAAGCTAAGAAGCTCTTCTTCTCAGATCCAGCGAGATGGTACCATCTTCAGGCGGATTTCTTGCTCCAACACCCCTTAGCGACTGAGTCAATGTACGAGCCTTGCTTCCTGGCCAGTATCAAGCAGCTCGAGATTCTTTCTCCGCGTTGGAACTTAACGGCTTGGTTACCTGGGATCGAGGAGCAGACTTTCGTGCGTTCTGTGGAACGCTCTCAATTCATCAACATACACATTAAAACAAAGATTCAGGCTTTGTAGTGCACCATATAACGCCTTTGTCCTTAAGTCAAACACATCATGTTCGCCAAAGACGGAAGGTTATTTCTTAACAGGGATGTGGTAACTTACTATTTTCAGAGGATGGCAGAATTATGTCCGCAAGGTCTTGATCTCTTCTTCTATGCGTCCAAGCCAGCGAAAGAGGCTGTTGGTCGTCGAAGGAAGAGGGTACGGTGGCGATTGAGGACTAGCGACGAAGATGTGGTCACGCAAATAATGCAACAACGCGAAAAGCACACGAACGCTCCTAGATTGATGGTTGTCCTACTGGAGAAGCCCCGTTGGGGATGCGTGGGAGATTATACAAAATTATTAACGATCTAGGAAAAGTCTTGTGGTCAGCGCTTTGCAGCTGGATATTATCGAGCGGCGGGTGTAGAACAGTACTGTGTTAAGGTCGTCACGAGCCTTTTGGCTGCTCAGTGACTGATTGCGACGCATGGTTTAATCAGCCTGAGCTATGCACCACGTATTTGCTCGCGACCTGCCACGGCAAGGGTGAGACAGCGCCTGGATAAGCTGGAGCCTTGGTTGCCGATAACACTAAGCATGTACTGATTTGGGAGCAGAAGCTCAAAGAACCGCAGAATGCATTTTGGAATTGGTGGGGAGACTGTCCCAATGAGAAATCAACCATGGCTGAGAGGGGGGTAATGCATCAGTTGGAGCGCGACGTGCTTTATGCGCAGAACAAGCCGGTTTCCAGAACATGCGTTGTTACAATTGATCTAGAGGATTGAGAACAGTATGGCACTGTAGGTGGTATCAAAAAAGCCTCTAAGATGCTGCTTGTAGAATGTCGGCACGATACTGAGAATCAGAGCGTTCGGTAACCAAGCAACTACAAGCTTAACCCTCCTGAGCAGCTGCTGGAAAGCAGCATCCCACTTCGTAGCTAGCTTGTTACCCCAGCGCCACAAGACTGAGAGCCTCAATGCCACTGGTACCCACTGTGCTTCAATCGACCTTTGCGTAATCTACAGAATGCGAGCGGGGCCACTATCAAAGAGTACACCACCATCAGAAAGAACCACTAAAGAATCCCAGACACCGGCTATTGAGCGCAGCTGAAGCACCTGCTGTCCTATAGCGGTGAGGAAGTCGCGTTCGCAGACCAAGATCAAGAATGCAACACAAAGCAAGCGATTGAACTCGTGCGTCCGTACCGAACAAATGCTGCTACTGACCCTGAATAGGGACATCGAACATCCCGAAACCCTGTGCACGGGACCGAAAATCGGCTCTGCGATGGTGATGACACACGACTGCGCGCCCGACGCACCACAATCCATGAGTAGCCGTTCGATAAATGTGTACTAGACTGCCATTAGCTGGCTTAGTGCGCCTCACAGCACCAGCCGTCAGCCAAAAGGGGGCTGTTACAGGCTGCGATGTAGCAATGCTTTAAGGCTGTGGCGGATGACAGGCGCACAAGGTGCGGTAGGAAGTGCGAGTGCATGGTGAAGCTCTCAATCCAAGCGCAGAGATTGTCGGTGCGAGAGGAGATCATGAAGACCAGAACATAGCTGCCATCAGGGTAGAGATGAGTTGTCGTACGCTGCAAGGCTGCGGCTCCCGAACTGTGGGAGGCAGGCGACGAACGTGTTGAGTGTCCATGTCGTGTTTGTTGTGGCGATTGAGAATGAGACGTTAGTCGCGCCATTGCGGATAGAGCCAGATATGGAAGCTGGTGCAAGGTTGGCGACAAGAACTGACAGTGATCAGCAGACGTAGACGATGAGAGTAAGACAGAGAAGGAAGAACATGAGAGCTCGCATGAGGCGAACACGCGGTGTTTGTCTCCACCTCAGAACAGATCCTTCGAACATCTCGATACATCTTTTTTTGTTGTTATGTCTTCTTTAACATGTAACTCTTAGCTGAATCTATAAGACTTACATAAGAATTTAAAAAGGGCAAATAGTAGATGTTGAGATAAACGTGCGCATGGGTTTGTATCTCATAGGAAAGATCTTTGCTCAAATTTCGAATGCGCCATTGCTCTGCACCTGCTCATACTCCAAGTCCGGCTGAAACTCGCAATACAGGGCCTCCGGATCCGACGCCATCTTGAACGTATACGCCGCCGCCTCATCATCCACATAGATCTTCGGCACGCCGTTTGCCGCCGCAGCTTCAACCATGAGCTGCACCTCGCACGAGCGCTCCATCAGCGTGTAAAGATACGCGGCTTCGTCGACGGTGCCTCCGACAGTCAGCAAGCCGTGGTTGCGCAGAATCATGCCTTTTCCCTTGGGACCGAGGGCGGCGGCCAGACGCTGGCCCTCGGCTTCGCTCATCACAACGCCGCCGAACTCGGTGTAAACCGATTGCGCGTCGCCGTAGAAATACGTGACGTCTTGGTTGAGCATCTCGAGCGGGCGGGCGAATGCGCTCCAAGCCTTGCCTGCTTTGCCATGTGTGTGACAAGCGGCGTGAACGTCAGGGCGGGCCTTGTGGATGGCGGAGTGAATGAGAAAGCCGGCTGCATTCGCGGGCCGGCTTGTGTTCCCTCCAGTCGGCTTGCCGTCATAGTCGACGAGAATCATGTCGGAAGGTTCGAGCAGCGCGAAGTGTCTGCCCAGCGGGTTCGTCCAGAAGGCGTGCGCGTTTTCTGGATCGCGTACGCTGATATGTCCCGCCATCCCTAATCAACAATTAATCACAGTCGGGATAGGCATCACCCTGGATACTTGGCTTGGCCGACTATACCTTCAGTGAAGCCCTTGCGGGCGAAGACGCGAAACGCCCCGGCCATATGGTTGAGGATCCAAGCGCGCTGCTTATCGTGCGATGAGAAGAGCGGGATCCCAGGCAGGCATACTCCCTGCGAAATGGCCTCCAGAGCTGTCTTCTCCTTTGTTGAGTCTTCGTTGCGTGGCACGAGCTGCTTGCTCGTAAGCACGGAAGGGGGTTGGACTGCAACAGCTGAAGGTGCCATTATGAGTGATTTGGGTCTGATTACTGTTGAATTGGTGGAATGGGTGTGCGGATGTGTTATTTGAGACGGGGATTAATCAGTCGATTGGACTATGGTACATGCTTTTGAGAGCGAGCTTCCTCATTACTAATGCCGGTGAACGAGAACCGATACGGCGTAGTAGACCGTGATAGAAGCGGGAGGCTGCTGATAGCGAGTGCGGGGAATAGGCGCGCTACTCGCCAAATTGCCAAAGTTGGTCTAATGTACCTTAACCGGCCCGGGTGAGTGACCGGCCCGGTGCAAATACACCCTCTGCTTGCGAGATCAATGGTGTGAATGGAGCAATCGATGGGTAGATGTTGGATCGAACATGGTTCTTGTTGTGGTGCGGGTATTTCCAAAAACCCGCCTACTGTACATTTCCATATCACACTTGCATTCAGTTATTTCTCTGCGTCTTCCCACCGTGCTTCTCCTTCTTCTTCTGCTTCTTGCTTCTCCCCTTTCCTTCCTCATCCTCTGACGCCCTCTTCCCGTTCGCATTCACCTCTTGACCCTCACCTTCCTCTTCCGCCACTTCCTTAACAAGCAGCTCGTTCAACGCCTCGTTGTACTTCTCGAGCTCGATTATGTCTTTGAGTTTGACGCGCATGTAGTCAAATGCAATGGCGACTTTCATGTCCTCATTCTTGACTTTGATCACGCGCTCGTTCTCCGCAAATGAAGACGCTTGGTGGACAAGCTTAGGGGGCGTTGGATTTGCAGGATCGCCTGGAGGAGGTCTAATGTCGCTGTTGCCTGTGTTGGCGTCGGCAGATGGATCCTCGACATCGTTCGCTTCCTCCACCTCGTTAGTAGCCACCAGATCCTCCTCGGCTTCAGCCTCGCCGTCCTGCACAGTCTGTAGCACTGGGATCTTTTGGTACCTCTGACTAAAATGTGTAAGCACCACAGCCTTCGCGTTCATGCGTGCGCCAATGCCCAGGGCCTCACTCGTCGTCGAGTGTTTCTTCGCTCTTGCGTCGCCTTCGAGCTCATCGTCGAACGTCGCTTCGTGAATCAGGACAGTTGTGTCCTTGCCAATCTTAGCGAATGGTTGGCTTGGCCGGCAGTCCCCGGAGTAGCTGACCTTCAGCGGTTTTAAATGCGTGGGGTCCTCGGGCGAGCGTGGAAATTGGACACTGCACGCCATTGCGCCGTGACAATGGGCGACACGAACAGCTTGGATATCTCGGAAGCCGAAGAGAGTCTCATAATCCTGCTTAGCGATTTGTTGGTCGCCTGGTGCAGTCTTGCCGTTCATGGTGAGCACGCTGCCGCTTTGGCCGATGGCCTGTGGTGAGATCTCGAGAGGCAGAATGCGGGAGTAGCCGAAATCTTCGATGGCAGAGTATTCACGCAGCCACTGAAGCATACCATCGTGGGAAATGACTGACAGACCATACTCGTCGGCATTGCTGGCGACTGTTGCAGCAGTTGGGAGGGAGGAGGAGGGGACGCTGCCGTGCTTGATGGCGTACCAGGCTTTGATGACTGACGCGGTACCGAGGTGATGATCCGCGTGTAAGTGGCTGATCCAGATGGCGCGCAGATGTTTGAGGATAAGAGTGAGCTCTTCGGGTGGGAAAACGCGCTGAAGCTGGCCGAGCGTATTTTCGCCGGCATCAAACAGGTAGTTGCCCACACTGGGAACACGGACGAGAGTGGCGGAGACGTTGCGGTACTTGGAAGGCAGAGCTGAGCCGGTGCCAAGAGTAGTAATCTCGGTGTCAGGGTGTGCCAACAGCGCGCGCCACGGCTCGAAGCTTTTCTGCGAATCATCTACAGTCTTCTGTGCGATCTTGGCCAGCTCCAGTACTTCTGGCGCAGTATCTTTCTCAATGGCTTTGGGCTCGAACGGTGCTTGTCTCGTATCTGGTCGGAGATCGAACTTGGGCATCAGCGTCGCAGAAAGTCCTCGGTCGGCGATGACGGCATTCTCTGGTAACGTGACTGTCTGCTGCATGTGGTCTGCCTCCGAAAGCAACTTCTGCGGTACACTTGTAAGGTCGAACTGAGGTGTCTGATATCTGACAGGGTCGACTTGAGCCAGTCTTGTTGTCTGAGCAGCTACGGAGTCATATGCTATCCGATTAGGTGACACGTCGGCCGACGAGATGATGTGCTTAATGTTGCCAAACTTTTCCATGAATCTAGTCAGGGTAGGATGGCCAGCAACCCCCGCGCCGAGCGTCCAGATAAAGGCCTCAACGCCCCTCATCAGATCAGGGGACTGAAACTCGTCGCGCTCGACAACAGCCTCGAGGTAATCCACCGAAGGAATGTCGAGCAGCGCAAACCCTTGACCAGGTCTATCTGGGCCAAGAACCTGCTCGGGAGTGACAGTCTCTCCGTTCGCGTTCTGTACAGAGACGCCATTGCTGAGCTTTCCGAAATCCGGACCCTTCTTTACACCAAGCTCGGTAGCGCGCTTGACATCAAACGAGCCACGAGCAGGGTACGTCCGTACTATGTACGAGATGCTCTCTGGCGCAGGCCTTGTCGGAGGCAGAGACATGATCTTCGCTCCGGGCCACGGCGTGCGTGTCCAAACCATGACATCGGGCAGTGGCTCTGGCCCACCGGGCTTGGGACCTGTGTAGGGCTTGTAGCCTGTCGAGTTTGGGTCTCGCACGAACAAGGCTGTGGGCATGTCGACCTCGGAGATGTGTCGCTCGACAAGGGTGTCGAAGCTCCAGCTTGAGTCGAACATGTGCTTGACTGTCACACTACGGATGCGGTCGTGGCGCGCCTGACGTTCCTCGGGCGTCTCGTTGTCGGGGGCTTGGTGCTCTTCGAACGTGTTCCCGCTCTGCTCCCACTGTCTGATTTCTGCTTCCAGCTCGGCGTCGGCTTGGGCGTCTGTCTCCCTGCGTAGGGGTGTGATGGGGAGAGCCCAGACTTGCAGGAAGTCGTCCTTGAACGCTGGCTCGTGGGCGCCATTGGCGTCCTTGGACGGTGTTTCCTGTGTGTACTCGGTGGCATGGATGGGCACGCCTTTCCGGAAGATGAACCTCCGGCAGGTGCCAAACATGTGCTTGAGGTTGGGCGGACCGTAGATGTTGAACTGAGGCTTAGTCGGCGCCTCGCTCGTCCTGCCCGCCCTGTTGCCGCGCGCTTTTGCTGCCTCCCAAGTCGCCAGGTTCTGCGCGTACGACGTCGACGTGGCGTCGGTCATGGTCAGCATCATGCCGGCCATGCCGCCGACGTTCTTCCACTCTGTCTTTCCCGTCAGGAAGAAGTCCTTGACCTTTAGCAGGCGCGTCCCCTGCTGCACGAGCGCGCGCTGTATTCCCTCGGCCTGGCTGCCGAAGACATAGTGATTGCTCGTCTGGGTGCGCAGGATGAGGGTCGTGCCCGGCGTGTCGGCGGTCGGGGTGGTGATGAACTCGATGCTGCTCGACATGTCGCTGGAGGAGAGCGTTCCGTCGCGGGGCGGCCGTCGCTGCTCGAACACGGTCTGTTTCTTCTGGTTTTGCCGCTCGCGGAGCAGCACGTGTCGTCTCGGCGCTTGCGATCCTCGCTCGGGCGCGCGTTTGCGGTCGATGAAGGCGCTGAACGTCTTCCTGGCCCGCCTTGCTTCTACAGTATATTCGTCGCCGCCGGCTCTGGCTGCTCCCGCTTGGCCTTCTGTCTCTTTCGCGAGTTCCTGCAGGTGTTCGAGGAGGGTCGTGATGGAAGGTCGGCCGGTAGAGGACGTGAAACTACGGACAGGTCTCGGGCGACTGTATAGAGAAGCCGAGGGGTGAGCGGGCGCTGTGAGGGTACGCAGCTCGGCGGGTGTGCGTGACGAAAGGAAGGCGCGAGGCGTCGTGACGGTCGTGATACGCCCGATGGCGGCGAGTCTGGAAGCCAATTTGGCGGGCAATCAAATGAATGACGCAGGAAGGAAAGTCTATACAGTCGAGAGGAGCATGCGCGCGCTATGTCGTCCTGCCCACTCTACACGCAGTCGCGGACTTTTTCCATGACGCGCCGCTGAACCCTGCAGCCCACGCACGGACTCGTTGCATCTCGACCAACCTGACCCAAACACCTTTCGACATTTTTGTCAATGAATGCGCGCATCAAGCAACCTGGAACAGAAAAGAAACAGGAACGGGGGCCTTGTAGTGCATCGGCAAGGGCAGCAGAGCAACACGCGTCGAACAGCTCATTGTTGCCTGTGTTCGCCAGCGTCAGTATTGAACGGGCCAAAGATGCCTACCTGGCTGTGATGACAGAGGTCATGGAATGTCGACAGCATGTTTGACGACGGTGAAACTCGTAGTTGTTACTCCCAAAGCCGTGCGCGTTTCCAGCAAGACAAATTCATCGTAGATGTCCAAGTCAATTCTTACAGTCGCATGGGAAACAGTAGCATCTTTATATGTCTTAAAGCCATATGGATCCCTTCTCGGGTAACATTGACTACCCCCCAAATTCCATTTTGGAAGAAAGAGAAGGAAGGATAACAACAACCTGCAAATACCAACGATATAGATGATGGACAGTTTGGAATCAAAGCATATACGATGCCTAAGACATTACAAGAGTATGACGACACCTGTTGGTCGAGACCAACATGGCGTCTGCGAAGATGTTAGAAGGTAGGGTCAGTAGCTGTGTAAAAGGAAGACTTCGAAGGGCACATACTACACGGGGAGATGATACTCAGTCAACGGCACGGCTTTGACCATGTACAATCGACCGCACGACACAGAATCGCGCAATGCATTAGGTGAACAGGTTCCTGCTGCTCTGAAGGCCTTAAACTATTCCAGTACATACGCTGGTTGCACGTTACTGCCTGCAAACATCCAACGACGTGGTGCCTCCTGTCAAGCCTGCTGTGCTGTGTATCGACATGCAAAGATCAATATGTAATGGCAGAGTGTCACGTATGTCAAAGAGAGTGCAGCTTAGTCCTGAGAGCACTCTGCGAGATGAGTCCGCTCCACGCATAGAGATTACATGCATTGGGGCATGATCGTGATTACTGCGAACGAGATAAGACTGCCCAAGAAGCAGACAGACGCCTGCCATGCTTGCAGCACGGGGCTGGGGGCCCAAGATTTGTTGTCCAGGTGCTGTGTGCTGAAACTGTTGTGCTGGCCCAAGTGATGCATGTACCCGTCGCTGTGCAACCAATGTCCACAATGCCTTGCCGTCGTACTCGCACAAGTTGCCTTGTGATGGCGCGCGATATCGAGTCTTGCTTCTTAGTGTTGATCATCAGATAGATCTCACAAACCCATCTGCTTGATTTCATAGTAGGTCTTAGAACACCGATGCGTAAGTCATGATGTACACTCGCTACGAACATCTGGCTGCGGTGTTCTCCGTACAAAACCGACCCCGAACACAGCAGCGAAAAGGATAGTCGCAGTGACAGCCCCAATAGCACATGCTTCCGTCCCATCGAGCTCGTGTAGCCACACTTTCTAACGACGACCTTAGACTGACAGACTTTTCCCACAAGATGGTAATGGATGGTTTGGTATTGACAAGGGCCCATGGTGGAGTGTGCTCCATCCTTGCGTGTACTGTGTAGTGTACCCTGGTACGGTTGCATGAACCCCAATCTCCGTGAACACGAGTCAAATGGATACCACCTCACTTGAAGAATCCAAATTGGATCTTGCAAAGTCTGGTATCGTATCCTTGCATGCGAAAGGAATGCGCACCGACTCAACTGGCGGTCTGTTCTCGAGTCAGTGTTTGCTAAAGCAGCGGATGCTGCGGAGGTTGCAGCGTGCGCAGTCATGAAGAGTGCAAAACAGCCTACTCCATGGCTTCACTGCACATACGAGCACAAATACATGGCTGCCGCTCGTATGCAACAAGGATACACTCAATGTGAGCAGCCGCTGTCAGCTGCGGCGTAATCGAGGGCTTGCTCCAAGGGTGCGGAGACGACCGGCTAAATGTTTCGTCTCCACCTCAAGGGATCTACGCTAGTGGAAGGGAGGACGATCAAAGCCAGCGGTGGAAGCAAGCCGAGCCGGTCGGATAAGCGCATGCGGCTGAGACATCGTCATCGAGAAGCTGTTCCTGAAAATAGGACAGCAATCCTGGGCGAGCTGGAGGTGCTTGAATTGCTTTTGGTAGTGTGGGGTTGTCGCAGCAGATGCGTAATGATGAGGCATGCATGCGTTCGACACGTTTATGGCTGCTGCGTGCAGTTGTGTTCGGTGCAATGCACCTGCTGCATCGCGCTCGGTGCGATGCTGAAGTATTGGCAATGCTGCGCCCTCGCTGCGCTTGATGATCGCCGTCCAGAAACAGTAGCCGGCATCACGTAGCACCGCCGTGCTGGACTCCACTTCTGCAACGTGATGAGATGTGATGGATCGTTGACAGCTTGCAGCGGATCATTGGAGATTGGCGAACTGCCCCTGGTGGGAAAAGCATGCGTCGATCATGTTTCCGTGGGTCTGGTCGGGGACGTGGTTGCTTTTTCGCAGATGACAGCAACGCCATGTTCAGGTCGCCGGCATGCATGGGGACACGGCATGGTCGGACGTCCAGCCTGATTTGAAGGAACTCGCGGAGTTATTGCTGCGAGGCTGAAAGTGGTGAGGCTGCCAGTCAGGTTGCAATGGGCTGTTGATGAGGTAGAAGCAATATTGTGAGGCGAGAAGGATCCTGAACCCTGTGCGGAAGGTGCGACGACGGCACGTCAATGACAAAGGAAGAGCACAAGGAAACTTGGAATGAAGGTTGTCTATGAATTAGCTTTGCAGTGAAGCGTTGGAGTGTCTATAGTAAGTAACCATCTATGGTACAGGTACATTTGCTGCCCGACCGGCAGCCCAATCATGTCGCTTCGTGCCGTCATATCAACTACACCAACCCCACAATCCTGGCATCTCTAGTTCACGCCTCCAAAGCTTGGGCACGAGCGAAGGAATGTCCATTGCCACCCAACATCTGGGCGGATTGTTTGTCAACAATCCCCTCTGCAGACTCCGAGGCCACCGGAAGCTGCAGCTAAGCATGGACATACCGGTGACTCACTGCATGCCGCTATGCTCAGTCTCCACAACGCCATCATCCTACTCGTTTCCCCACTCATTATCGTAGAATCCGTAGACCGACCAGCGCCTGCGCAGGCCTGTCAATGCCCGCATTATTCAACCCCGCTGTAAACCCTGAACCCAAAACCAGACATGCCCATTTGTCCTGCCAGCGCCTCATGCCCTAACCGTGGTATCCACCCATCTCAAGTCCAGACAAACAGGTGCGAACACCATTCCTTGGCGTGCATGGTCCAAAGTGGAGATCAATACAAAACAAAGCGGTAAGGAAAAGCGGCAGTGCAACGCGAAGCGAGGGCGCTCGGTGAAGAAGCACGAGGCCCGCAAGTGCAAATACAATTGATGCCAGAAAAAGCCATATGCAGATAGCCGTCCGAACAGTTCCGCTGCCGTGGCTGGCAGTCGAAGTCTAAAATGTCAGAAAGAAAAGCAAGAGACCTTAATGCTAAGTACTCGGCAGATGTACAGAGGAAAAGTGACGCCACCCCGGGGATTGGCGTCAATCGCGCTTCGAAGTATCATGTGGATGTAAACGTCATGTGCGCAGGGCTGTGGAGCTTGCAGCAGACGATAGAGTATACGGGTGTGAGGGCGGTGATATTATCGTCTGCGCGCATTCGCGGTGGATCGCTGTGCTGAAGAGCCGGCGCCCACTTCCTCGAGGAGATCAAGGCACGAGGTTAGCACTGGCGGTGGTTAGTGACGCGCAAAACGTGGAACATGTGACACTAACTCGCTATGATTTCCTCTTCCCATACGCCCATCTGGTAGTCCACCAGACCATGCTTCTCCATGTTGTCGCAGTTTTTGACCAGCTGCGTGCCCATCTTCTCTAGTGTATCGTAGTCGATGAGTGTTTGCGGCGGTTGGGGACGCTGGCCGGTGCTGATCATGTCCTGGGTCATGGTCTTCTGCTTCTGGAGCGTCGACAGCCAACAGGTGTTGAACTCCTCCCACAGCTTGAGGCGCTGCGCGTAGTGAGTCTCATCGTCGCGTACTAAGCCTGTAGTCAATTCAGCTGCTCGTCCCGCCCAGTGCCAGTCAGGAAACTTACCCAGCGTCTCAGCCCAGTGCAGCAGCCACTCGCTCAGCCGGTGCAGCTGCGCACCAGCCTCGCTGATGCGCCCATCGTGCACATACTGGAACGTCTTCTTCAGCTCGCTCTGGTAGTTGTTGTAAAAATCGTCGTATTCGTTGCCGCTGCCATGCTGCTCGCTGTAGTTGGCCGACTGCGAGTAGCCGGCCTGCGCGGTGGCCTGGTGGGGATCTGTCATGCCGCCGGTGCTGTATGCGGGCGCGAGGGGCTCTCGTCCGACCGGGGCTTGTTGTGCTGTATATCCTAGCGAGGGGTACTGGGAAGGGACGCTTTGGGTTGCAATGGCAGAGGCAGGCGCGCTCGTGGGACCACCCTCGCCGGCCACATTGTAGTATTGCGGTTGTGCGACCCCAAAGCCGGTGCTCAGGACCTCTATCGCCGAGTCCCTGTTTTGTTGGTACGGTTCCACAGGCTCATACTGCGACGACCCTGTCGCAGAGCCCTGCGCGCCAGGCACGCTGTACATGACATTCTGGCCGTAGGGCGAGTATTGTTGCTGCGTGGCGCGATGCTGCTGCGGTTGCTGGTCGGGGCTGTAGCCCTGCGCGCCGTAAGACACGCCCGAGGATTGGATCGACGAGCCGACGAACTGTGAGCCTTCCCCGTAAGCGTAACCGTAACTCTGCGAGCTGGGGCGGCTGCTGGAGGAGGGGGCAGAGGTAGGTGGGGCAGATGCAGTCAAGGGCGCCTGCCTGAAGCGATCGGATGCGCTTACCACGGGATATGAGCTCTGCGGTGGAAGCAGCGTGCCTTGCTGGCTCGCGTAACCTGAGGGGTTCTGCCGCGGCCGACGGTCATTGTCCATCCCACCCAGCCGGCCTTTGAACTGCAAACTGAAGGGCGGTTCGAGTGCCCGGTACCCTAAGGGCGAGACTGGTGGCGTCGCGTAGTTGGCCAGCTTGCAGGCTTGGAGTGAGACCGCGAAGGGGCGCAAGAGTCAGGAGGAAGTGGGCGTGGAATGGGTGATGTTTCGGTGGTGGTGACGACAGCAAGAGCTATGCCGAATAGGAAGGAAGCCGGTAGAGAGAGTTGACAGTCAAGATGGTATGCGCTGGAGAGAGGTGACGTTCGAATTGAATGGGGCAGAATGGTTGCAGCTACCGGCAGCGATGGATGATATACACTCGATCCTGGCGCGTCGACAAATCCACCAATGGAGCCCGATGATGCAAAAAAAGTAGCTGCGGGCAGAAGCCTCACTGACACGCGTGATGTGCCCGGGGTACCCTCGTATGGCTGCGACGAGGATCTGTGGCAGCGAGACTGGCAAAACCCGGAATGCTTGGTCCCGATTTGGAAATGTTGGAGAAAAAGGCGAGCCTGAATGTGGGCCAGCTAGACACGTAGCCACTTATCGACAGGAAAAGATCCGGCAAAAGCAAGCGTGGAGAACCCTGTGGGCGGTGGTTTCTGGTGGTGAAGCACGGCGAGCGCGTGCGGTGTTTGAAGGGCAGTCCTTGCACGCAATTGAGTTTTCCAACGAGTCGGCTGAGGAGCAGGTCCCTCTAGGAGATCGTCTCAAACAGCTTAAACGTCGCCGGCGGCCGGTAGCTCAACGGCTCTGACGCGTGCGGGTGCTCTTCACGATACCAAACCAGGCAGTGTCTTGGACGCTGCCCACGCACTGGGCGGCGCAGTGCAATTGCAGGAGGGAAGTGAAGCGGTCGGTCCGAGACCAGAGGGGAAAGTGCGACAATGGCTAAATTGGGGCTCGCTGACTGCTCGAAGAGGAAGACAAACAGGCGTGGTGAGCTCTGATGAAAGTGGTGACGGCACAGGCGACCAGCGTCACGGGCTGCGAGCAGTCGTTTGACGAGGAGCGAGGTCAGTGTCGATTGGCGCTGCACAGCTTGGACCTCTGGCGGAACAGAGTGGGGTGATGTGCTGGATGTGCTTCCGCGCTGGGGCAGCTGTAGGACGATGCTGATGAAGGGAGGCAGAGCCACATAGAGGCCGCGGGCTCAGAGCATCAACAATAGCAGACAAGACCCACGAGTGTAGGAGCGAAAAGGAACTCGCCAACGCGCCACGCCAGCGAAACAGAATGTAAATACACACGGACCGGGGTGTCTGCGAGCTAAAGAGCCTCTAGAGGCACCAGGACAGCAGGCAGGCCGGGCTGGGATCCTGCTCTGCTTGCAAGACTGAAGAGTGGATGTGGCTGCGCGCCGAGTGGGCGAGGGCTGACGAGTAAGGAGGCTTGATCGATGAGCTCTGGATGACAGCGTACCTCAAAGTCTCCGTCTCCGATTTCCGAGATGGCCCTTGCAAGGCCTTAACGAGCTTGGACGGGGCTAGCAGCTCCCTGTAAGCCATAGTTACAGATCGCCCTGGTGGATCTGCGCCTGGGCAGCTTTGCTGCAGGGCACCAGCGCGCTTGTTGGACTGTGGTGAGGCGTGACTCGTGAGGTCGCAGTGTAAGCAGCCTGCCCACCACATACTGTCAGCCAGAGTGCCAGATCTGCTGCCCAGCGTGCGCGACCGCCATTTCCCTGTTCTTCTCGCAAAGTCTGGTTCACTCGGCCCTGCGCGGCTCCACCCCGGCCAAATATCGCCGTGCTGCTGGGCCTGCGAACACCTCCTCGTCCTCAAAGCCTCCAAACGCGCTTGGTGAGTGACAACGACGCGTGAGCATCCAGCAGAGCACCGAGGAGACCAATGCGCCGACCGGACCTCTATTGTTGACCACGGGAGCTATACTTGTAGCAAATGTGTTTCATGCAGGACGCTGCTAGCCTGCGAACGCACGGCTGCTTCGTTTCTCTGCTGCCAAATCATCACACGGCCGTCGAACCTCTGCGGCCTCAGCTCTGCTCGCTGCTTTGTCGTGTGTGTTGGTGCCAGAGCAGGCCTGTGCCGACGCTGTTTCCGTTCACTCGCTCAGGGGCGTTCATTTCAAGCGCGTCCGTTTCAGGCGCACCCAACCTCGAAAAGGACATTGCTCTGTATGCGGGCGCCCGCGGTTCGCGGTTCGGCAAGGATTGATGCGCATGGGCGATCATCCACTTGCTCCAGCCTCACTCGTCGATCGCTCAGGAAGGCCTTCCTCTCCGCACAAGAACAACAAGTGCTGATGTAACCTTTACCACATCCAACAGCAAAGTTCGCGAGCAACACCCCAAAGCACTGCAGTTGCAGTGAGTTGCAGTAGACCGCCAGTAGGCCAAACGAGCCGGTGGGCGCTCCTTCCTGCAGATCTCACCGGCTCCTGCCCTGAAGCTGCTGTCATCTTCCGTCCACAGCGCCCAGACCGGCCTGCGACCTGCTCGACACATACTAATTCACTGACCTCGCGCAGTCAATCCTCTGACCGTCTCACGACTCACTACTCGTCAGGATCGGTCGACTCACACCGGCTGTTCGCTGCTGCTCACCGTCCTTTCTTCACGTGCCTTTGTCATCGAGAACCCAATTGTGCGGTGTGCACTTTGCTGTAGATGCAGACAACCGCTAAATGAAACAAGCGTCGTTCGAAGTACCCGGCCTAGCGTACACGCATTCCACGACCGAGGTGCGTCACTTGTCCTTACCGGCGATCATCTGGCGACCATGACTCCTGTATCTTGTGGAAATGACACAGGGGCACGGCGAACATGCTTCGAGAAGGTTTCATTTCGTTCGAGAAGAGCACACTGACCCTCTTTTGGCTTGCAAAACGCAATGCCGACCGGCCAGCCTTATCGGCTTGCGAGTCAGATCTTCTGATGCCATTCAAGAGAGCCAGATCCGTGGATGTCGCTGAACTCTCTCAAGATGACAAACGAGGCTGAACCGGCGCCTTTCCAAATCAGGCTGTAATGCGTCGCTAGCCTGCACTCGCTGGCAAATCGCCTTCGCCGTTGAGGCTGTTTCCGCCCTACCCGCTACCGTTGACGAGGTGCATCGAAGCGAAATCCACACGAGTAAGATCAATCGAGATGACGACAAGCGTCGCTGGCATGCAGCGACACGGAAAGTCTCCAATTGGCGCACTCGCTGAGCGACTCGCAATCCCGCATCCACAATTGTGGCACGCATTGCGACACCAGCTCCACTCAGCCTAATGAGAAGCACTCACGATGTTGGCCACCGCAAAATACCGTGTACATACACCTTCTGTAACCTCGATACGTGGACAACGCGCTCGCTGATGCTCGCGAGGTGTGCTCGTCTCCGATCTGCAGGATGTTGTCGCCTATGTTCCGTCAAATTTCGCGCCCGTTTCGGACGACGGACGCTCGGATCGACACGATTTCACCCGGCCAGTAAGACATCTTGATTGACATCTAACTCAAGGTCAGCTGCACGACCAAGGGGAAGTTGCTCGTAAATAGCACATGAAGGACTTCGGTCATGCGGGCACATTTCAGTCAGTCCGTTTGCAAGCCACCTCTATCTTGCGACACGAAAGACCGCCAAGCTTCAGGTAGCTTACGCGCCTGATGCAGCAGCACTCCCGCAGGCCCTGTCATCCTTGATGCAAGATGCAAACCGAGCCGAGGTGTCAAACAAATGGACACCGGGTACAAACGGTTTTGCATACCACTTTCCAGGGATTGGGGTCTTACGATCTCACAACATATTTTGAAACGTCTCCACGAACTGTTTCGACTCCGTGTCCCGGCAGTCGGTACCTTGCGACAATTCGAAGGGGTACAAACGGGTACCTATTGCACAGCAGCCGTCAGCGTTTCAGCTTGGCTTTTTCTCCCAGTTCAGATGGTTCCCCCGAACGCGCCCATGCTACACAGCGTCGTATCTGACAGATCTTTTGTTGCGGACACGTGGTATGAACGATGCAGCAGGAGCAGACTTGAGCTTGCAAGGCGCCGCTTTGCAATATGTCGATCGAGAAGAGATACTCCGTGGTATCAGTAGAATGACAAACGCCAGGATCTGCAGTTCGCGAATCATTGTAGCAAATACGATCCTTCAGCATCGAGCACACGTGAGGCATGGTCACAGATTTTACAGGCCTTAAAGGATACTAGGAGTGCGCAGTTTTCCTGCAGCGCCAGAGCATTGTGTCTAGGCTGGTGATTGCCCTTGCGCTGTAAAGTGAGCTGGGTGCATTGATCTAGTCGTTCACTCAGAGAATTCGGGTGATGCTTCTCTGGCGCTGAACAAACCAGACAGCATCTCTGCTGCTGACCGAGGATTTGTCAGGACTGAGACAGGTTACGGAATGCGGATGTATCAAACATACCACTCTGAGCCCGATACACCTGGGCTCCAGCCAACTTGTCGGTTGCTCAGAAGTCAGCAGCTCTATTATGTCATGTTTTTCTTGCCAACGCTGGACCTCGCCGTCCGCTTCGAGTCAAGCACATCTCGAATATCACAATGTTGCACTGCATGTCGACTGAGAGTTAAAGATATGACAAATACACCAGCTATATGGTTTGTGAATTTCGAGCTGGACCATCTTACATTCGACTCCGCTAAAAGCCAACAAATATGAAGATATACATGGTGGTGTACAAGAGGTCGTACCTCAACGCTTGACCCAGGTGGGCATCTTGCGAGCCTTGACGTGACCGGGCTTCTTCCTCTCCACCTTTCTTGGATCACGGGTGATGCAGCCAGCTGTGTAAGAGTTAGCGATTGTATTCGAAGCATGCAGCAGATTGATGATCTGAGGGTCTGAATGAAAGGTCCACGTGGGCTTGTGTCAGGTGCCATACGTAGGCCCTGACAAATTCTGTGGACGGACATGCAGACGGGAACGGGGTCAGGGTCCAACTCACCTCGTCGCAGGGCTGGTTTCAGCGCGGGCTCATGCACCATCAGTGCTTTCGCTACTGCCAGTGTCATGGCCTCTGCTTGACCGGTCGATCCGCCACCCTCTACCAGGCCAAACAAGTTATACTTGTCGAGTCGCCCTGTGGCTTTGAGCGCCCACACGGCGCTCTCCCGGTGGTGTAGCCGCCCAAAGTACTCGGCTAGAGACTGGCCATTGACCAAAACCTCGCCCTCTCCCTCCACGAGCCATGCAACCGCAGAGGATGTTTTCCTTCGCCCAACACCCTTCGCTCGGCCCAGCTCGTCGATGACGCCGGGCTTCGGCTTGACGTCGCCGGGCTGGCTGGGCTTCTTGTAGCGCTTCATCGCCTCGACGACCTCTTGGGGCATCAGCTGTGGGTGGATGCAGTTCAGTCTCCGCAGGATATGCAGCATCTTGTGGAAGCGCTGGGTCTTGACGGGCTCGTTGGTCATGATGCGATATTGCTCGACAGTCTTCCAGGCGACCTTGGGCGCCTCGGCGTTCGGTATTGTCGGTAGTGTAGCGACTTTGCGGAGCAGGGCGGAGAGCGAGAGGTAGTCGTCGGTGAAGGTTGGCTTTGCGCTGAAGTAGGATGGCGACGCAGGCACGACGCGTAGTGTGCGCAGGACGTTGTGTCGACTCTTGCCGCCATTGTCTCCGTCTTGGGCTTCGAAGTCGAACGGCTTGGCGGCAGTGAAGGGCTCTTGGGCCTCGGTCTCGATCGCGGCGGGCCTCGATACAGTCGTCGAGATGCTTCGTGATGTCGGGAGCAGCAGGTTGCGGCGTGCTGTTTGGGCGCAGTGTGTCCGCGACTGGGTTCCGAGAGTGTCGACGGCCCGCGACAGGCCTTGGGCGATCTTTCTGCACACCATGGCGCCGTGTGGTCGAGCAGCGGTGTTCGGGGGTGCTGCTGATGGACCGCAGTTGTTGGTGATGGCCTGCACGTTGCTTGCTGCTCCAAAATCCCGTCTGCCGAGCCTGGCCTTGCTGTTTTGCGTCTAGCGCCAGCAGAGCAAAGCGAAAACCACCCACCCCCACTTCGAGCCCAAACAACCTTTTTTCTTTCTCCAACGCCTTTGCTTCCCTTGATTGTACAGTTCCGCCCACGGTCAACCAGCAATCATGTCTTTCGGAAAGATCTACAGCTACAGCGTGAGTGGCCGCCCGCGCACGCACATGTGCAAATCTTGGGCGCGAACCAGAACTGACAGCCCCTCAGGGTAACCCGCGCACCACCTCGCTCCTTGCCGTCGCAAAGGAGAACGGCCTCGATGTCGAGTTTGTCGACACCGAGCCCGCCAAGGGCGTCTCTACCGAGTACCTGAAGCTCAACAAGCTCGGCAAGGTCCCTACCTTCGAGGGCGCCGACGGCTTCGTCCTCTCCGAGACCATTGCCATCGCTGTCTACCGTGAGTACCCCGCATACCCTTTGCATGGCGTTGTATGATGTGCGAATGTTATTCATTCAGTTATCCCTGTCTGAAAACCACTGTTGAAAAAAGTAAACTCCTGATCTACGTTGGCGGCATTGTTCTCAGTTTTACCCATCTGCGAGTGACTCAGTCGCTGACCTGCCCCAGTCGCCTCCCAGAACGAGAAGACCAGCCTGCTCGGCAAGACCAAGCAGGACTACGCCACCATCCTCCGCTGGATGTCCTTCGCCAACACCGAGGTCCTCACTCCCCTCGGTGGCTGGTTCCGTCCCATCATCGGCCGTGACCCCTACAACAAGAAGAACGTCGATGACTCACAGAAGGCTGCCCTCAAGGCCATCCACGTCCTCGAGGAGCACCTCCTCACCCACACCTACCTCGTCGGTGAGCGTCTGACTCTTGCCGACATCTTCGCCGCCAGCATCGTTGCCCGCGGCTTCCAGTACTTCTTCGACAAGAAGTGGAGGTCCGAGAACCCCAACGTCACTCGCTGGTACGAGACCATCTACAACACCCCCAGCTACTCCGCTGTTGCACCCAAGCTTGAGTTCATCGAGGAGGCCATCAAGAACGTTGCCCCCAAGAAGGAGGCTGCCCCCAAGGCTGAGAAGCCCAAGGCTGCCCCTAAGCCCAAGGCTGCCGAGCCCGAGGAGGAGGAGGAGGCCCCCGCTGCCCCCAAGCCCAAGCACCCTCTTGAGTCTCTTCCCCGCGCCACCTTCGTCCTCGACGACTGGAAGCGCAAGTACTCCAACGAGGAGACCCGCGAGGTTGCCCTTCCCTGGTTCTGGGAGAACGTCAACTTTGAGGAGTACTCTCTCTGGACCGTTGACTACAAGTACAACGATGAGCTCACCCTCACCTTCATGACCTCCAACTTGATTGGCGGTTTCTTTGCCCGTCTCGAGGCTTCCCGCAAGTACCTCTTCGGTTGCACTTCCGTCTACGGCCAGTCCAACGACTCCGTCATCAAGGGTGCTTTCCTCGTTCGCGGCCAGGAGGCTCTCCCCGCTTTCGATGTCGCTCCCGACTACGAGTCCTACGAGTTCACCAAGCTCGACCCCACCAAGGATGAGGACCGCAAGTTCGTCGAGGACCAGTGGTCCTGGGACAAGCCCATTGAGGTCAACGGCAAGTCCTACGAGTGGGCCGACGGCAAGGTCTTCAAGTAAATGCCTTGCTTTTCTGCGGTGTTCGTTTTGTTAATGATGCGGATGATTTACGACCTGTTACCAAGAGGTACGAGGGATGATGGATGGGTCTAGCAGATCAAAAAGACTGCTATAACCCGAACATAGAGGCAAAAAGCACATGTTCACGACACCAAAATCTGTTCCTGAGCGATGTGATGTTTGCATGTGATACCCCACACCCCTCAAGAATCTTAGCTCCACTTTCGTTGTCTCATACCATTGCCCATCGGTCGCTCTTTTCCGCCGCAGCACTAGCTTTGACCCGGGGCTGAGCATGCAGCACGCTGTGGTCGACCAAGGGACCGACTTCGACATCATTCTCAAGGACTCGGGAGACCCACTCTTCGTCAGGCGACCCGTGATTGTAATGTATTAATGACACCGAGCCCGGCATACCTAGAACTCCCGCACACCAAGCTCTTACCAATCGCATCAAATGCGCGAAGCTGCTGTCAGATGCACCGATCGTGAAGGCGCTACGAGGTGCGGTGCGTTGGATCCCGCGTTATTCGGTAGCTTGGTGTGGTGAAGGTCATATCTGAGCGTAAGCTGTGTAAGTGTGTATTGACCCGCCTGTGCCAGACAGACAAGAACAATTGCCGCTATTATCCGCCGCTTTATCGTTCCCAACGAGATTTCGAGCCCAGCGACATTTCGAGCCCAAACAGCGTCCGTCCTCGAACCGGGAGACTGGTTGCCTCGAGGGCTCGATCTGACCTCGACCGTTCTTGAGCTCCTTGTGGCGCAAGCTACCCCACACACGTCTGCTAAGCTGATTGGCTCATCTCAAGGACAAGCATCCGCAGGCGCAGCTTTGTTGGCGCAGGAAGGGACGGGAAGCAAGGGCGCAACTTCTTTCTCGCCGTTGAGCCCTAACATCCTACAACATCTTACAATCCTCCGCCTGCGTTGGAGTGTTGTTGTCGCGGGATCACGCGTTCACGCATCGCAGAGGGTCAGGCTTGGGCTACGCAACACTTATTGAGTATACTGCACGCAATCGCACCCAGCGCGAGATCATTGTGTTGCGTGAGTGCAGAGCCGCACTGAGTAGTGAGGCTGGGTTGAAGCAAAGAGCTTGGATCACGGCGCCGACTCGACTCAACCCAGGGTTCGCCTGCCTGCGTCGTAAGGCTGTGGGTCGTGGGTCCAGCCGCACGCCCGCCCCATCTGTGTGCGACATTGACGTTGATCGAATCCGCTCGAGAAGGCGTGGCTTCTGCGCAGCGGCCGCAGCGGAGACTCAGGCAAGAGACAGTTGGCTGTGAAGACGGCCCGTTTACGTTTGCGGTTGCGACTCGGAAAGTGACGGGAGACTTAAAGAGAGCTGGATTGGCAGACGAAGGAACGCCAGCGAAGGACCCTACCACTCTTGCAGCCTGCCATCGTACGCTGCTTGTACGGAGGTTGTGCGAGTGTGGGAGCATCGAGTGTGGCTGAGACACGAGTGCTTGTTATTCGACACCACCACCGACGCAAAAGGGGCTGAAATTGACAAGCGAAGTGGCGTTCAAGTCCAGGTCGACAGGCGCTGAGGGAATGAAGGACGGCAATGGACAGAGGGAGGTTCGAAGATCATCTGCGAACAGCAACGAGCCCGCCATCCAGGTGATCTGCTTGGGCGCCGGCGGCGGTCCGACCGAAGACAACGTAACTGGTTTCCTTGTGCGCTCGACCGCCACCAAATGGTCCAAGAACTCAGTCCTTGCAGTCGATGCTGGCTCACACCTTGCGGCGATCACGAGAATCCTGGAATACCACTTCCCACTGGTCTCAGAGCTGCGGGCCCAGTCCCCGCCGAAAGTCGATAGTATACATGGCGGCGGCGTTCGGATCCACCACGATGATGCCTCGCCCACGACTGAGCATGCTCATGTGTCTGACGACGACTCCGGAGTAGAAACGCCTTTGTCTGACGATGATATGCCGTTGGAGATAACAACATTGCTTGACGGTGTCTTTGCCGGTCTGCCCTTCCCCAACGCGAGCGCAAGAGCCAACGCATTGCATGTGGTTAGGGAGCATATATCAACATATCTCATCACTCATCCACATCTGGACCATCTGTCCGGTTTCGTCGTCAATACTGCGGCGTTCCACAATACTTCACGGCCAAAGAGGCTGGCAGCGTTGCCATTCACGGTCCACGCTATCAAGACGCATATCTTCAACAATATCATCTGGCCTAATCTCACCGATGAAGATGGCGGAGTTGGCCTGGTTTCATTCCAACGACTTGCAGAAGGCGGTAACATTGCCTTGGGCCAAGGAAAAGGCAGAGGGTACATCGAGGTTTGTGACGGTCTAGGTGTCAAAGGCTTCAAGGTCAGTCATGGACACTGCATGCAAGGCCCAGGACACGTGCACCGTGGCTCGAACGCAGAATTACAAGAAACATCAGCACTGCAAAACATGCCCGCAGCGCTACATCAGGGAGAAACCCTAGAAGGACGCTCACACAGCTTCTCCATGCCCCACCCGCACAGCCAGCCAGGAACACCAGGACTCGGCTCGTTCAGCACCGATCAACGTCAGCGATCCAACCATGTTGCTGCAGAAAACAACATTGCTACCGACCAGTGCGTAGTCGACTCGTCCGCATTCTTCATCCGCGCCGAATCTACAATGACCACTCCCACAAAAGAGATTCTCATCTTCGGCGACGTCGAGCCAGATTCGCTTTCCCTGTCGCCACGCACAGCGCTTATTTGGACCGAAGCCGCGCCTAAGATCGCCGCCGGCATCCTGACAGGCATATTCATCGAATGCAGCTACACGGACGCGCAAGCCGACGCCGTGTTGTTCGGCCACCTCGCGCCACGTCACCTCCTCGCAGAGCTCTCTGTTTTATCAGAGATGGTGAAAGAGGTGCGGAGAGAGCGCGAGAATGAGCGCGAAGCAGCGCGGCAGGGGCGCAAGCGCAAGCGCCTGAGCCGCGATCTGCTAGATGGGCCGGGCAAGAGTCGAACATGGACCACTAGCAGTGTGGGCACAGGCGTTGACACGCCGCTATCGAGCGCACATGGATTCTCGCATGCTGACGACGATGGTACGGATTTTAGCAACGCACCCACGGGAACGCATACGCCTACTCCGCATCATCATACCTCGGGCCCCTCGGCGCTGAATTTGAACAACGTGAGCGCGGAGCACAATCGCGCTCTCCTGTCCGCGGCGTTTGAGAGCCCGCTGAAGGGATTGAAGATCGTGGTGATCCACGTCAAAGATACGTGTGAAGACGGGCCACTCGTCGGGGACACTATCCTCCGGCAATTAGAGGAGGGTGAGACGAAGATGAGAGAAGAAGGGAGAGGGCTGGGCTGTACTTTCGAGGTTAGTAGGAGTGGAGACGATTATTGGTTTTGAGAGTGTTTGTATTCGTATTTTTCAGCTCTTGCAAATCGAGTTTGGGATGGGATGTTGAATGGCCCTTTTTTTTTTCTTTTCCTTTCTTTTCTTTCCACACGTTTACAGGCGCTGAACAAGGTATCTCCGGGTTGGAGTTTTTTGTTTGTCTTAGATTGGTTTAGGTGTCCGAGCGGCGTTTGAGTATGTACAGGTACGAAGGCAGCAGGATACACTTCGGGATTTCTCAAAGATCGATTTGCTGAGAAGACTTGCGAACTCATGTCTGAAGTATTGTTGTGTTGACTCTCTCTTGCTCATTGCTCGTAGTGGGCGCTCGTATCGAGGGCGCTGTGCGTAAGTCATTAGGTAACAACCCAAGACACAGATGCAAAGCATTCGCCCTTCGACTGTGTCTGGATTTCTCTCTAGCCGCATCGCGACGAGCGAATCGATACGGGCGCAACGAGCGAGACGAGACGGGCTCGGTACGTTGTATCAATGTGCGACTGGCCGATGTCCACAAGACGCGTTGCGACTATTTCCCACTAAGACCTAGTTCCCCGTCGCCCAGTCTCGTGAGCGTTGGACTGTAACGTCGAACATCGGTAGTAGTCGGTTGTCTAGATCTTCGCGAGCATGTTCGGTGCCGCAATAGCACCCAAGCTTGCTGTAATCCGACACTGCAGCAGTGCAAGGTAGCTTCCCGTGGATCATGTTTCGACAGGGTTTGTTCTGTTAAACATCTCGAACCCGGGCGCTCACATCCGCCTCCCTCGCATCCACCTCCTTCGCAACAACAGACCAAGTGTGCTGTCCACATCCATGCAGCCGAGCAGCGACCTTTGGCATACCATCTACATCGACGTCCCTCATCTCTTCACTCAGCGTGGTTGATAGATTACAGCTCGCCTTGTTCTTTAAACATGCACCCCATGCCAGACTCGGTCTTGCGAAGACTCCCAAGCAGTGCGCTGCCGTTGGACCTTGACGGATGGCTAGGTAAACGGTATCTTTCGGCTTCTGCGTAGTCCCCAGGCTCGTCGTGCTTTGCGCGCCTGGGTGCATGATGTCCGGTCTGGTCAACGTGTTGGAGCGGGAGTCTGGGTGAGGAATGTCTGATCGGACGGGTCCACCTTCGTTCGTTCGTCGTTCGTCTAGACTGTGACTACGGATCGATACTGGCGCCTCGGTACCGAACTGCTGGACCGCCTGGGACTGGATCTTGATGCGCCCCGTCGCATTCAGGTACTCGCTGCCGTCGAGCAGTCCGTCTCGTGAGAATGTATATGCGCCATGTGCGATGGCTCCGGCAGTCACAGAGTCGACGGATGAGTAGGCACCTAGGAACTCACTTGGGAGGGTGTTGTACGGATAGGGTTCATATTCCAGGACGTACAACACAGTGGTGGGTGTTGGAACGCCAATGTGAGAAGAGTACGGTGTGAGCATTGAAGGGAGTGCAAAACTTCGCTTCTGGAGTCGGTTCCGAGGCCGCTCGTGCAGAACCTCTACTTTCGGCGGTTTTGAGAGTTTAGCATTGCTCTGATGGCCGCCGGTGATCACAGGCTCGCTCGATGAGCGCATTGATCTGATCTCTGATTTTTTCATTCTGGACTGTCTGGTCTGTTACCTCTTCCCGGATCCAATTCCGTTCTCTACGTTGCCCCGGAGTTGCGTGAAAGGTGGCGAGAACTGGCACCCAGGTCGTTTGTTGCCTACAAGGAAGGGACAGATTCTTCTACTGTGCGATGAGCTGTCTTTAGTCGTTTGAAGATGTTATCGAACCCCACAGCTGTCAACGTTTCATGACACGAAGTTCGTGGAGACATGCAGGATCCTGCGTGAGGCCATGGTCGTCATTGGCAGCCCATGCGTCATGCAATAGTGCTAAGCCACACTACCTAGCCATTTGAAGTTCATCCGCCAGCACTACAAACGTTAGTGAATGCGATCTCATCGTGACAGCATGCGTCGCTGAGGTTATTGATAAGATTGCACGCCTGACATGCGTTGTTGTCGGGGCTTGGGCGTTGTTTCTTCTCATCTCTTCAACCAATGACGTACGCGGCAGGCAGGCGAAGCATCACCAAGAAGACGCTACCAGGGCGGGTACCCGGGCACATACACGACCAAACAGCCTCTCATGTTAACCAAAAAAAAAGTCAGATACAGCAGCAGAATCATTGAAGTCATAGAGAGTTTGTTCACACGGAAACAATGCGTAGGCGAACATTGACCCTAGACCTTGATGCTTCTATCTGGTCTGTTCTGCAACGTAGGGCAGCATCCGCAGAGCAGTTGTTGTTCGAAAAGACGAGTGTCACTACACTCGTATGTTGTGTTGATAGGAAGAAGGGCAAAGACATACAATCACCAATATTCGCTAGTGGTGATTTACCTAACGGCGGATCTTCGTCGCCTTGGTAGTACTGCATTCGGTTTCTCTGCGCCCCATTACCAAGTGGCTCGCGCTGATTTCGTTGACTTCGTTGACTTCTGCTCTTGATTGCAACGATCCCAAGGATGAGGCAGCATTATGATCACACGTGATGAAGATAGCGGAAGTACATGCTCGTGTTCTCAGTGGCGGCTGCCTACCCCTCATTCTCACGCGAAAGCTATGAATAGACGCACACCGCGTCGTTGCTGCCTAGTCCGTTCAGTCTCTCTTTAACCCACCATATGCCATCTGTTGTCTTTGTTTTTCCCGCTGCGTTTTGGCTATCCTCAATGGTTCGATCAAGCTCTTGTCTCTATGGTTGAAAGCCTTCTGCTCTCCCACCCAGGCTGATATCATAGCCATGCGACTCCTCCATTTCAACCCGTCTGGAAGACTTGTCCTGACAGACTTTCGTCAAAACACCGTCCCGCCATATGCTATTCTCTCACACAGGTGGGAAGGTGCCGAGATTCTTTTCGAAGATCTAGGGAGCGAAGCGTACAAAGAGAAGGACAGTTATCGGAAGCTTGAGTTTTGCGCCAACCGTGCGGCTCAAGATGGTCTTCAGTACTTCTGGATCGACACATGTTGCATTGACAAATGGAACCTACGTGAACTTTCAAGCGCGATCAATTCGATGTTCCGCTGGTATAGGGATGCCGCAGTATGTTATGTGTATCTGTCAGACGTTTCGGCATCCACTGCAATAGAGGCATCCCAACAAAGTCATTGGGAAGCCTCTTTCCGGGCAAGCAAATGGTTCACTCGAGGCTGGACACTCCAAGAGCTCATAGCGCCTGTGTCAGTTGAGTTCTTCTCCTGTGAAGGACAGCGGATAGGCAACAAAACAACCCTCGAGCAGCTTGTCAACGAAATTACTAGCATACCACTTGCAGCATTGGAAAACTGTTCGTTAGATCACTTCGCCACATCAGAGCGAATGGAATGGGCCAGATCTCGAGAAACAACAGAAGCGGAAGACGGCGCATACTGCCTTTTTGGAATTCTCGGTGTGTCCATGCCTACCTCTTACGGTGAGGGGAAAGTGAAAGCCTTCAAGAGATTGCAGGATGAATTAGAGGCGAAGAGTCGCGCACCATCAATCATTCCGTTCTATCGAAATAACCTCTTTGTGGGTCGAGAGTTAGAGCTTGCCGAACTCGATCAGAAGATTTTTCGCGATGGACAGACCACTACGTTGGCAATAACGGGAGCTGCAGGCACAGGCAAATCGCAGCTGGCTCTTGAGCTCGCTTACAGAGTGAGACAGAGAGATGGAAGTTGCTCGGTCTTCTGGATTGACGCAAGCAACAAAGAGAGTCTCCAACAATCCTATGCAAGTATTGCTCAGAAAATTGACGTCCCTGGTTGCGATGACGAGCAGGCAGACATGTTTCAGCTTCTCAAAATCCACTTCGAAGAAAGGAACAAGAAGCAATGCTTGCTAATCTTTGACAACATAGAGGACAGAGATCGGGGGAGCAGCAACCTATCCACAACCCAAGGAGCTGATGCAATCGACTACCTATCTTCGTCTGAACTGTGCTCTATCATCCTAACGACAACCAACAAGGATACCCTTGAGAGATTTACATTAGAGCATGTCGTAGATCTGGAAGGGCTGACACCAGACATGGCTCAGATGATGCTGGGAAACTACATGGATGTTGCGGTCTCTCAAAGCGAGGGGAATGAGGCAAAACTTCTTTTACGAGAGCTATCATATCTTCCCCTGGCGATCGTTCAAGCAGCAGCCTACATCAACACCAGACAGATGACGCTCCGTGAATATCGATCACTGCTAAACGGTCAACCGGGGTCAGCTCACAAGCATGACCACAACGTTTGTACAAACGATCCTGTGACATCCACACTACTCGCTAGTCTGGACTACATCCGCCAGGACAGTACTCTTGCAGCAGAATACTTGTTCTTCGCCACTTGCGTAGACCGAAAGGATATCCCCCTCGAATTCTTGGAAGCACCATCACATTGGCAAAAATCAGAAGCCATGACGGTTCTCAACAGCTATGCGCTGATCATCAGGCGTCCTGCCGACTCTGCTTTCGATCTCCACCGACTAGCACACGATGCGCTACGGGAGTGGCTGCAAAAGCAAGGGTTGCGAGACCAGTGGTCGCAACACGCTATCAGACGGCTTCTCGCGGTATTTCCAACCCACGAAAATAGCAACAGAAGCAGATGGAGGCGATTTCTTCCACATGTCATGCGCGCTTTGTCGTGCGATTCCGCCGAACGAGAGGACACCGAAAAATTGGCTCTCACGCAGAGATGTGCCATGGCCTTGAACAGTGACGGACGTTACAGAGAGGCTGAGACTTTGTTCGTGCATGCGATCGAAACATCAAAAAGATTGCATGGGAATGAGCATCCTGACACATTGGTCACCATGTCCAATCTAGCCTCAGTGTACTTCAGTCAAGGGCGGTGGAACGAGGCTAAAGAGTTGCAATCGCAGATACTGCAGATAACTCAAAGAGTGCTGGGGGATACGCATGCCGCTACGCTGACCAGCATGGCTCATCTAGCACTGATACACGCAAACCAAGGGCAACTAGTGGAAGCTGAAAAATTAGAGATGCATGTAATGGAGGCAAGGACGTCTTTGCTTGGCAAGGAGCACCCAGACACATTGACTAGCATAGGCAACTCTGCGTCACTGTACAGGAGTCAAGGGCGTTGGAAAGAAGCTGAAACGCTAGAGAAGGCAGTAGTGGACATAAGAAAACTGACGCTTGGAGACGAGCATACTGACACCCTGACTAGCATGGATAACTTGGCTTCGACGTACTGGCATCAGAGGCAATGGGAGGACGCCGAGAAGCTGCAAGAACATGTATTGGAGACGAGAAGAGCAGTGCTTGGGGACAATCATCGTAATACAATGACTAGTATGGCAAACCTGGCGTCGACATACTATCATCAGGGGCATTGGGACAAGGCGGAGAGCATGTTCATCCTAGTGAAAGACACGTGTACCCAGGTGCTAGGAGAAAAGCATCCTGACACGCTCACTAGTACGGCGAACTTGGCATCGACGTACTTTGGACAGCGGGACTGGAGCAAAGCTGAAAAAATGCTTCTGCAAGTAAAAGAAACGTCTGGAAAGGTACATGGAGAAGAACACCCGGCCACTCTAATGACTCTTAGCAACCTTGCAATCGCCATCAAGTTCCAAGACCGAAAAGAGGAGGCTATCTCGTTGATGGAAACATGCTTCGAGCTACGCGAGCAGGCTCTAGGCAGTCATCACCCGTTTACCGAGGAATCGCGTCAGCTACTGGGCGAATGGCGGATGGAGGACCTATAAATAGAACGATGCTGCTTGATTTCAATACCCTACGAAGTGCAAATACCCCCCAGCATATTGCCTAAAGAAGAGACAGAACTAGTGAGCTGTGAATGCCTTCACGGGCAAGGGAATTTCCAGTCGTCAGCTTCTATAAAGCGGTGCGCATCTGGCAGCCAACGTAGTGTAGAGCCCTCACACTACTCAATGTCCTTCTGTATCATGTTCGCATTACTCGAGCTATTGTCGCTTATCGCACTACCACCCTCCACCCATTCATCTGCTCATCTACAGGGCTCACCCTTTCAGGATGGCCGCCCGGATGTCTTTCTTCCAAGAGCGTTTCCTCTCCACTCCAAGCTCTCTCGTCTCTGCGCATCTGCTCCTCCATCGCGCGACTCCTGCCTCCGTATATTGTCGCGGGCAGATCCTCATCGCTTGGCTCCTCTGAGAACGTGCTGATCTCAATGTCTGTCTTCCTCTGTATGCCTCCCCCACTTCTGCCCTCCAGCTCGACAAACGGATGCTGGAGATGGTTCGGGTCGCTGTGTTTGGCTTTGGTAGGGTCTTTGGTGACGCCATACGCAGACTTGGTTAGGTAGTTGGTCGACACGAATTCGAAGAGGAAGCGCAGATACGGCAACGAAGCGCAGGTGATGCCAACATGCGACTCGACAATGATGATCAGAACACCAGGTGGACCGTAGCGCATCCACTCTTCGGTGCTATACATGGCAACCAGGAGCGAGAGACGGGCGAATGAGAGACCAAGATTGCTGATAGAGGTCAGTGTGTGTCGATCAGGATCTGGGTAGAGGAGACGTACACAAGGCCGATAGAGAAAGCGACGACCAGCTCAAGTCGAGACTTGAACGGCAGATTAAGCTTGTACAGGTACTGCGCTGGCCATATGTAGACGATGATATCAAAGCAGCTATTCAACGTCAATATCGCGAAGTCCTGGTTACGAGGGCTGTTGCAGGCGTAGCCTTCGATAGTCTTGTTCCAGTAGCTGTTGATTGGTGTGCATTGTAGCAGCGTCGTCAGCCCTGCCCATATCGAGTATACTACTTGCAGACCGCAAAGGCCCCAGCAGAGCCAGCGGTTGGTCTGCGACGGAAACAGCTTTAGGTATGTCAAGAGGATCGATGTTCGGATCATGCTGTAGCACATGGGGAACATGCAGAACAGTGCTAGACTGATCCGGCCGATGAGATAGTTGTTCTCGACAGGGGTGAGATCGAGTTCCATGCCATAACCCAGGTGATACAGCCGCCACCCCATGGCGGTCATGGAAATTGAGAAGCAGGTCGCGGTGAGCAGTACGAAGTCGTCCTGTCACAGACATCAGCGATGGTAAAGCGTACTGCATGAGGTTGAGTTTGATTATTGGGTGCGGCACGATTGGATAGGGGCAGGTCTGGAGCCTATGTGGGACGTACAAAGCTGATCACCTTCTTGATCGATCTGTTCGACAGTCGCAGCGTGAAGCAGATCACCGCGATGCATAATGTTGTGATCTCTATCCCATAGAACAGGCCGTAGTTTGGTGCCATGGTGACTTTTGTGACAGCGGGTGGCTCACAGACCCGCCAGTTCGTCCACCACTGAAACTTTGGGGTCAAGGAACCAGGCAAGAAGAACGAAAAGCCCCCAGCAGTTGTCGTACGGGCCGTCAATCAAGTATCGTTTCGACACCCCAGCTTCTTGCTCACCGTGAATTGTAAACACTTCACCCTTGCACCCTAACTGCCGGCATTACTTCGCCGAACATGAAGATCAAACCGCGTCCGAATGCTTGATCATGCACGAGCTTGCTTCCAGACTTCTAGAAGACCTCTTTTGGCCTTCCCTTCCGCCCTGCGTCAAACTTTTTCTCGCAATCTCTTTATCGCGAGGACCTCACCGCACATATTACCCATGCTACTCATTCGCCAGATTCCCACAGGAGGGCCGATCATCGTACCTCCGACATTGCGAGATCCTTCAGGATCCATGCCCACGGTGAAAACCGAAACGTGGTAAGTCCCGACCCAATTGAAGATGGGATTTTGGCGGAGATTTACCGGCAACTGAACCGAAAGGAACGAGCCACGATCTATCGGAAGGTGCGGACCGACTGCGTGGACCCTGGCAGCCACCTACGTGCCGCCATGCGCAGGAACAGCCTCACCTGGGCGCACTGTTCTGGTCCTCGGGTGGACCTTGTGCGATGCGTTTCGTGTTGATTCGTGACATGCGCGAGCACCAGATGCTGCGATGCGCTGTCGCTTACCGGCATCTTTTCGGATCTCCTCACGGTTGTGCAGGTCAGCCGCACGCATTACCAACCACCTTCGCGATGCAGTGATTGTTGCTTTCCCCGCAGCTGAATTGTCAGTCCTCTCACAACAATGATGGAAGGTGCAGTTTGTGCTGCCAAAGATAGAGCAATGTTGCATTTGCCTCTCGTAAATTAGACCGTGGATCTCAGCCTAACGAAGAGTAACAGCCGCAAGCGTGCTGGTAGCGTCGTGCACGGCGCACGAAGGTGCACCGTCTGGCACCACAGCGTCATCTTCCTTCGTGTTTGCGAAGTGCACCAAATCTCTTCTCGGCGAGTTGCTCTAGGGCTCACCATTCGCCACGCCAGGCTGACCTCTTGAGCGAGTGAGATATATTGATGGTATGGCCGCCATGGAATCACCTCGCATCCTTCTGCAGTCAACCTCAAGGATCGATCGAAGATCTCGGTTCTGAACCGGTACTAATTGAGATCACTCACAAACGTACAAGATGAAGGTCACACAAGCGTGGTTTGCTCTGCTCTCGACTGCGCTGATTGCCAGTGCTGCTCCCATCGCTGAGAACTGCACTGCTGAGGCCGACTACGATGTCATCATCGTGGGCTCCGGACCTGCCGGTATCATTGTTGCCGACCGCATGAGCGAAGCTGGCAAGAAGACTCTCCTACTCGAGCAGGGCGGACCTTCGTACTACATCACCGGTGGTCGCGAGCGTCCTGGCTGGTTGAACGGCACCGATCTCAGCCGTGTCGACGTTCCTGGTCTCTACAAGGTACGTTTCTCATGCTGATATATACTGCGAGATGAGACTAATCTCACCAGTCCATCTTCTCGCTCGGTGGCAACCTCACATGTGCATCTGACGTCGTCAATGCCTTCCAAGGCTGCACAGTTGGCGGTAACACTGCCATCAACGCTGGTCTCTTCTTCCAGCCCCCAGCTTCCGACTGGAATCTCTACTTCCCTGCCGGCTGGAAGAATTCTGACATGCAGAGTGCCATTGCAAAGGTCCACGCCAAGCAACCTTCCACTGACTTGCCGTCAGCTGATGGCAAGCGCTATCTCCAAAGCGGCTACGAGGCTGCTAAAGAGTGGCTTGTCGAGGGAGCTGGCTATGCTGAGGTCGGTCTGAACGATGGCTGGAAGGACCATCAAAAGACCAAGGTCTTTGGCCACCCCATCTACAACTATGAGGGCGGTCAGAGGAGCGGGCCGGTCAAGACATACCTCCAGTCTGCACTCAAGCGCTCCAACTTCCACTTCCAGACCGGAACCAAGGTCGTCCGCGTCATCCGTGATGGTCAGACAGCGACCGGCGTCGAGATCCAACTTAGGGGCTCCAACGCCACTTCCATTGTCAACATCGCTAAGAGCGGCCGTGTCGTTCTCTCTAGTGGTGCTCTTCTCAGCCCCCAGCTCCTGATGTGGTCTGGCATTGGCGAGGCTGCTGCCCTCCGCAATCTCTCTGCATCTGGTCAGCTCACTCTCCCCTCCAGCCAATGGATTAACAACAGCGCCGTCGGTGACAAGGTCTTTGACAACCCCAACACATTTATCGAGCTCTTCTCCGACTCTATCTCCTCTTACAACTACAACTACACCGACCCCCTTCCCGCCGACAAGGATCTCTACCTCAAGTCGCGCTCCGGACCGTACTCCTTCGCATCGCAAACCAGCGCATTCTGGGACTTCATCCAGCAGGGCAACGAGACCGTCGGATGCCAGGGCACCATCGACTCCTCCGGCTTCGGATCCTTCATGGAGAACGGCACCATCACGCTCAACGTGTACGGAACCTCTGGGCTGCGGTCGTTCGGTCGGGTCGGTCTGGACGCTAACGGCATCGCCACCCCCTCATCCGGCTTCTTCTACTCGGACAAGCGCGACGCGCAGGCTATCGGCCAATTCGTGCACAACATCTTCCAGAAGCTGCCCAAGACGCTGAAGCCGCTGAACATCGCTGGCAACTCCTCGCTCGAGGAGATCACGACCTGGATCAGCACGCCCAGCGAGTACACGCTTGGTAATGTACAGCACTGGTCGTCGAGCTGCAGGTTCGAGACTTGTGTTGATGCGGATACGAAGGTCATTGGTACCGATAACATCCACGTCGTCGATGCATCTATCAGCGCGCCTTTGACTACGAACCCAGTCTTCGGTACTATGATCATTGCTGAGCACGCAGTTGAGAAGATCCTTGCTTTGTAGAAGTGGGAAAAATCACACTAGTTGAAGTGTAGCATATTATAATTAGCATTGATGGCGCAGGGAAAGACTAAAGATACCATGACATAGACACAATTGAATTCACAATATAATCTATAAGTTCTCCTTACATTCTTCAATCTTGTCTCGAGGTGCCGTTCAACACTCGATCGCGCCCCTAACCAACCCAGCGCATGCTTCAATCTCTCGACTTCCGCTTCAGATGCAAGCTTCTCATCGTCGGCCCCAGATATTTCCAGCACCGCCATCCTGGCCCTCAGCACACAAGACGGTGCAGCGAATGACAGTCTGGCTCTTTCCTCCACGCCCTCGACTTTGCGGAGCGCTACTCTGACCAGTCATACGTACCTTCTCCCTCTGCCCTTGAGTCCCACTTGACTTGGGCAGTTGCGCTAGGCTGTGTTGCTGCAGTAAAATGTTGGAACAGAAGCCGAGCGCGATTGCGTCACAGTGCAGCCAAGTAGTGGGCTGGGGGTTGTCGAGAAGCATCTTGATGCACGCCGTTGCGTAGTCGCTGACGACGTTGTGCTTCTCATTTGGCTGGGCGTTCTGCTGGAGCGCGTTGATGTACTCGAGGAAGTGGCCGCAGGTGAGGGCAAGTACGCTGCGAATATGGATCTTCTCCGGTGGGAGCCCTAGCAGGATCACTGGATCGATGGGAGGATATCTGGAGAACAAGGTGTTATAGACCGGGTCGGAGGGTGGAACTGTAAGTGGGAGCGGTATTGGTACGGTGAGTATAGACAGTATGCTGTCTGGTGTGTGAGAAGATTAGAGCGTTTCTCAGGGTGCAAAGGAATATACCAGTCAAGTATAAATAAAGAAGCTTCCAGCCATTCCATTGTTTCCAAAGCCTAAAGATCGTCGCTGTCCGGGAGGTCGTATTCGAGCAGGACCAGCATCGCTTTGCAGCTACTCAACGTCTGGAAAACTTGTGTAGTCATGCCATGACCAATCTCATAGACTGCTATTGCGAGTCCGACTTGTAATAGTTCCAGCTTGACCTAAAATCTTGACTTGAGAATAGCGGCGACTTGCTCCAATGCCTGATGCAGCTCAGAACGGTGTAGATGTTCAGGAGGAAAATTAGTGACAAGCCACGCTCCTAGCGCGAGGAGCGGGTAGTTGACGATAATAGCATCCACACCCCAGACAAGTACATATTTGAGGACTGTATAACTACAATGTCGGACAGATGAGCCAAAGTCGTCTAATGCGGTGATGAGGTCAACGTTCGCCAGGCTCAGTAGGGGAGCTACGTAACCCGAGTCCTTCGTGTTTGCGAGTTGGACAGAGGCCGTATGCAGACCAATATCGACGGCTTGCAAGAATTTCCATGCTCCGCGCGGCGACAGACACGAGCCCAACCTCAGAACCAAAGGTTCCAGTGTTGTGATCGGCAAAGATGGTGATGGCGCGTAGTCGCAGGGTAGGTTCTTCCTGCACTCGTGTGTCAGTGAATGTGCCATCTTGTCCACGGCCCCTCAACTTACGCCGGGCATCTTGAGCAATCCAGTACCGTGCGGTCACAAGCTTGCTTTCATGTTTCAAAGTACACACACACATTCGGCGCCTTCTGGGTGACTGCGATAAGGCAAAGGCGGCCATGGATACGTGACACTGTCGGCCGTTGCATCGATACGAGCATCTTCATCAGCGTGCGTCGCGTTACATGATTCATAGTGCCGAAGAGTTTTGATGCCGCTTGCGAAGATAGCTCTTCGCGGTAATGCCGGTGAAGACATCAACACTACTCGCACGAATGCCGGTGGTGGTTGCCAAGATGTCGCTGGAGAATGCAGCTTGGAGATCTGAGTACATCTCTGCGTCGATGACATGAAAATCGCGATGGTATGCATGTCAGCAGCCGATGAGGCTGAGGATCGCGAGTCGTCAATGATTGAAGAGCCGCATCCTCCCGCATGTTTGGTAATCAAGACCGCAACACCATGTTTAGATAGATGATCAAGAGGAAACGTCGTAGTAATGATGTACGTTGAAAGTCATTGGATATGAATTTATTGATTGGGACCTGGTTAGAAAAGTAACGGGCTTATGCTATGCTGCCATGGTTTGAACGCCGATGAATGCAATTAAGGTGCCAAAGATGAAGTCTTTCGAATCCCGCTCGACTAATCACTAGAGAAACCGGCGAGACCTTCATCGTCGAAGTAATGGTCGTAGTGGCCCTGCTCAAGGTCGTCCTCAATGACGATGCCGGCAAGAGCTCTCAACTCTTTTGCTTGCAGTGCTTTCCCAAGACCTATCGAGAGTTGCATGTCTGGCTCGTCAAGAGCATGGTAAGTCCAAGCGTAGTCGATATCCTCAAGAGAGTGGGGCTCGTCCTTGGCACCGGCGCGACAGATGACCTTGATCAGTTCAACCGCGAGCACTGACTCCTTTGTGTCCTCCTCGTCGGACGCAAGTTCGGCAGAGTCGCGACGCACGTGCATGGGCAACCGGACCTGACGTCCAGTAGCCTCGGTTGACCCCTCTTTCGCGGATGAGCATCGGTACGAGGCGTTCTTGAGCTTCTGGATGCTGGTGACAAAGTATAGAGGCTGGTGCTGTAGAGCAGATTTGCGCAGGAAGCTTTGTGCCTCGGTGTCACGGCGGAGTGCCTCAAAGGCGTCGGAAGGATTGGCGAGCGCGGTAAGGGACATCTCATCAGCGTTTAACAGCACGGTGTTGTCGATCGTCGACGTAGTCTTGCCCAGGCTAGAGATGAAGCGCCCTTCCTCGTCCTGAGAGATGATGTCTTCGTAGCGTGTTTGGGTTGTGGGCCTGCTGTAGACTGGCTTCGTCGATGGTTTGAAGGAAATGGACTTAGTGTTCAAGGGATCGCTAAGGAGCTGCCCGAGAGTGAAGGAGCTTGAAGGTAGCGGTGTCGGTAAGACGAGGATTTGAGACATGGTGTTATGGTGTTCTGCTGTAAGGCTGTGCTGGTTAATGCGGAGAAGCACTTACAGTGCACGCTTCTTATATCAAAGTACTTCTCCGGGATCGGCAACCATTCGGAGAAGAATACATGGATTGATCTCGCATCCATCCGGGATGCCCCTCAAGGTCCTTAACGCTCGAGTGTCGAGCCATCCTCGTGTGACGCCATGCCGTATGCGACCGAGGCGTCGATGTGGAGGCGGGAGCGTGTCAATTTACGTTAGACTCCGCACTTTGCCTGCATGAAGCTGGGATCAGAGTCGTGGTTCGCTCGGTTGTCGTCGGATGGAAGGGTCGAACCTTTGGCTGCTTGTTCTCTGTCAGAGGTGCTGGGTACCTGTCGATCCCGAATAATCCCGCATCGCCAGAACTTTTGCCGAATCGGTCGAGTGGAGCCCGTCCAGATGCAGGAGGGCGACTTGGTCACGGTAGTCTCACGAGAGTCGGTGAGAGATAGATCTCTTGAGGCAGGTCGTTCCGGTGAGGGATAGCGCAGACACAGCGTGGGCAGTCTTGATGGGTAACAATATGTCCATGTCCTAGGTGAAGGTCGCGTGACTGGTGCCATAGTCAAGGGTGGGTTCGGAGTCGCTCGATCGAGACTGTCATCTATGAATTACATTGTTTCGCCTGGAGGGCCTCGGTCTAGTGAAAGTAAAGCCCTTTGTTAGTTCTACACTGCGTCCAACACGCGTGACGTTCGAGCTGCCTCGTGGTGATAGATTGCGTCCAATACGTACAGCGGCGCCTCGTCCACGACTGCTCGTGGCTGCGATTTCAATATTGGCGCAAGAGACGTTCTCTGGCATGTTTGTCGCTGCTGCATGGTCAACGCTGGGTGTATACAAACTCGTTGGTGTTCAGTGATGAGGGATTGACAGCTTGGCAAACAGGGAAGTGGCTTCACGTCATGTGGCTGACGGCAGGCGCGACCATCCACCAAGGGCACTTCATTTACCCCTGCACGCTTGCTCTACGAATACGCTGGCCTGCGCTTGTCGTCATGGATCGCACCTTGCGTAGATGCAGGGACCCGTGTTTCCTGTATACATGGCTCCTTCTTGATGGACCGCTGAATGCGCCGCCGTCTTCGCGTCCGGCAGCGCGCGGAATGACACTGCCACACCGGGAGAGACAGGTTCCTTGAACGTGCTGACAGCGAAGCCTCAACACACACATACCAGCGGATTACTTGTGCGACCCCTGCAGGAATGGCGGCCGAGGCTCCTCTCAATCCAGGCCACCACGAGCGTCGCCAGAACGCCCTCGCAGACATCCAATTCGCATCGATACTCGACGACGATGACCTCACACCGGTCGAATCAGGGGACGAGACGGAGCAGGAGCAGAAGCTGGAGCTGGAGACGGTCCAATCGGCGATTGGAGTCAGTATAGGACAACAGCAGACGCGCTTGACCTCGCCCAAGACGCCTGCTGCTGAGAAGGCGGCTGCGCTGGAGGATCTCGATGGCGGCGCGCTCTTCGATGGCTGGGAACAACATGCAACCGCTGTCATAGATGCAAGGGCGAGGAATCGCGTACCTTCCCACGACGAGGTCGACGAGACTCGTCCGGTGAAGACTGGGGAAGTGAAGTATGGATCGAGCCCAGACGAGACCCTCGAGCGCCTGCCCTCACCGTGGCGGGCGGGGCCCAAGACTTTCCAGGGTCGAATGAGCGACCACCGCGCCTCGCTACGCCAACACCTTAACAACGGGCGGCGGAGAGCCTCGTCAAGCGGATCCATGGCAGAAACGGTGCGCAAATACGTGCCCTTCAACCTACCGAAAGCGCCGAAGCACCTCCAGTTCTCCCTGCCAAGTCTCTCAGCCTTGTCAGTCGACAACGAGCGCGCGAAGCAGACAACAAGCACAAGTCCTCGCCCCAGCCAGGCAGGAGCAGCGAGCGACGGCAGCATACCCCAGAGCGACGGCAATTCCGAGTCGACTCTGGGTCGTCGCAGGAGTCTAAGCTCACCGCAACAGGCTGACACGGCACCACTACCTCAAGGTGAGCTAAATGACAGCCTTTCGACTCTCGCGCCAAGGGTAACGCCCCGCGCATCGTACGATCGCCCTCCGCCTAGGCTTCGGAGGTCGAACTCAGAGGGGTCACTGCTGCTTTACCGACCAAAATCTGTTGCGTCTTCTCTTGGTGACGACTCACGTTTCGAGAGCGTGTCTCAGCAGGTCAACAGCAGACTAAAGGCCATCAAAGACAGCTTCCAAGACTCGAACTTCAAGATTCCTAGTCCCTCTTTGCCAAGCTTCAACTTCTCACATGGCGATGATACATCTCGAAGCCGCAATGGCAGCGAACCACCCCGCGGTCGAACCGTCGACGACAACCCAATGCGCAAATCCAGTCTCCGTCCCAGCCCATCCGCATCTTTCCCACGCAACGGCTCATCTGTGTCTCTCCGCGCAATGCGACCCTTCAAAGACGGTGGTTCAGAAACTGACGCCCATCCTAACTTCACAAAAGCTCTTGAAGAATTGGAAGGTGACCTTGTGGTCCTCGGGGGCTATCGCGGCTCTATTCTGCGCTCTGCAGAGCCTCCGAACCGCCAGCTGTGGGTGCCCATCAAGGTGGGCCTCAATCTGCGCAAGGTAGATTTAGAAGTGCCCTTTGATGAGGACGCCGATGAAAGGATGGAGGAGACGATCATTCCTGATGGCATGCTAACGCACATCGGTCCCGTCGACATATCCAAACGCCTCTTGAAGCGGCTACGAGCATGCGAAAACTTCAAGAACGGCAAACTGAGGGTACACAACTACGGTTACGACTGGCGACTGTCGCCGCACTACCTCTCAAAACGGCTGATCAAGTTCATGAAATCCCTGCCGTGCAACCAAGCGAGCGTTCCCGCCGAGAAGAAAGGTGCTATCGTCATCGCGCACTCTCTTGGTGGTCTCATCACGCGCCATGCAATCAACCAACGACCGGACCTCGTCTCTGGTGTGGTTTATGCTGGTGTACCACAGAACTGTGTGAACATTCTAGGTCCCTTCCGAAACGGCGACGATGTCCTGCTCTCGTCTCGCGTCCTGACGGCACAAGTTAACTTCAGTATACGTACTTCATACGCCTTGTTGCCTCTCGACGGCAAATGCTTCTTCAACAAGCATACAAAGGAAGAATATCCGGTCAACTTCTTCGACGTTGATACATGGATCGAGGGTCGCCTGTCGCCTTGCATAGCACCGCCGCTACCGCGTCCAGAGGCACCAAAGGACAGCAGTTTCAGCGTCAGTGGAGTTTTGAGCGCCATGTCACAAGCTCTGCCAACGTTCCCTAGTCGAAAGGGTAGTATATCACGGGGTAATGGCGAGACTACCAACGGTGCAGCAGATGTCGCCCAGAATCTGGCGAACAAAGCGGCAGAAGGGAATGCGGAAGCTGCAGGAGGTGGTATGGAACCTCAGATGATGGCAGGGCGGCGAATGTCGCGCTCCACATACACGACGAACGATCCGAACCCTGCGACTGCAGTCACCATATCGCGTGACGATGCCATCAAGTATCTGACTCGGGTGCTTGCAGAGACAAAACGCTTCAAGGAAGAACTTGCTCATGAACCGAGGCACACAGAGGCCGATGCTTACCCACCGATCGCTCTCATGTACGGCAAGTCGACACCGACGGTATATGGTGCCAAGGTTGAGTCTCGCGAAGCGATTGCACGGGCTGACGTGTATGACGAACTGGCGTTCGCGAGTGGAGACGGTGTCGTGCTTGCCCGTGCTGCCATGGTGCCTGAAGGATACTCCGTGGTAAGAGGTGGTGTTGTGTCGAGTGATCGTGGACACGTCACGCTACTTGGTGATCTCGAGGGTGTCGGACGTTGTCTGCATGCTGTCATAAGGGCGCGGCGAGCTGGCATCGGTCTTGGCAGAGACGAAAACAAAGTTACGGAAAGCAAGGAGATCTCAGGTCTCGGCATCCAGGTGCCGCATATTGCTTACTGAGTTCGCGATGGCAGGACGTATTTATCGTCCATTCGCAGGGACGGCCGCTAAGGTCGAGGGACAAGCCCCACTCTGATTGCACCTTTCTGCAGTAGTGACGTGTTGCTGAATCAGACATAACAATTAACATCAAGCACGTCAATTCCTTCCACTTTATTGCATAATTCCGTTTAAGCCATGTTGACAGTCTTACGATGACTCTCGCTCTTCTAGACCAGCTGAAGCCAGCCACGACACAAATCGATGACGTAGCTAACCACCAGCGAGACACAACACCGCCAGATGGCGGGTACGGTTGGGTATGCGTAGGTGCAAGCTTCACAATCAACTGCTTCACATGGGGCACTGTTTCTGTAAGTCTTATCGTCGTTATTGGAGCAATGTCTCAAGCTAATCCCATCAGGCTTATGGCATTTATCTGTCGCACTACCTTGCCGATGAGCTCTTTCCGGATGCAACATCGTGGGATTTCGCATTCATCGGCGGCTTCAACTTCTCCATCGCTATGCTCGTTGCGCCACTTGTCACCGTTCTTGTACGCAGATTCGGCACTCACAGGATCATGCTTGTGGGTGCGCTCTTGCAGTGCAGTGGGTTTGTCGCTGCTTCCTTTGCGACTCGAATCTGGCAGCTGCATTTATCTCAGGGCGTCTTGATCGGGGTCGGTATTGGCTGTCTCTACATTCCAAGTCTCCCGATCCTGTCGCAGTGGTTTGTGAAGAAACGCAGTCTAGCGAACGGCATCAGCGCTGCTGGCTCTGGAGTGGGTGGTGCTGCGTTTGCATGGGGCTCGCAGGCCATGATTCAGCATATCAGCATCTCGTGGTCGCTTCGCATCACTGGCATTATTGCCTTCGTTGCCATCCTTGCTGCAATCGCCGTCATCCGAGATCGAAACGATGTCATTCGACCGCCACAACTCGCGTTCGACACGAGGTTGCTGAGACGACTCGATGTGATAATGTTGCTGGCATGGGCCTTTATAAGCATGTTAGGCTATGTTGTGCTTCTCTTCAGTCTATCCGACTTCGCGCTATCCATAGGCTTTTCGAGAGCGCAGGCTACGGACCTGATTGGCTTCTTAAACTTAGGCACAGCGATTGGACGACCTGTCATAGGCGTTGTCAGCGACAGATGGAGTCGCATTGATACTGCAGGCATACTCACTTTGACATGCGGCCTGTCATGCTTCGGGTTTTGGCTACCCGCGACGTCTTATGGGCTGACGGTGTTCTTCGCTATCATCTGCGGCGCAATTGTCGGCGTCTTCTGGATGGTAAGAGCTCTTTCCGTCATCGTTTGTATCACTTACAGATTACTTCCAGACTATAGGGCCTCTCTGCGTCGAGGTCGCAGGCATCCAAGATTTGCAGTCTTTGTTATCGTTATCGTGGGCTACCATCATCATACCGACGACCATCTCCGAGGGTATCGCTCTGAAACTGCGACGACCCGGCGCATCCCGAGAATATCTCTACACGCAGATCTTCGCTGGGCTGGCTTACGTTGTAGCCAGCGGCTTCATGCTCCAGCTTCGTCGGATCAAGAAGAAAGATAGGGATCAAGGTCTGCGCAACCACGTTTGAGTATGCTCAGACTTACCAAATCACAAACCAGCTGGTCAAGTTCTTAAATTTATCGCATACTCAGTGCTTCTACTGAACAAATTTCATTGCAACATTTCCTGCAAATTCCCCCCACGATGACAACCGCACAGCCTTTCCGATTCTTTGACCTTCCGCCAGAGCTTCGGCTCATGGCCTACGACTGTTTTCACGTCATCATGCAACATCACATGGTACACAACAGTGGTCTCAGAGCTGTAAAAACAGTCTCGAAGTTCATCGATGGCGCACTGGTACTGCTCACTTGTCGAACTATTTACACTGAGGCCATTGCCCTACGTCACAGGATACATGAGCTTATCACCAAAGCACTACGCTTATGGGCGGATGGGAAATTTATTGGCGACGCATTGATAGAGACCGCACTGCTATATGCATCAAATTACGATCCTCGCCATCACATAGGAAGAACTAACGCAATCAAAGAACAACAACCATCGTTAGCGTCCCGAGAATCTTGCAAAGGGTTCTCCGCTGTCACACGCCTGATCTTACGGGTCGTGTTGAGATAGCAGTTGTCAGCGACACAAAGCTGTTCGCAAATCTCTCAGTCGAAGGTCACCTTCACTTCCTGTGGATGTTGCATTTCAAGGAGCAGAGAGGAGCACTGCCCAAAGGACTGCAAATCCGGTTCCGACCGCGAACATTATCAAATATCAGAGGCAGGATTGTCGATGAATTTGAGCCTTTTGCGAGAGGAGGGACCACATTGTTATGGGCACACTCGCAGGGTCAGCGATTGTTTGGTGCGGAATAGCAAGAGCGTTGGGAGGAAGGCGAGAAGATCTGAAACCTGCCTTCATATATTACTAACTCTAGGACTGCTCCCAATCTGGCCATTTCCGATTTAAAGTTTATCAAAGCAGATCGATGCAGACATCCGCTCACACGAAACATTACACCACATCTTAGGACGCCCAAAGTACATGGAGATCGGGGTCCTTTACCACCACCGAACCTTAGAGCCCGGGTCTTCCGACAGATGTAGTCTCGTACAATTCTACAACAACCTCCGGGACTTGCCCAGTTCTTCTCCCTCGACGCGTTACCTAAATATTGTTCTGAGACCGACAGTGCATTCGAACCACAGCCCGAATTACATTTTCACAGCGGGTTATCAGATGTATCCAGTGGACGACACCCGAAAGTGGTACAATCTTGACGGACCTACGGAAGAGACAACGGGCTCTTGGACATGTACTGTAGGTCGGGAAATCTCAAGGATAGAGTGGAAAGATTCATGGGCGGAGGCGGTACGATTTGGGCATATAAATATCCGGAGATAGCCGCGAGCCTTCAATATGATGGGTTGTGTTCCTGGCTACCTCCAGCGCCCACCCCGTTGGCCTAGCTTGGAAAGCGCAAATCCACGTTCCAGAGTGTCAATAGGGTCTGAAAAAGACATAGATTTTTTAATCCTCCAAGATTTGCTGCGCTGCGCTGTATCTATCGAAAATTGCAAGCAGAGTAATCTACACACTATCCTTGGGTTCAAAGATGCCGCCAAGATCCATGGCATTTGCGACACCTGGGGCGAGATTCCATGCTGCGACTTCAGCTGCCACAGCGAACTGCACGGGGTAATTTCCACTACCGGCAGCAGTAAATCACCGTAACCAGTACAGATGGCTATTGTGTACGACAAAGATTTGGCGGATAAAGCTCCACTCTGTCGTCTTCTTCAGTTCTACGACTTCGTTTACAATATGGGCAATCGGTCCGCAGCACAAGAAGTGAGAATTGTGCTGATTCTCAAGTCTCCTGTAGAGCCAGAGCCTGTTCTGTCCACAGAGTTAGGCTACAATATCCAGAAGGTTCAGGAGTGGCATCCGCAGGTCGAGAAACAGGGGGTACGGAGCTGTACACTTGGCCTAGAGCTGAAGCTTGATGAATAGTGGCGATTGAGAACCAGGCTTTCCTTACAGCACCAAATGCGTTTATGAACCGCGTTTTCGCATTCTTTGAGCTCTGCATGGCGATATAGATAGAGAGTATCATTTCAGATGCAACATGCTTGCTTTCCCACCTCTCATTTACTATTCGCTCTCGCCGTGTTGCTGTTCTCGTCACCTTGCATCTCAGGTGCTCGTTATGGATTTGATAGAAGCCCTGGAGCCTGGAGATATCCCAAACTGTCTTCACTGGTATTTGTCGTTGTATCGTACCCTTCGTGCCTACTACGCACCAGAAAGCTCACCTGCAGACGCACCTGAGTGAGGGTAACCGAACTGGGACTAGCCTCTGATTACTGGATACTTTTCCTTCGTGAACTTTACTCGATAGCTTCCATTCTTCACTTCGGAACTCCAACACTTGTTATTACTCAGACGTCTCATTTTTCGCCTTCTTTTGTTAGGTGTGCTTTAGAGCGCTGGTACTCCACATCACGGACCCTGTCTAAATTAATATTCGTTTCACCACACTACCACTGCCTCTTTGCATCCGTTCTATCGACTTACCATGATACAATCGCGCTCAAAACTTCGCTCGCGTCTTCACTCGTACCTTCGCTTACGATACTGCTAAAAAACTAAACGTTGGATTCCAGGCTCCACCTGATCTTCACTTTTGAAGCCCAGTATTCCGAACGCAGTTGACTGACTGCACCATGTTCTCTCCAGGCACCCATGCTGAACAACCTTTCTGCTTCCTCGACCTTCCAAGAGAGCTGCGTCTCGATATCTACGACCTCCTAGTAACAGTCACCCGCCACTACCATATCAAGACTGTGGAAGCTATAACCGATGAAGGCGCCCCGAATGATTTCATGATCATTGCTAGACGCTTACCGGGGGTCTCCATCCTCTCAGTGTGCCGATCAATCTACACAGAAACGACGGATCTGCGCAATAGGGCACAACAACTAGCGACGGAGCCGTTACGTCTGGCAGAAGACTGTCTCAACGTTGGATTCCTGCCTCTTATGACGACTGTATTGCTTTGTGCTGCAGCTCAAGGCAATTGCTCACTACAACCTCACAAAGGCAATGTGCTCGACCTCATCCTGGGTCGTTCCGAAACCATCTCCGCTGAATTCCCCATACACTGCTCTATCAGCTTGGTCCACACTGACTTCAGGACTAGCAACGGACGATCCCACGACCGGTTGCACAGAGCTCTACAACGCAGGAATCGCCTACAGTCTACCGTTGTGCAACTCGAACTGGCTATACGGTGTAACAATCACGATGTTGACATATTACCAAAGACGCTTGAGATGTTGTAGGACCAGTTCGGTGTTATCAATGCTCAAATCGCGAACGGACAGCTAGGAGGAGTAGAAGCGTTGGACCTGATTCTTCGGCCATATTTGATCGATCACTCATTCGCAACAGAGTACGAAGAGGAATGGGTGCATCTCAAGGTCCAGCAAGGGGAGGCAGCTGGACCATGGCGATTCAAACTTGGGCATATTTTGCGATCGACTGAATGGGAGGCAATTTGGTCGGAAGCTTGAAGCCTGTGTCTTTTCTCGCTAATAACGGTTCCCTAGTTCGTTCTGCAGATACAGTTCTCCTGTAATGGAGTTTGTCCATCATAATGTTGTGCGCAGAGTCGCTGACAATGAAAACTTGCGAGCCTCGCTCTTTTCGCAATGACTCCACACCGATGGGAATAACATGCACATTATCGCGCTGCATCCATGAATGCACCTGTCTGCATTTCGCATAAGAGTACTGAGCGCAGAAAAGCTTGTGTCTTCAATGTAGTCAATGGAATCAGTGTAGCTACTAGCTGTTGACAGCAGCCTTTTGATTGACAACGCTCCACTCAAAAGGGCACTCGCTACTTTGACCCACCGCAGAACTTCACTATCGCTCTCTCATCTAACGCACTGGATGGTTTCCATTCCTAAACAAAGGCCCGATCCTTTGTCAATGTCAAGATAGCGGATCAAGAGAGGTTGCACTCTCTAGCACATAGCAAAAGCAGCGAATTTGACTCGATCTCCTGGTACTGTTTTAGGAAAATTTACCCTATACGGGGTGTAGAGATTCGTGCAGCGTTGTCAGGGCAGTTGGAGAGTCATGAATTCGGGAGTGTGACAGGATTAGCTTCCGCAAATCGTCTGACCTTCGAGTAATGGACAGCCAGGATCTGGGGGACTGGAGTAGACTAGCACGTGGAGAGCACGAGGCTGTGCTTTGCGCTTGACTTTCCTGAAGAACGCGAGGCTGCGATTGCTATGACGTGTTGGTAGGGAACTTTAGTGGACGTGAAGCAGGGATGAAGTGGCTGACTTCAAACCGCCGAGCATGTGCCTTTCCATGACACCAGGCAACGTCGCATGCGTTGCGTCATGCTTAGTCATGACTGATGCAGGTCACGAATGTACATTTTTTATTGGGGATTTTGGAACGATCGGCGTGGGAAGGAAGTTGAAGGGTAGAGACGGTCACAAAACGAAGGAGCGGGGTTTACCTCCAGCATTGATAATACGGTTATATTTATTTCTTTTATGAATTATCATCACATACGACCATAGGACGTTGAAAACAAGGCTTCCCGTTCGCTCAGCCCTATTTAAGCAACGTACCGGCGGATTAGTAGTTAGGTGGGTGACCACTAGCGAATACCCGCTGTTGTATGTTTTTGGATCTGTTTTTGCTTTTGCGATCGAAGACCGAGGTTCCGGGTAAGTGTTTCTCGCTTGTCCAGAGCGCTCCTTGCTTTTTGTGTCCCCTTGTCGATGCTTATCAAAAGCTTCTCCTTCCATTGTCATGCATGAGCTCGGAAACATAGAGGCGTATTGGTTGTCTTGCTTTTCGGCAGCCCCTAAGCTTCTGCCGAGGCTCCAGTATGAGCCGATCAAATGTGGAGGTCTGATGGTGGTGCGGTCGCTTTTGAGGTCCGGCCTCAATATCAGAACTCTATGGCAGTCCGCTACGACGTGCGGATCGACTCATCCCGTTCCTCGGAGTTGTTATTGGAGGGTCGCGCCGTTCGTTTGACATGCTTGCTTTGCGATGCCGAGGCCGCTAGACTAGCTCCGTTTCGGCATTCAACGTTGCTTGACATGAAGCCACAAAACGTGGGCGGCCTGTCAAGCGGAGCAACACTTCCGGTCATAAGTCATCAAAGGCAAATGCCAAATCTTCGCTTGCTATCCGCGGATCTCAAGAGACCAGCGCTGTCCCCAGTCATACAACCATGGCTCTCCACGCCGAACTCAAGGGAAAGTGGAGCGCGGCGCATCCCTCGGCGATCGGCACGGATGCCAGATACGGGTGTGCCTGCAGGTAGCCTCGGCGTGAGGCTGCACAGAGTTTCGAGCAGGGTCAGGGTGTCAATGCACTTACACATAGTGGACGTGGTGAGTATCAGAGATCCCGTCTCTCGTCACCATCGTCTCTCCGCACGGGCAAACACGAGGAGAAGTCATTGGGCAGGTGTCGGCCGCATTCCAGCATACTGGGACGTGGCCATGATGAAGGACTATGGCTAGAAGCTATCAATGTGGTCGGCGAAGGTAGTGCTTGCATCTACTCATCTGACCGGTGCATGGTCGGCAGGTGTGATTGATCGGGGCAACAGGTCGATCACTGGCCTAGCGAACTGACACTACGGTAAACAAACTTACTTCGAGGACTAGGGATGCCTTTCCACCCGCGGTAGAATGACAGGTGTATAAGTACGAGGATCTCAATCCGCATCAAGTCCATCAGCTCAGCAGCTCTTTAACACACACTCACTCCTTCACTCAACCAACAACCTTCACTCATTCACCTCAATCACCAAATCACCATGCACGCCTCCGCTCTCCTCGCCGTCCTTCCTCTCCTGGCAGGCACCTTCGCCGCCCCTGTAGAGGAAGTCAAGCGCGCCGCCTCTTCCTCCTGCCCCTCGTACACAATCATCAACACCCGCGGCACAGGCGAGCTCCAGGGCCCCTCCGCCGGCTTCCGTACGATGAACTCGCGTGTCACATCCGCTCTCAGCGGCGGCAAGATCTACAGCACCGTGTACGCGGCCGACTTCTCTCAGAACTCCGCCCTCGGCACCACCGACATCGTCAACAAGATCACCAGCACCCTCCGCACGAGCCCCAACGAGTGCTTCATCCTCGAGGGCTACTCCCAGGGCGCCCAGGCCACCGTCAACGCCATGCCGAAGCTGACAGGCGCGGCCTTCGACGCAGTCAAGGGCGTTTTCCTGATCGGCGACCCAGCGCACAAGGCCGGGCTGACGTGCAATGTCGACAACAACGGCGGCACGACGACACGCAACGTCCGCGGTCTGTCTGCGGCACTCGGCGGCGGCATCCCGAGCAACTGGGTTGAGAAGACGCTGGATGTGTGCATCTTTGGCGATGGCGTGTGTGACACTACGCACGGTGCGGGCATCAATGCGCAGCACCTTCAGTACCCTGGCGATGCTCCGACGCAGAGCTTGGGTGCGAGCTTCATCCAGAAGCAACTGGCTTAGGGAGGTGATGTGCAGATTGCGGACTTGTTGTTGTGGTATTGGCGTAGGTACATATCGGCCTTTGAACGTACATAGTAGCTTTGGACAGCTTTTGTAGATACTTAACGAACCTTCTTACTCACAATCTGCCGTTAAAGCTTTCGTCCGGAATACTGTGTACAAGACTGTAGTGCGTCACTTTCGCCATCCACGAGCCGATTTCCTCTCACTCATTTCAAAACATCTTCGACGATACCCATGACACGAGATTTCTCAGATTCCAGCGTTGGCACGCGAGAGACGATGTCAGAACATCGCATGACACCCTCGCAGCAAGGCTGCCCGTGTCTGCTAACCCACTATATCTCATTCTTCGGTACTACGCCTGACTCGTAGCATTTACCCCATGACGCATGATCCAGGGCTACCCCGTCATGCGTTAGTACCTTCACACGTGGTGCCTATATCCAGCGGACAGCCCTGTGGGTGGATGGAACAAGTTGTCACTGCTTGCAATAGCGGCGGGCCAACTTTAGTCTCCGATCGAAGCAGTCTCCGAAGCTCGGAGAGGTACTGATTGCATTGCAACTTCCACATTCATTGTCAATCTTGAGCGTGTCGTGCTGGGGTGAGGCCAGGAAAGTTATCTCTTGCTACTACGGTGGCGAGTAGGTGTGCGTTCTTAAAAAGTTATTTGTTCGCGCGAAATAATTGCACAGTGTGTTTTTGATAAGTGGACGGTACAATGAAAAAGACCAAGATGTTCCATTGTTGTAGTTGCGCCGACTACCAATGCGTATCGCTACAGATACTGAAGGAAAACTTAATCATCCTCTATGCCATCGCTGTGGAACAGAACGCCGAGTGTAAAGATGGGGATGTTGGGATGGTAGAAAGGATATGCAGGAATGTGCTGAAGAAATACGATCGTTATGCTCGGAGGGAAGGTGGCCTCCTCCATCAAATACGCTTCCCTGACTTTGAGAGATCAAATCGGATGTCGTTAAGGTATAGAAAGAAAATTGTAACGAGACGATGTGTCCTTACCATATTGCAGAATCAGCGATGGTTCAGAGCTGCTCATCGTCGTCCTGAGCGTTGTACTCGGAGCTTGAGGTGAATCTAGCGTGCCTGCGTTTAAAATCGTTAACGACGTTGAACACAGGGTCATCAGAACGAAGAAACCGCAACACGGAGGTGTGTTCGAAAGACAGAGCAGACTTCGGAGCTCCTCGAAGTCTAGCTGCAAGCGCAGTAAGGATCATGTCGCTGGTCTTGCTCGTGCCCATGGCTTGCGACACGATGTAAGTCTCCAGCATGAGACTGACCGAGGCCTTCTTCGCCCTGCTGTTCACGCGGAGCATATACTGACCGTCATCAATCTCCTTGCAAATCATAGTGCGCTTGGGAAACTCTTTTGCGCGGCCAAGGCACACGGAAGAGTGCCAGTGGTCGAACGCTTCAGCAGAGAAGGGGAGGAAGGGGGCTACCGCCTGGATGTAGGGCTCATCATCATCGTCGAAGAATTCTTCGTATGTGATGAGCTCATCGTAGGCGGGGATGAGCCTCGCGTCGCAGATGCGGACGGATGGGCCGCTCTCGCTCGGGGCTTGTAGCTGGACTGCGACGATCTCGCCTTTATAGACCGCCGCCTCACCGTCGCCGTGCAATTTACAAACTTTCTGTGTCGCGGTGGTCCGCCGAGAGGTGCCGGAGGCTGACGGGCAGGTTGAGCGTGATGCAGTCTCCTTCTTGGGCTTTGCAGGCTTCTCCACACCGTACTTCTCAAGACCCTGTGAGGAATCCTGAAAGTAGACACCAGTCCTCTCGAATATGGAAATGTTGGCGATCTTGAATCGCTTACGCACACCCTCCTCAGCTGGTTGTTTGCCTACGTTGTTGAGGAACTGGGTTTGGGCGGCGACAGCGCCGAAGGTCATTGGACGGGAGTTCCATGGAGCCCGCAGCTCGTAGGCCTCGATGTGTTGTGGCTCCAAGCCAGGGACCTTGGTCCAGTCGACAGGACAGGAGGTCAAGGTGTAGGTGAGGCGGGGCGTTGGTGCTGGAAAGGGGTGGAACCATGGAGTGATGGGTGCAGCAAGTGCTTGTGTGAAGCCTGAATCCATTGGCATATGCAGTTCAGTCGCGGTAAAGATACTTACATGCTCCAGGGCGGTAAGCGGGAGATGGTAGTGGGGGCTTTGAAGCCTTCCCTTGGCTCGCGGACTGAGCGAAGGCGGCGGGGGGCTGCTGTGTGTTGCTCTGAGCAAGAGCAGGAACACTGGAGACGGCGAAAGCTATGATCGTTAATCGAATGTTCGCATGAGGGAATTTGAGTGCCTACAAGCAGGGTTGGGCACAGGTGCTGGAATAGGTGCCTGAGCCGTAGTGTTGGCTACGGTGGTGTTGGTGGGAGCCGCAGAAGCCTTTCGAGGACGCCCGGATGCCTTCGCTACACAGGGTGACTTTGCTGGTGCTCGTAGGTTTGTTGGGTCTGGCGCCATCTTCTGGCGCTTCGCTGTGGTGTTGATGTCGTTAGAAGGGACCGCATCTGCCTTGCGCTTCGCAGGGGCGCCTGGTTGGAAGGCAAGTGCCGCTGGCATGTCATTGCCGGGTCGAGGGATGTTAATCATGTTGATGGAAGCCATGGTGAGATTTGACGAGTTCGAAGGGTTTGAAAGATGTATAAAGCATACAAGTAGCTGAGAGCAATTGATTGAAGATGGAGGTAGAAAGTCAAGGAACGGACTGATTATAAGAGAGGCTAACAGGAAGACGCGACGATATTACACGAGTGAGAGAGTCAGATAGCGCGGCTGCTCTTGTCCATTTCCACGGCGCAAATGCTTCTGATTGGACCAGCCATCGCGCAGTGTAGACGTGAAGGCAGTCTCAAGCAATACCACGCGCGTGACTGCGGAGGTAATGCACACGAGACCGCAGGTCCGCCTCGCTTTTTAGAAGTGAAATTGGAGTTTCAGTAATGGGAGAGAAAACGCTGAGCCTAAAAGAATAAACACGGAAGAGTACTGCACGGTGACGAGAGGATTGTGTTAGAAGAGTGGTAATTAAAACACTTGCAGACCTTGCAATGGTTCGAGATATTGGGCAACAGGCCATCCTCGTAGACACGGTTCTTACAACTTCATGATCGAATTGATACAGAAGGCTCGATGAGACAGGATGTCAGGAATTCATGACCGATGGAGGTGGTTCTGGCTGATCCCCCTTCTCGGCTACACCTGCCTCGTCATCATGCAGCTCCTGCCATCCCAACGGCCTTGCATCACCGCCCGCAACGCCGACAAGCACCTCAGCGCCCACGACGCGACCATGTCGGCTTCGACCCACTCGAGCGCAACCGATGTCGACGCAGAGAGCCGAAGCGATGCGCCGCAAGTCGAGGCGCTCTTCTTGATTAAGTTCGACAAGAAAGTCGGGTGGGTTGGGCGAGCACCGTCATGGCGCACGCAATGCTGACGCCTACAGCTACACAATCGCATGGAAACGCACCGCCAACGATACAAACCTTGATGGCGTCGAGTTCAAGTCGCTCCCGTCCGGGCTGCACTCGCTGGCGAGCGATCTCGTCTACTTCACGCACGAGGGCTACGCCGGGCTGAGCGCCTTTGCCAGGGGCGATGCGAGCGATGCGGACCGGAACGCCAACTTCGTCTCGGTCGGCATTCTGGTCAGGAGAGAGGGGCGGTTCGGCCGACTCGGGAGAGGATGGCTGCTTGCCGGGAAGCTGGAGAAGATGGCTGCTGCACTGGCCAAGGACGAGACGGTCGCGCCGCTGGAGGAGTTCTGGGCGGACCAGACGAGCAGGCCGCAGACGAAGCACACAGACAGCAGGGGCTCCATCCGCGACCGCGCCATCTCGACAGCCACAGCCATACCGAAGGACGAGGAGCGGCTGCCCGAGTACCATCCGGCCCTGGCGATACTGCAGTACCTTGCGCTGTTTGGCCCGCTGGTCTTCCGCCTGCAGCAAGCCGCCCTGCTGAGGAAGCGCATCCTCTTCGTGGGCAGCCCGCCGGTCAGGACGACATGCGAGTTTGGTAAGAATGCACGCAACTACATGTGGAGCGCCAACTAACGGCGGCAGTCTACAACCTCTCTGTCCTCTCCAGCATCTCTCCCCGCGACGCCGAGCACCTGGCACCTGGCACCGAGGAGCTCCTCCGTCTCCCCTCGCTCTTCTCCGTTGGCGTCCACGACATCCCCTACCTTGAAGAACTGCGCAACCCAAAGGGCGGCCACACACCCGGTAACGAGTCAGCAGAGGGCTGGGTCGCGTGCACAACGGACGAGATCATCGCGACCAAGCAGAAGCTGTACGACATTGTGGTCGAGATACCGCACAGCAGCGACACGACACCACAGCAACGCCAATGGCCCAAGCTGCGGACGAGTGAGGGCGATGCCATCAAGGCCAGCCAGCGCGACGTTGCGCGATACAAGCTGCTGCATCGCGAGCTGTGGAAGCACCACCAGCAAGCTACCGAGACGTTCCACGACGACGACGAGCAGAATGACGACGCCGCACCGCTGATATCGCACGATGAGATCGATGCCAAGCGCGCGGACGACGACTTCAACGACGCCTACGACGACACAGCTGTGGAATCCGTCACGTGGTCGCGACTCGCTTACCAAGGCTTCATGTGGTGGGCGAGTGCCGGCGAGCGCGACGCATACACGGCCGCCGAGAGAGAGCTCGACCGTGACCTCGTCGGCGACATAGCTGAGTACGCAGACTCGGTGGAGACGGCTGTCATCGCATACTTCCACCGCCAGTCGTCGCTCTTGATCAAGGTACTATCGCAACTGATAGAAAGCGAGCACGAGAACGAAGACAGGGAGGACGAGGAGGGCGATGCGCTGTGGATCGATCGAGACGACATCAGCAGGATGGGTCTCGATACCTGGAGCGAGGCAGACCGCGCGTACGTGCAGGAGTTTGGCAGCCTGTACTTTGGGCGGAGAGTCGAGATCAGAGGCAACGAGGTGGATTGCTGCGGTCTGCGAGTGCCCTTATTGTAGACATGCCTCCCACGGCTGGCTCCGGCGGGAAGGACGAGGTGTAGGATATCCTCACAGTAATCATTATTCACAAATATAAAAGCTCTGCCTTCCAATCGTACGACGCTCACTTGCTCGCTGACTGTGACTGAGCGATATCGGCGCGCTGCTTCTCGGGCGCCCCGCATTCTTTGAACTTTTGCGCCAATGCGCGCCGCCCCGCATCGTCATACGCCCTGCGCGTGTCGACGGCTAACCTCGCACGACGAATTTGTTTGCATGATTCACAGCTCGTGACTCCTTCACGCCAATCTCCTTTCTTGTATACCCTCTTCTTTGCTCGATACCCCCAATCACCACTTGACTGTGACTGATTGATCTATACACTCTTGAACTCTTAGTACACCAATTGAGTGCGCCAATTGGTCGTTGTAGCAACAGAAAAAAAGAAGCAAACATGCCTATGCTTGCGGAGCCGTGGAAAAAGTACAGGGCATTCAAGCCGCTGAATCTGCCAGACAGGCAATGGCCCAGCAAGACAATCGAGAAGCCCCCACGATGGCTGTCGACGGATCTGCGAGACGGCAACCAGTCGCTGGTTGATCCTATGGTGTGCTCTACTGGCAGGACCTACAACCCTGGATGTGCTGACGCGTGCAGGACGGCGAGCAAAAGTGGATGTACTTCCAGATGCTCACAAGACTCGGCTACAAGGAGATCGAGGTCTCGTTTCCCTCCGCATCGCAGACCGACTTCGACTTCACACAGCGCCTGGTCCAGACGCCCGGCATAGTACCCGACGATGTCTGGCTGCAGGTCCTGTCGCCGTGCCGCAAAGAGCTCATCCGCCGCACCGTCGACTCCCTGAAAGGCGCAAAGAAGGCCATCCTGCATCTGTATCTCGCGACCAGCCCGTGCTTCCAGCAGATCGTCTTCAACATGAACGACGAGCAGACGATTGCCCTGGCGGTCGAGTGCACAAAGTACGCGCGCTCCATCACAAAGGACGACCCCGCGCAGGCAGGGACGCAGTGGCACTACGAGTTCTCGCCCGAGACTTTCTCCGACTCCAAGCCTGAGTTTGCGCTGGAGGTCTGCGAGGCCGTCAAGGCTGCGTGGGAGCCCACCGTCGAGGACCCCATCATCTTCAACCTACCCGCGACCGTCGAGATGGCCACACCGAACGTCTACGCCGACCAGATCGAGTTCTTCTGCAGGAACATCTCCGAGCGCGAGAAGATCTGCGTCTCTCTGCACCCCCACAACGACCGTGGCTGCGCCGTCGCCGCAGCCGAGCTCGCACAAATGGCCGGCGCAGACCGCGTAGAAGGCACTCTGTTCGGCAACGGCGAGCGCACCGGAAACGTCGACCTCGTGACCCTCGGCCTGAACTTGTACACACAGGGCATCCACCCCAAGATCGATTTCTCGGATCTGAAATCCGTCATCGACATGGTCGAGACATGCAACAAGATCCCCATCCACCCCCGCGCCCCCTACGGCGGACAGCTCGTCGTGTGCGCCTTCTCCGGCTCGCATCAAGACGCCATCAAGAAGGGCTTCCAGAAGCGCAAGCAAGAAGGCGCAACCAACGAGTCCTACTGGCAGATTCCATACCTCCCCCTCGACCCCCAGGACATCGGCCGCACATACGAAGCCATCATTCGCGTCAACTCGCAATCCGGCAAGGGCGGCGTGGCCTGGATCATCCAGCGCCAGCTGGAACTCGACCTGCCTCGGGGCCTCCAGATCGCCTTCTCCAAGGTCGTGCAAAAGGAAACCGACCGTCTGGGCCGCGAGCTGCTGCCGACAGAAATTGTCGGCCTGTTCGAGGACGCATACCATCTCAAGCGCAACCCGCGCTTCGGCTTGATCGACTACGACATCCTCGCAGACCGCAGCAAAACGCCAGAGCCGCCCACAGAAGGCAAGACCAACAAAACCGCCAACCTGCGCCGCATCTTCAAGGGCGTGCTGGAAATCGACGGCCAGGAGCACAAAATCCAAGGCAGCGGCAACGGCGCTATTTCCTCCTTGGCCGACGCGCTGCGCGGCCTGGGCATCGAGCTGGACGTGGTCGACTACAACGAGCACACGATCGGAACGAACAAGGACGCCAAGGCGGCGACATACATCGGCTGCGTTGTCGCGGGTGGCAGCCAGAAGGTGTGGGGCGTCGGCATTCACCACGACGTCGTGCAGGCGAGTCTTATCGCGCTGCTGAGCGCCGCTTCCTCGGTATGGGTCCACGATCAAGAAAGCATCTGGAGACACTAATGCGCGCGCTAGTTTCTGTCTTCGCGGCCCTCGACTCCGATCCCATTCAGGCCCAAGAGGAGCGATACGCTGGAGATTCCGAACAGTCCGCTGAGGAGCGTGGAGAGCGCTGAACAGCGGAATGGGACGGTGGTCGATAAGTTGGAAAAAATGGTCAGCGGCGAGCAGGCGGATGTCAAGAGCGCGGGTGTCTAGTCATTCGTGCGCTGTACTTGCGAGCTTAGCTTGGCTTCCATGTTGGTTTAAATGTGCATTGGCATCCCCGGATCGGTGTTCAAAAGTGCGTACAAACTTGTCTCAATATATCACACTTGCCAGCCTTGACTCCCGACGGTTCTTTCGGTCTCTATTCTGTTTGCACAATCGGCCGGTGTGATGAGTTGGCCACTGCTATCCGAAACAGCAACAGCGTCGATGAGGTTAAGAAAGCGACACACGCTGGTAACAGCGTGGCCAGGCCGGCATGGTGCTTCACTCATGTAGTCCTAGATGCACCCAAAGACGATCTTCGCTGCTATGTGGGTGCGCTTGTTGGAGAAGAAGCGTGGAGTGCTCACCGACGGTGTCGTTGTGGGCATTGCTCGAAAGAGGGTTGCTAAATGGAATATGTTGATATTCGCCAAACCCGTATCCCGGTCCACATGCGATGCTACACGATCTTGTGCCGTTTTCACTGAGTTGATTGCATTTGACATGGATGCACAATTGAACGGCTACTGTATGTTGTGTTTTTGGACCTTATATCACGAACATCCTGTACTCTATCTGCTCGCTATGTTTCCATTACAGGCATCTGATTAGACGCTGATGGAAACTACTGCCTCAACCAACGTGCGAATGCATGTGTCGGTACCTAGCTCCAACGGCTTCGTCTCTCTAGACCCTGCATCCCCGCCTATGATCTTCGAGCGGTGTTTCAACATCTATGAGAATACCTATTTTCGAGCCTGTTAAAGCATATATAGGGCTTATGGTGATAACACTGCGTTAGCTATTGCTTGTCTTCAAAAGCTTCACGAGCACCTATATTGACATCGACTACAGCACAGCTTACACTGCTTCCTCCATCGTTGCTAGATACCTTAGCTGCGCACATCTCTGAGTCCGTTCACGTTCGCAAGGCTCCATACCGTATGACGGCAAGACCGTGGATTTGGACGGGAACAGTTGATTAGCGTCACGATGTCTCTATACTGTGTCAGTCGAGTCTTGCTAATCGGCAGCCTCTGCAAAGGGAGGCGACACCCCGAATCTTGCGCTCACCTTGGCAGTACAGTATTGAGTCCCAAATGCGAGTTACGAAGTTGCACGGCCTCAGAAAGGCAATCCTGTGCACATTTTTCGCAAGGTTGGGTCAAAAAAGAAATGGCATCACGAAACGGTGCTTAAGTTTTTGAGAATACCGAAGATGCTGTATACCGACATTACTGGGGTGCAGCTAGGCTGATCTAATTCTGATGAACCGAAAGGATCTTTTGAACTCACCGCCACAAATCGCTCAATCCTGTCTGGAGGCATAGAGTGAGCTGTCCAGCATATTTTGGCGGCCTTGGATGTTGAATACTCAGAGGGTTTCGCCACAGCGATTCAGAGTGAAAACGTCGCCGACCAGTAAGAAGCTTGATTTTCAGCTGGGATTTTGTGTAATCTGTAAGTGGGCTTGGTTAGACTGTTGCCCTACATTCAACGAATGGCATACAAGAGTTTAGTCGGCGCTCGCTTGGAGTACTACCAAGGTGAAACATAGCCGTGTATCTCTTGGTCTGTGGTTAGTTGTCTCTACTGTACATCACGCCATGGATTCATGCAGAAAAGAACTGTGTAAAAAGCTTGCAAAGTCGGAGATGCATGTTTTATCGTTTGTCTGAGTACTTAGGGACCAGGGGATTCGGAAACGTCTATAAATTTAAGGTGATTCCTGCTTGAGCGTCACTACAATAACATCAACAGATCTCTACAAAATTCGAGCGCACCCGCTTCATGAGCTGACCGACCAACCAACCGGCAACATGAAGTCTACAGTCCTGTTTCTTGCTATAGTACCAAGTCTGACCTCTGCTTGGTAAGTATCAATTATGCTTCACTAAACGATCTTGGGTTTATACCCGTGCAGTAACGACGGCTGACTTCGTAGGCATGTCGTGTTCTTCCCGCACAAATACTATTCTGGAAACGGTATGGGCGAGCGAACTGGCAAGAAGAGCCTCTCTTGTGTCAACATGCCGGCGCCTGAAGGGGGACTGCACCGCAACCTGGCTTCTTCTATGGTATGGGCAAATCCAGCAGAAAATTGCAGGCTGTCGGTGTACGAGGCGCGAGGATGTGATGGCGATAATGCTTTGAAGGTTTTCGAAGGCAAAAAGATTGAGCTGAGTTTTCTTGAAGATTTCGAAAACTCCTTCTCCAGTTGGTTGAATGACAAGATCCTGAGCTATAGGGTTCACTGTATCTAATCTCGAGTCGGCAGGAAGCTCCTGGGGGTATACAGGCTTTCCTGCATGTCGCGAGTAGCTGCGTTACGTAACAGTTCCTTTAGATTGCTCCTTCAATGTTCTCATGCACTACAGTGAAGTGACGGTGGAGGTGACCCGTTGTCCATTCGCTTAGAAACACGCTAGCGCCAGCCTTGAATGCACGGTGACGGAATCTTTCCCGATCACTCCTTCGCCGGCAGCTGCGCCTTTCCGTATGTCACGACTCCAAAGCCGCACTTCGAACCCGGAAAACTCAATATGGCTCGACATTCACGAAGACACATTCCGCCAACATCTTGTCGAGCTCGAGAAGCGCACAAATGCCGTCCCCGTTGATCCGCAGATGTTCCCACTGGAAGAAGACGACACTACGACGGAACGTATCCTTCCACTGCGTGTCGAGCAGCAGCTAGCGGACGATCTTGCCTTCTTAGCCGCGATCGAAGAAGGTGCCCAGAGTGTTGCTGCTGTTTGTCTGGAGGAGCATATGCAACCCACTCATCTTACAGTGCGATTTGCAGCACTGGACTTGGCTCTGGGTGGCGAAGTCAAGGCGGCGTTACAGCACATAGTAGACGCCTTGACCACAAGCTCTCTCGAAACTGATTACCCTAATCTCATTGAGGATTTGTTCGAGCAGATTGTAAAGCTGCACTTTCGCCGACTGCTTGCCCGGCTTCGGTCGAACAAGTGGGAAAAGCCAAAGTACCTTTCTAAGCAGCACAAAAAGCCGCTTTGGCAAGACTTCAGGAACCTTATACACCGTGTACAATTTCTCTACACCAAAAAGGAGACGGCGTTGAGACGTTCTGTACAAAAGCATCTGGAGTGCCTAGCCCCTATGTACGAGGCGTTCGAGTTATCTGCGTCCGGATCTCAAGACGAGCACGAATCTCTCAAAAGACTCATCAAGGCAAGTTTCCAGTGTTGTAAAGCAAAGGATGTCGCGGAGTTTGCACGACGATTAGAAGACAGTCCCAGTACGACACCCACAGCGAAGGTTGCATCAGCCATCAAATGCCTCCGTCAGATCGAAAAGATCGCCGCATACTGGCGCATTGCTGTGTCGCTTGTTGACAATACCCGAAACTATCCATCTTTGTTCCGGACTCGACCAGAATTGGCGTTCCTGACTCCATACAAGAGCGTGCCGACGGCAATCGGGTATGAAGCATGGGCGACCAGCTGTCACGTACACGCAGAAGTCCAGCTGGCTGTGCATTACGATATCACTTTCCAATCTCCGCAAGTCCAGGATTTAGAACTCAGCTTCCACCGCCCTCGAGTAATTGGGACGTCGAAATGGCTGTGCTATCTCTGCTATCTCTTTCTCCGCTGTCACGCCTGCTTTGTGCCTGCCAACACGCACGGCCGCCTCTATGACCAGTGGACAGTGCCTGACCTGGCTGAGTTTGACGCAAAGGTCTGCACTCGTTACCGCAGCATCTTACGCGCGATGGATGACGAGATCCTCCTGGAGACAAGTAGCGTTGGCCCAGTTGAAGCTGGAGAATTCGAGCTTACGAAATGGCGCGCTGAGCCGATGACAAGCCGACAGAACCTTTTGACCGCCGATTGCGAAGTTTGACTGTGAACGGATGTTTCATGGATTTGACGGTTCCACATTGACGCGATATGTTCAAAGCGGCTCGTCAGTGGAAGAGAAGCGAATTGCTGGCTCCCAAACTCATCAACTCGGTCGGTTGACGACATGTTTGCGACTGCCCTGCTAGCAAAGCAAATTCTCAGGAACTGTAGAGGACACTGCATTACAATCTAGCTCTTGCAACGGAGCCACTATATGCATGTGGCGCGGCTTCCTGATCGGGTAAGCTCGCATTCACAGCAAGCAAGCACGCAACGTGAACACCGACGTCATCGGTCTCACCAACTGCCACAATGCATCCCCGACCTACAACAGACCGGACACTACTGAACCATACACTTGATTGTCATTGGAATCAACATGCCCAACATCCTAATTGTCGGCGCCACTCGAGGCCTCGGAGCGAGTTTGGTCAAGCTGTACGCCTCAGACTCAAACAACCATGTGTTTGCTACAGCCAGGGCATCCGAAACTCCCGAAAACAGTGTGTACAATTTTCCAAGCAGTGGATTCGAGCGTTAACGGTTCAAAGCCAAGAACGTCGCGTACATCCCCGGCATCGACATTGCCTCGCCTGATGCCGGCAGCAAGGTTATCGACTTTCTCAACACCAAAGGGGTCTCTAGCTTGGCCACTGTAGTCATCACAGCCGGTTACTTTGCGACAGAAAGCCTCGAAAAGCCATCTTTTGAAGCGCAAGAGCGCATGTACCGGACCTGCGCCATCGGACCCACCATCCTCGTGACCACCCTGGCCAACGAGACGAAGGAGCTCCTGGGTAAGGATTCAAAGGTCATCTTCGTATCGTCAGAAAGCGGGAGTATCACGCTCCGGCACGAGCAGGAGGGGGGCGGCAACTACGGACACCACGCCAGCAAGACCGCCCTGAACATGTCGGCCAAGCTGCTGAGCCTGGACCTGAAAGACAGAGGAGTGGCGATCGCAGTAGTCCACCCGGGCTTCATGCGTACGGAGATGACGAAGGGGGTTGGGTTCGACAAGTTCTGGGACGAGGGTGGCGCTGTTACGCCTGATGTCGCTGCTAAGTCGCTCGCTGAGTGGATCGAAACATTCGACCTGAGCAAGACCGGCGAGTACTGGGCACCACGAGGACCAGGGTGAGCGTTGTCCGCATCTATTGCTTGTGCTGAGCTGATATGAACAGGGACATCGGTACGGCCGAGCCAGTGCTTGGACCGACCGACAAGCTTCCCACTCCTCTGCAGCTGCCGTGGTAGCTAGTGCAGGGCATTGAGCTCGCAATTGGGCTCAAGATGGTTGAGAGGCAATGCGATTGACTGGATAATCGATGAAAGTTTTGTAATGTACGAAGGCCTCTGACTCCAGTCCCTGTTCGGTAAGATCCTAATATACCTGATATTCCAAACCGGCGGCAATCCCCTGCCAAGATCGATCTTTGGTGATCATTTTGCGAGTTATACTTGTTCTTCGAACATGGCTTTGACCTGCGTCTAGTCAAGCACCAAATGCAGGATACATGCAACTCCAGTGCTGTCATGGATAGCTGTGTACGAAAGTGAGTGCAAGTGAATTTGACCGAGTTGAAAGGCCATATCCCGCATGGGCCCAAAACATACGGAGTACTCATAATGCTTATCTAGGGGTACTATCCTAGAGAGCTTTCTCGCCCTACAGCACCGCCATCGCAATACCTACCACCCCCAGCCCCAACCAATTCACCGCAACCCTCCCAGCCCTACTCGGCTCACCCCCTTGGGAAGCCGGCTTCCTACTCCCGCTTTGCACATTCCTCGGCGCGGCACAAACCACGTAGGTCTCCGTTTCGCCGCCATCCACCGCATGAAGAATCAGCCACGCCGTCGGCTGGTCGATGTACTTGTCGTACCACGTGAACTTGCTCGGGTCTGACGCATCGCTACTCTCGGGCCCGCCGAAGGTGACGCCAAATAGGGCGTTATTGATGTACGTTGAGGGCGGTTGGTCGGTGCCAGGGACGCGGGAGTCTGTGCATGTGGCGTTGGAGGGGTCGAGGAGTCCGGCTGTAGAGATAGCTGGTGGGGGTTAGAACTAGTATCGCGGTACTATCACGGGAAAGAGAGCGTTTCCGGTGTCCGGTTTGCTCGGTGAGAAGACCGGATGGAGAGAGAGAAAGACGTACATTGATATCCATTCGCGAACGGGCCCCCACACGCATCACTCAAGTCCTCTCTACTGGGCAGATTCGGACAATTACTTCCCGCGCCAGACAGGATACTCCGCTTCATGAAGTCGACGCATTTATCGCTCAGACTGCCCGCGCACTGTCCGTTCGGCGTTCCACTCGACTGCGCAGGGAGCAGCTCGTACAGCCAGTACACGCAGGCACGGCCTGTGGCATTAGCGGGCGTGCTGAGCCACCCCCAGAGCTGCGTTTCAGCGCTGCTGTTGGTGCGTGTGTCGTTCAGGGCGACGGTCAGGTACCAGGGCTCTGACGTGATGTTGAGGGGGACAACGGAGGATGCGTTCACAGGGGCATTGACATCGTAGTTGGGTGGCACGCAAGTTCCGTTTGACGGGGTGGTGGTGGTGGTGTTCTGAGTCAATGCTGAGGTCGCAAGGGTAGTCAAGGCAAGGAGTGATAGTTTCGCCATGTCGACTACAGGCCAATAGCGTGTGATGATGTGCGAGATAGAGCTCTATGGGTCTCAGGTCGGGATGAGTGGATCAAGTGCTCTTACTTGTAGTTCACGGCATTGTCAGGCAACCAGGGCGTGCGGCGATCTTGTTCGGATGCAACCGAATTAGCTTAAAAGCAGCAGTGTATTTACAGTGATTGGTGCAGGTAATGCGCGTGAGGCTATGTTGTCTAATGTTAGCGTTGGTGACGATCGGTCTCTGACGTACCGTGTCCGTGCACTCAATGCGCGGATTCAGTCAATGCGCCGAACCACCCTAAAGCGCACCTGCAAAATTGAGGTTGTAGAGCCACGTACAATAGCTATTATCACGAGATATTCTGGTGGATTGCTCTATAGGCATAGGCGACAATATTCTCTCATACAATTTAATTATATAGAGTTGCTGTTCGGCCGCTGCGGGTGGTGTGGGTGCGAGGTGCAGCAGGAGGCTCTGCAGCAACACCACCACGCCGCGCAGCCACTGCACCACGATTCTGCTTCTTTATCGGTGCTACAGACTGTGAGGCCTTGCGCTTGCCTCTTTGGGGCAATTGTAGAGCTTTTTCAGCGTCGCGGGCTTGTTTATCACGCTCTCTTTGAGCCTTGCGTTCGGCTGCTTCCTTAGCCTTCTCAGCCCTGACCTGGTCACGCTCTTCCTTCTCCTTTGCCCGCTGCTCACGCTTCTCCTGAGCAATCTTCTCATTATATAGCTTGTTAGCGTGCCTCAGCTTCGCCATCTCTGCTTTTTGAAGTTCTTCTGCCCTCTAGTTCTGTTGTTTAGTCCTCTTATTGGAGCGTGCTTTCTCTACTCTGCTAGGAGAGTAGAAGTCAGCTCTACTATCCTCATTCTTGCGACGCTGGAACTGAAGAGCTTTACTCTTATTCTTGTGCTTCTTCTGCGTCTTAAGAACCTCTTTAAGGCCTGCTATCTTATGGTGGAGAAGCGAGTTCTGGATTGAGATGTGGTGGAGCGAGCGGCTGATCTTCCTCAACTCCTTACTGCTCTTATCCTTGGCAACTTTTCGCAAAAGAGTCTCTATTTTGAGCTAATCCTTGCCAGAGTAGACTGAAGAAGAGCTTGTGCTGCCGTCAGAGGCCTTAGGGGTATCCTTGGCGAAGCGTTAGAGGATAACGTTGGGGTGAAGGGGTGAGATACCCGTTGCCTTAAAGGACCTGAGTATCAGCCCCTGAGTAAACGTGCTCACCCACGCCTTCTAGAATAGGTGGAAGAAGTCTCCTTTCTTGATAGGAGCTAGCCCCTGGCCACTGTGAAGGTGTGTTGTGAGCTCCTTTGAGTACGCAGTTGAGAGAGGCTTAAACATTACTTTGTTAAGCGGCTGCAGCGTGTGGGTTGAATGAGGAGGAAGGACAGCTAGGAGTATCTTGTTCTGATTGCAGTAGTTAATAAAGTCCATTGTTATATGAGAGCCGTGGCCGTCAAGGACTAATAGGCGGTACTTTCTCTGAGCTTTGGCCTTGGTGAAGCGATTAAACACCTGTTTAAGCCAAGCTAAGGCTACTGCGTTGTTGGTCCACCCTGAAGGCGATGAGGAAACAAGTACGTTGTGTACCCCTGGCTTGATTTCCTCCACCTAGCTTGATTGGATGGTGTTGTTGGTGGACTTATACAGGAGGCCTGGCGGCAGAGCTGATCTATTACTGCACACACACGCTATAAGCGTTACCTAGGCACGATTGCTATCTTGAAGTGATGCTTTAACCTCCTTCTTCTCCTACATACGCCTGCTGAACACATGCTTTGTCTGTGAGGTGACTCCTATTATGAAGCCCTTCTTATCTATATTGTACGTGTGCTTAGCGTCAACCTTATACTCAGCAATCTTCCGCTGTAGTAAGTTGAAGTACAGCTCGTACTTGGTGTAGGAATCGGCGTTGTGGCGATTGGCGTCCATACCCGTTGAGTATTGAGAGATAAGATGGATAGAGTGCTTGTTGATAAAGCGCGTAACCCAGCTCTCGCTCACTGGCTCTTGGGCGACTAATGACGCGAAATTGGCGATCATCTCTCTTGTAGGAGGTATATGACGACCCGTAAGCTCTTCTATATACTTAACAAGCTCATCCTCTTGTTGTGGGGTGAGCTTCTGGCGTGCAGTACTTTCTGCCTCTCGCGATCGCGTCTCACCCCTCCACTTGCGCGTCAACGTTGACCGCACAACACCATACTTTTCTGCTATTTTAGACCACGGAATCTCATCTCCAGATGCAAAAGTATCACACTCTGCAAGCGCTTCTTTTAATTCCATCGCGTTGTGTTGTTGTAGGGGTGTAACGATTATACTGTTTTGGTGGTTCGGCGCATTGACTGAATCCGCGCATTGAGTGCACGGACACGGTAACGCCTCACCGAGGCGTGCCGCCTTGGCTGCGTGCCTTATGTACAATTGAACCTCTCGGAACCCCGCGAGGTAACATCCTTACTGCTACTATGGAAACTAAGTTCGTGTAATCCATAAGCTTCTGCTACGGTTCAATTGTTCCCGAAATAGTTTCCACCGCCGATCAATCATTTGTTTAAGATCGGCACAGTGCCCATCTGATCAGTAGCCTCCGCCCTATAACTGCGCCTGCCTGTTGAATTGCAAAAAAACTCGGCCGTAAGAGTAGAGCCCTTCAAGAGATAAGAGATCATTAGTCTGCAACACTATAACAACTCCGTTAGCTACAACTACTTCTGTATTGTGACCGGTTTTTTCTGCAACATAGGAGCCTGCCTCCCATGTGGCCCTGAACACTGTCTCCTTACCGAGCACTTCGAAGGCCATGTTCAGGAACGAGTCGTGCTTGCCGTGTGCCGTGCTAGCCTCTGCTAGCTTTCCTTTTTCGACACCAGCATCGGGCTCATGGAACGAATCACCTTTGATTCCACTGAGGGCTTCCTGGATGGGTAGTTAGTCGGACGGCGCGAGGCAAGTGCCTGGACATGCGTCCGCAGGAACGCCGGACCACGGCTGACTGTGATACTATACAGTGTACAATAGGTGCAGGTCAGAGCTTATCACTTTTCTTTTACTGAAATTGCTAAAACAAGACTGTATAGCAGTAGAATATTGTAGCTTCTAGAATTATCTTCAGCTTGCAAGATACTCTTAGATAGTTGCTGACCACCTCCTAGATTCAATGTTATGTCACTTGCAGCTGCTTCTCAACTAAGGCTTGTGAGCGAGGTGACAAGATTCTGACCTGAACCTTTTGTACTAACAACCCCCCGCACAGCTTTGACGTACGACAACACAAGTTACATTAGAATAGCCACTGATATTCACTCTTCATTCATCTATTACTCTCGTTTCTGACCCGCCGCCACGCTGTGTCCTTCATGTACCACCATTACCCTACCTCTCACATCCTCCCCACACCGCCTACATAGATACACCCAAAATAAAAGCGTAGAAAATGGTGTGTGCACTAGTCCCACCAAAATGCTCCCAGGCATGCAACCAAACGAAGCCATAGTTGATCATAGCCGTATCGAAAGTCCGTAGCGGAAGAGAGGTCCACAAATCGCTGTCTTGGATGTGTGCGAACTCGAGGAAATGAGAATGTAGTTGCGTAGATATTGTACTGGTATCGCGGAAGCCAAGATGCATCTGTAAACGCCGCGCTCGCTAAAATCAAATCTGAACATGTCGCTCTGGTGTGTGTTGCCGTATATATCACTGTCGCCTCATATCGCACTTCTCGATCGGTTTCGATCCACCTCTTAATATCTCATCTTGCCCAGCAGGGAGAAGCAGTACGCTGCCTCCCGCTCACTCTTCATCTGGATCATGAAGACCCTTGCTCTTGCGCCGTTTACGCCACCTGTATGCGCGACTTGGCCTACTTGTCCGTGCTCGTCGACGTTGTCTTCCCACACAGATACTGCGATACCACTGCGTGCAACTCGTTCGAAGCACGTTTCTGAAAGCGTGACATCGAGCAGTATCTGCCCTTCTTTCTTGCTGGCCACGACGATGCGGCGCTCTTGTGTGTGGTCCCGTGTGCCTGGCGAGCGCTGAAGAGGGTTGGGACTGCCCGGTGCGCTTGGGTGTGGACTTGGTAACATGATAGTCAGTCTCGCGCCGCCCATGTCGCGCCACTTCTTGAGACTCTCCCGTTCGTAGAGTCGGCACTTGGTGTTTGTGATGCCTGCGGGTGCCCCGACTGCTCCTCCGGGTCCGTTCGGTGAAGATGCACCTGAACCAGGAAGCGATCCGCTTGACCCAGTGTCGAAGCTGTTGAGAGATCGTGATTCAAGTGTAGAGTTGCGCACACTAAACATGCCGCCCTTGCCAAAGGAAAAGCGGCTGAGTGCCGATCGCATTGCGGTGCCCATGGTACCAACCGAGGATTCTGTGGCGGCGGAGATTGAGGCCGCACGTGTGCTTGACTTCCTGTAGCTGCTCCTGCGACCTAGAGTACCACCAAACAGACCGGATCCCGAAGAAGCAGCATTCGTTCTGGCTTCGTTGCGACGATCCATTGCCTCTGCCCAGCTTGTGTGCCCATACGGTCCTCGGGCGTTCTGCAAGGCAATGTATGTCGGGTTGTTGATGCGGGATTGGTTGATCATGGCATACAGCTGCGCGCACTCTGTAGCATTGCGACTCCTCAGCATGATATTGTTGCCTGTAGTGATGCGGGAGTCGGGTGTCGGTGGCGAACGAATGGAGATGTCAATCGCTGTCGACTTGCGCAGAGGAACCAAGGGGGTAAGCTCAACCGCAATAAGGGGAGCACGTCCTCCTGGCTGTATGATCTCATCGCCGTCGGATACGAGTGGTTTTGAGTGAGTAGCTGTTATCTCGAACACCTCAATCTTGCCTGGAGTGACAACAATACTGCACTCATCGGGATGCAGGCTGTCCCATCGTCCAGCATCTGACCAGGAGAAGATGGACGCAATTGCCTTGGTAGCCTTGCCGGAACTTGTCGGGACAGCACGATATGGCTGGTTTGATGCAGATTGAGATGGGGTAATTGTACCGTTGGGCAAGGTGTAGATTGATGCAGGCGGAGACACCTTGGGGAACTCTTTGGTTTCTTCGGGCAAGGGCTCAAGCTGGACAGTGTCTCTGCCAGCAGATGATGGGCGCGTGGCATAGCTGCGTGACCTGCTGAGTGGCATCAACGGTGCTGGAATGTCGTCGTCTAGGTCGTCCTCGGATGACTCGGAGGTCAGGCTGACATCGTCCGAATCGCTGGCATCATCCTCTGATACAATTTCTTCTTCAGTTTCACTTGACGACTCAGTGCAAGTAGATGGCTCATATTCGTGCTTGAGGGGAGAAGATGAACGGCGCTTAGTCTTCCACCCTGGCAGCACTGGTGTAAAGTTTGGTGTCTTTGTGCCCTTCAGAGTGACCGGTGTAGCCGGGCTGGGAGATCGGTGCGGTGGCGGAGGCGGTGGTGCATCGTCGTCCTCCTTAAGGGTCTTGGGAGGCTTGCTCAACTTTGGTGGTGCGGAGGCTGATGGCTCAGGGAGTTCGTCGGCATTGGCAGCCTCTCTCAATGGCGTTGAGGGCTGGCTCGACTTTCTCAGCCTAGGGATCGACGGCAGTTCCATTGATGGTGTCGAAGACACTCTCCTGTGTGTGCTTGGTCGTGGTGGGGAGCCTGGCGGCGAGACTTGCTCTTCTTCGACGGACTGTTCGCTTTCGTCGGACTCGTCCGAGTAATCCGTCTCTGATGTCGGCATCCATACACTGAAATTCTTTCCACGGCGTTTTGTTGACTTGCGACGAGGCTGCTTCTCTTCCTCGATGATCTTGGCCTCGCGAGTTTGAATTGGCTTGGGCTCATCAACGAACTCTATAGGGTCATCGAGGGTGATCTGACGTGAGGGTCGTTGTGAGACAGACGATGATGTCACGGTCCTTGACAATCTCTTTGCTTTCGTACGCTTCAGCCCTGTGGGTGATGCGGTGCCGTCTGAGCGCGTAGCTTCGTCGAAGCTGCTTCGTGGTGTCTTGTCTGTGTCTACTTCAGGACGTCTAGTGCGTCGCACAGTGCCCAAGTTTGCTTGTGCCTCTGGCGGGGAGGCGTCGCTTGCATCCCGGTTCTTACTTCCAAGGGAGCCTTCACCACTTGGTGGCGTAATTGGTGATACCGTGCGCGACTGTTGGCGTCTGTCAGGTGTGTCGTAGTTCCAAACCTTTGAGACTTCCGTGTGCTGTTCGCCGAGAGGGATCTCGATTTCGTGAGGGCTTGGTGTCCTGCTCTTGAAAGGCACAGTCGACGCAGTGGCTGCGGACACCAGAGACGAACCATGGCTGCTTGTGGGTCTCGGTATTTGGCCTGGTATCATCTGGTCTCGCTTGATCTCAGAAATTGGCGGTGGAATCGGGGTCAGTCCAAGCATCTGCACCCACTCGAACCCAGCTTGCTCGTCGTCGGCTGTAAGTGACATCACTTCGCTCCATTCGGACCCGTCGGCTTGATTCCCGCGGATCATAACAACAATCTCACCCTTCGTGTCGCCATTGCGAGCAGATATACGGCTCTGCTGAATGGGTGGCAGGAGGAGCCATCGACCTGTTGGATCGACTTCGCACAGCAGAACATCTCCCCCTTGCCCTGTGCCGGGTGCATTGTCGCGGAGCAAGAGCTCGACACGACAGCTCAACTCCTGACCAGTGGAATGGTATAGGTACATATCGAAGTAATCTCGGGCCCTCACGCATCGAGTTGCGTCTATTCTCACACCAGCAAGCGGAGCGAGGCTTCGAGGATCACGAGCACGTGTGGCATCAATGCTAGCGGCAGCCTCATCTTCGAGCCGGGCTTGCTCGTCATTGGACCTTTTCCTCGCAGTGGTGACGAGATCCTGGAAGATAGCCGATATCTTGTCTGCGCGTTCTGAAGGCTTAACGTGATTGATGCCCTGATCCAGTGTTAGCAATGTTCACGAGAGCACCGGAGAATGGTAGAGACCCACCTTCAAAGTCTTCGCGAGGTACTTTAGTCGCACCAACGGCCTCTTCAGCATGTATGCAACATCCACGCGCTCGCCATCGCCGTTCACCACATATCCTTCGGCATTGCGGGGCATGCCCTCGTCCCATGGAGCGCCGTCGTCAGGACCGTTCACGATCTTTGCTGGCTTGAACGGATCGTCATCGGCAGGTGCAAGGCTGATGACCACATCCTGGAAACCGAGACGCCATACGCTGATGTAGTCGCCATAGACGCGTTGGGCACTCTGAGCCCAAGAGAGGAAGCCTTCGGAGTCTTCCTGAGGCACACGCTTGTGCAGTGTCTTGAGTCGCTCGAGACAGACGCCCATGTCCATGATAGGCTTGGTAACTTCGCTGGGGTCAGACTTGGCGGAGCGAGAGAAAAGACCCACTGCGACGGCTGAGTCGGTCTTCGAGAGGACGCAGCTGAGGAGGACGGGAATAACGCCGTCGACGATGGTGCGTAGTTCCCGCATGTATTTTGTCTCGTCGTTGGCAAGTTCTTTCATTATGTCAGGTATCGTGGCGGTAGCAAGGCGGCTCCTGTTGGTTCGGATACTGCGCGCGGACACAATGCTCTTCGCTCCTGCCTTGGGCATCGACAACACTGATATCAGATCCGCGTGGCTCGCCAGCCTGTTCTTCCTTGTACTCCTGCGACTGACGATTGTAGATGTCTCATTCAGCTGCGAGTCAACATCTGAAGCAGTTACGGTTCTGTCGTCGCTGATTACAGAGTCGCTCACTTCTGAACCTGCGACATCTGTTTCGGGTGCTTGCTGCACCTTGCTCGGGAATGAATCGACCGAGGCAATAGTAGAGAGACGTTTGCCTCTTGTGGGAAAGTGGCGCTGCACTGCAAGTGGGCGTGGTCTGAGTGAAATGTGCTCAAAGTCCACGGAAGATGCACCAACTGACGATGACAGAGCGGATGAGGCTTCAGAGACAGCTCTTGCGCTGTCTTCTTGTGTCACGTCATCTGTAGACATGCTCTCACGTAGAGGAGAAGAAGTGGAGCTCTTGGAGCGGAAGTGCTGGCTCTTACGCCTCGCTCCTCTGCGCTTCAGTGTTGGTGCGGGAGAGAGCGGCGTCTCTGGCTGCTCAGGCTCAACCTTTTCGGGAACCGGTGTTGCAGCGGAGTCATCAGAAATGACAGAAGAGACTGCATCCTCTACGACGGGTACGCTGGTGTCGATCTTGAGTTCGCGGCTGGCTCTTCGCTGCTCGTGGCTGCGACGCCTGCGCCTGCGTCTGCTGCCACCTGCACTACCGCTGCCACTACCGCTGCTGCGCGGTCTCGTCTCCTCAACGGGCGTTGGCTCGACGGGCGCTGGCTCGTCTCTGCTTTCGGTTGATGCTGTGATGGTGGACGACTCCGTCCTCATAGTTGACGAGAGGTCGAGCGTAGACACGGACTCTTGCGCCGACTCTTTGGATCTGCGTCTGCGGCGGGGCGGAGGGCGTTCAGACTTTTCGGCTTCCTCCTGCATCTGCTGCGTGCGATCAAGCCAAGCTTCCAATCTGCTGGCGAAGACTTTGTTGGGTGGCGACAGTGCTCTTGGCTGGACGGCGCGCAGTTCTCGCATGACCTCTTCTTTCTCCAGATCGATGGTATCGGTTCTCGTCCTGCGGTGGCGCCGTGTAGATTCTCTGAAGCCCTCATCGTCAGATACCGGCCTGCTCTGGCGCCGCCTCCTACGTCTTTCTCGTAGTTCATCTGCGCGTGGTGATGTGACCTTCTGCTTGCGCTCAGGGGCTACGCTTGACTCGTCGTACTCGACTGTGATGAGGTTGGCGAGGTCCTCGATAGCCGGCCCGGGTTCTGATCTGCGACCAGATCTATGCTTGACAGGCTCGGCGTCTTCAGCGGAGAGAGAGCCTCGAGGAGATGTCTTGGTGTTCCTGCGGCGGACTTTGACGACTTCGGACTTCTCCTTCTTGCGCCTGGGAGATTCGGGCTCCACTATGACCTCGACGCCAGCGAGATCTTTTGCACTGCCAGACCCGCTGCTGACGGGCCGCTCCTCGTTCCCAGAGCTCTTGGAGCTTGTAGGCTTCGACGGCCGCCTCTGCCTCTGGGTGCTCTTCTTCTGCCCCGTGCTCTTGCTGATGTAGTTGGCGAGTGTCTGCGGCAGCGGGGCTTGCTGTGGCGTCTTCGGTGTTGGTGGGGTTGGTGGTGCTGGCGCGACCTCGTCCGCGACGACTGGCTTGTCCTTCTTCACGATGCGCGAGGGACGCACCCAGGCGTTGGGTATGGTCTTGGGCGCAGGACGGGCGGTGTCCTTTGGCGGTGACTGCTTTGCGCGCCAGTGAGAGTCGCTCACGACGCGCTTCTTCGGGGCGACGGCGTTCTGCACGTCGTCGTCAAGCTCGTTGTGTGCCGGCGTGCCGTTCTTCGCGCTGTCCGGCCGGTCCAGGCTGCGGTCGGTCGCCTTTTCGGGCATGTGCGTTGGCTTCCAGTTCGGTTTGTCGGTCATGGGCTTCATCTTGGGCGTCGTGGGCTGCGACTTGGGCCTGGACGTCTTCGGCTCGACCTCTGCGGACTGGACGGCATCGTCGTCTGCGCCCGCAACGGCGGCGTCGTTGCCTCCATCTTGCTGCCACCGCTTGATCTTGTCGCGCACATTGGCGGGCTTGTTGATGCCAATGGCCTTTGCAAAGTCGTTGCCATTCATATTGCTCGTCTTCTTCTTGCCGGGCGACGCATTTTTCTTAGGGCTCGCTGCGTCGTCGGCGTCAGCGGGCGAGGCAGGCATGGGGCCCCGTGGGCATTGGCGGTGCGTGCCAGGCGTGTTGGGAGGGCAGGCTGCTGGCACTGTTTGGGCGGCGGCGGCGGCGTCTTCGGGGGATTGTTTACAGCGACTCGAGCCTCCAAGCTTGGCCTCTTCTCCCCTCTTCGGGGCTCAGTCAGCGTCAGCGCGGGGTGCGGACGGCGGTAGCTGGTGTTGAGTGAGTGTCTTCTTGTCTCAAAGGCCCGCCTGTCCGGACGCCGGGGGAGCGTGGTGTCACAAATTCCAGCTTGTCGTGCTGCTGGCTGGCGAGCCTATGATTGACAGGGGGTTGGCCCACCCGACAACCAGCAAAACAAGGCTAGGAGGAGTTCGGTGCACCACCGCCTACGATAAGGCCGGATCTTGCTTGTCCACGCTAAGCATGTGTCTGTGAGATTGGCTTGCTTTGCAGATGCTTCTGCTTCTTCCAGGCCTCGACTCCCAGCCCCCTCCATTATTTGCATCTTATTCCTGGGCAGCACTGGCTGCCGACCCGGTCATGGTGGGGACGCGGGCAGGACGGGAAGATCCATGACGCATCTCGCCTGTCACAGCACGTTCATCCATGCTTCGATCATGCGCAACACTGGTCCGGCGCCAGCAACCGTTGTGGCTGCTGGAAGCTGCAAACAGCGTAGGTGCTGGAATCGGTGAATGGCAGGGTAGAGGAGGAGGTGAGTGTTTTTGAAGGTCTGACGAGCACTTCTGCTATTGCCAGGGTTCCAATAACTGCTATAATACTCGAGCCGAAGCAGGTTAACCCTCAGGATTCTGATGTCAGATGTCAAAATGGGCTGTTGACTGACCCTTTGACGCCAGGCAAAGCTATGCTTGTCGACGACTGAACGGACAAACTTGATATCAGGATGAACTCGTAAGCTGCCGATGGGCATGTGATAGATACCAGAAGACGCAAGCTTTGCAATTCGTCGAAATACCACATGCATATTGAGTTGGGTATCCTGGACCCTCTTGTCTGCGGAAAGATAGTAAACACGCCTCCCTGAGAACCTCGTCTTAGCAGCCATCCAACCTCTCAACCTCCAAACTCGCCCCAGCAAACGCCGCACTCCCCAATACACTGTTGTACAGTATCGGCCTCGTCGTGTAGTACTCGAAGCTCGCCGTCGAGTTGAGACTGCAAACACTCACCGTGCCGTTCCACCCCAGCGTCCCATTTGCATTATCCACCACAAATGCATCCCTCAAGAATCCATAGGCGCGTCTGCCGACATCAACGTAGCCTGTGTCATTGAGATACCCCATCCGCACACCTTTCAGCAGCGCCCATGTGAACATGGCCGAGCCAGAGCTCTCGATGTAGTTCCCCTGCCTGTCTGGCGCGTCGAGGAGCTGCCACCACGCGCCCGATACCGGATCGACCGCTTCAACAACCGCAGCCATTCTCTCCTGGAACTCGTCCGCGAACGCACCTCTGACCTGCGCTGCTTCTGTCACATTCCCCTGCTCAGCGTGCGCGTCGATGACCTCCATGGTCTCCAGCAGCCCCAGAACATACCACCCCAAGCTCCGCCCCCAGACATGCGGCGACTGGCCGAGCGAATTGTTAGCCCAGACCGCAGCGTGCTCCTCGTCGTATCCATGAACCAGGAGTCCAGTTTCCTCCCCTTTGTGCTGGAACCCGCAATGCCGAGCGAGCAGTCCAAATTGACTCTCCAGCTCCGCCCACCGCGTCGCATTCCCCGCGTCGTAACGCAGCGCATACGCCGCCCAGAACGGACCAAACGACACCATCCCGTCCAGATACGACCAGTTCGGGTAAGTATAGTACCACAGCCCTTCCTCCCGATTCCGCGGATTCCGCTGCACACTCGCGTCCAGCACATTGATAGCATTGGCATACTCCGCCCTCCCCGTCGTAGCGTAGAGGTCGATGAAAGCATTCCCCGCGCTCAGCCGGTCCAGCGGGTACTTCAGCGCAGCCGTGGTGTTGGCGAACAGTGGGAGCAGTGAGTCTGCGGAGCGTGCTATGTAGGCTGAGAGCGTGGATGATAGCGTGTGGTTGGGGTATTGCGAGATGATGCTGGAGAAGGTTTTCTGCACGAAGCCTGCTTGCAGCGGCCCGGAAGAGTCGCCGGAGGAGGCGTAGATGCCTTCGTGCCGGCTCATGATTGAGGTTGCCATTTGGAGGGAGAGGGGCGGGGTTGATGCATTTTGGAGTGCAAGGGCTGGGGTGAGGATGAAGGCGATGGTGGTGGGTGTAGAGAGCCGCATGTTGTTGCTTGAAATGGGAAGGGTTTCGGTCAGCGAGGAGCGGTTGATCTTTATGACGATTTGCAGGAAATATATTGCTGTTAGGCTCTCCACTCAAGCGCCAAACTTTGTGGTTGACGAGCACCGGTGTGTCGGTAGCGGTGCGATCGACACGACTAGGGTGCTCGAACAACGTCCGAAATAGAATTCATCTACCAACCTCTTGGGAACGTCAGTGTGTTCGAGGAACAAGTCTTGCATCGTCTGTTTTCTTGTATTATCATCATGTGTACTCATCTAACAGCAAGCCCTCGGCCAGAACAGCTGCAAATCTAGGGTATAAATGTCCACACATCATCTATAAATGTCTCTCCGTTTGCGCCTGAACGCCACACCCCTGCAGCATATCCAGATACGTCCGCCATCGAACTATATCAAGGCTCTATGCCTTCTTCTTGTAGTAACCCATCTGCTGGGCCTTCTGCAGCAGCTTGGAGGCGTCGTTGACAGCCTTGAAAGCGCGAACGGTGGCGTCAACGCTCTGGTACATCAGGTAGCCGGGGATGACGATCCAGAAGGCGTTCATGAGGACGAAGTAGCCCCAGTAGTAGGCTGCCTCGGGGCGGGTGTAGGCGACGTCGAGGATGTAGTGGTCGAACAGCGAGGTGGCGTAGTACAGAACGTCGCCGTAGAACTGGCCGAGCGAGACAATGAGCTGGAGGGAGTAGCGCAGCGGGTGGTCAACGGCGATGAAGTAGGCGGTGACGAAGGAGAGGGGTCCCCAGAAGGCCTGTCTCGTTAGTAGGTTGTTTCTTTCCAATGGATTGAGGCAAACGAACAGCAGTGACCGTCTCCATGCACAGCACGAAGGCGTCCTGGGTCAGGTAGCGCGAGTCGCTCAGGGCGTACTCCTTCCACAGCTGGCCAAACAGATCCTGCATGCCGCCCATGCGCTTGAAGTTGTAGGCAAAGTAGCCCTCGAAGAACGAGTGAATGCAGCCGCACAGCACGAACCACATCATGATGGACACGTCCGATTTGCTGGCATTGGGGCGCAGCTTCATCAGGATCGCATACGTGATGCCGAAGATGACAGCGCAGCCCGCAGCGAACATGCTGACCAGCTCGAACGTGTTCCACTCGTTGGCCAGGTAGCCCACGATCTCGACACCGAGAGGGTAGTATGGGTGCAGCGGCGCTGCGGCGGATGCGTTGACGGCCATGGCGGTGCAATTGGGGACTGCGCGACTCGGCGATGCGTGGAGGTGAGGAGTGGGAGAACACCTGGCGAGCGAAAGGGGTAGGTACACTTGTCACTGGCACGGCCTGGGTGGGTCTGAACCGCTCGTCAAGAAAATGCTGGGGAACGCCCACCGCATGCGGCTAGCCTGCTGCCAGGGGTACGCGAATCATCTCAGCCAGACGGCGACAGCAGCTCGACATGTCAGCAGCACGCGAAAGCTCCACGCGAAAGCATGTGACACTGTCATCGTCAAGGCAATGTTTCCGAGCCAGTCGTCGATTCATGAGACGGATAAGCTCTTGTATCCGTGTTGAAACAAGACCTTTTCCGTCCGCTTCCGAGACTCTCTGCTAAGCGCGCTCTACATAAGGACTGTGGTCCTCCCGTAGGATCACAGCTAGGTGAGCATCGTGAATTATTGTAGTTTGGAAGGCAGGCCACATTATCATCGTCATGCGTTGCAAATTGCACAGAGGCCGTGGTGCAGTCGTCGAGGACAGTCGTAGCATGGAAGCAGGCACAACCGCTGCGCTTTCCCGTACCCCTCAAGCCGTGCCGGCAACAGCCGAGGCTTCTTTCCCCAGGTTTAGTACCGGTATCAAGCAGCCATCTCCACACTGACCAACTGCACCACCAAGACCATCTCAACGACACGATGGCGAAAGCAAAGTCCCAAACAGATCCAAAACCAACACTCAAGTGGCAGTCCGTGTCATGGCAGAAGAAGGACCAACAGTTCGCCCGCATCCCTAGTCAGTGGCGCTTGCCCCAGTCACCGCCTGCAAGCGTCACGAACTATCTTAACATACCTCGAGAATGTGGCCTGTTAACCGAAGAGGAGTTGAACATCACAGAGAATTATGATGCTACAGCTCTTGCTCAAGCGATACGAGAAAGAAAGCTTACCTCTGTGCATGTCACGTTGGCTTTCTGCAAGGTACGTCCACGCTGACTGTGTTTAGCCATTGCGACTGACTTCGTCAGAGGGCGGCAATTGCACACCAACTCACCAACTGCTTGACCGAGATCTTCTTCGAAGATGCGCTGAAACGCGCAGCTGAGCTGGACGCCCACCTGGACGCTGGCAAACCACCTCTGGGCCTGCTGCATGGAGTTCCTGTATCACTGAAGGACATGTTCAGAGTCCGCGGCTACGATTCTTCTCTCGGAATTGCCGCGCTCTCATTCAAGCCAGCCACAGAGAACTCAGTACTAGTCGACCTCCTGCTCAGCTCTGGTGCGGTGCTCTACTGCAAAACCAACGTTCCACAGGCTCTCATGGCACTGGACTCACACAACAACGTGTTTGGCCGTACGATCAATCCCATCAACACTGCTTTGACCGCAGGTGGCAGTACTGGTGGTGAGGGTGCTCTGCTTGCTATGCGCGGCTCGATCCTTGGGGTTGGTACAGATGTGGGTGGCTCGATTCGCATCCCTGCCATGTGCGACAACCTGTACGGCATCAAGCCAAGCGACGGCCGTATCCCGTATGCTCTCATTGAAGGTGGATCCCTTCCCGGTGCAGCCAAGATGGGTTTGCCTGCGAGCGCCGGTCCCTTAGGCCATTCGATGCGCGACATGGACCTCTTCTTCCAGGCAGTGTCTGATCAGAAGCCCTGGTCTTTCGATCCTGATGTTGTACCAGCGCCATGGAGATCATCAGTTTCGAATCCCAAGAAATTGAGGATAGGTGTGGTGAGACGAGATGGTGTGATCGAGCCGCTGCCCCCCATCACACGAATACTAGATGAAACCAAGGCCAAACTGCAAAAGGCCAATGTGGAGGTTGTCGAGATGGACATTGCCTCAGTCTTTTCGCAGTGTCATTCCCTCGCCAATGGACTCTTCAACGTCGAAGGCGCGAACGCAATGTTTGATCTTCTGGAAGCTGGAGAGGAGCCGTTGTCGCCATGGCTGTCAACTCGACTGAAGAGAAGGAAGATGGCGCCGTTTGAGAAGGTACAGGAGCTGCACGGTAAGCGTGAGAAGCTACGCAAAGAATGTTTACAGATCTGGAGGGACACAGCAGGCGAGATCGATGCTTTCATTTGCCCTGTCGCGCCGCATCCTGTTCCACCGATCGATCGTTACAACGGCGCCGGCTATACAAGCTCTTTCGTGCTTCTTGATTATCCTGCAGGCACTATTCCCGTACGAACCTTCTCTAAAGCCGATAAAAAGGGTGAAATGAAAGGTAAGGTGCTGGGCAGCTGGGACAAGGTCAATCGTGCACTCTGTAAGTGTCCCGCAGTCCCAGAAGCATTTGCATATGGACGAGCTTTGAGTGCCACCGACTGATTGTGCTAACAAACACAGGGTCTGAGGTTGATCGCGAAGTATACGTAGGGTCTCCACTATGCATTCAGGTGGTAGCGCCGAAGTTGCAAGAGGAGAAGCTGGTACAGGCCATGTCAGCAATCGATGCCGCGCTGAAGGCAGAGCAACCACTCTCAGCGAAGCTCTAGAGAAGCAATCGAAATATTCCACGTCATTGCGGTATTCGTTGACGCTCCCTGTGTTGATCATTGGAACGTTCTGTCTTACCGGCCGGGTGTAGCATTTCGCAGGTGTTTCTCACGCGAACGACAAGCGCTCGCCGAACGTTTCCGAAGTTCCCGCGTCAAAAGCCGAAATGTTCCGAACTTGGTCTGTAGCGACAATCAACATCACAATCCAAATTCGAGTAAGCGCGCACACCAAGCAATAAGTATTCTACTTTCTCTGGAGAACCATGGACTATTGTGGCTTGGTGGCAACAATGACAGCGCGGTTTCAGCTCGTCTGAACCCCACGGGGATTCTTCTTTATGTGTTACATCAACCTGGATTCGTACCTCGAGATGCCTCAAGCTTTTGGCTTTCAGATCTCGCTTCTCTCATACCGCTTCTCTTGTACTTGAACCGTTAGCTCGCACCCAAGGAAGAGCGTGGCCATACAACATACTTACTGAGCAGCCCATACCCGCCCGTGTGGACATTCCCATCCTCTAATCTCTTTCTCGATACCATCACAACTCGTACTTGGACTTACCAAGAAAAATAACGATCGACATCATGGGCGAAGAACAGGCAATCTATCTCAACAGCATCATCGACCGGCTAGTCAACCTCAGCTCGGAAGAACGTACGATGGCTCTCACGCATCTCTACAACTTACGGACTGCTGCTGTAGAAGACCTGAGCGACATTGGAAACGATCAGCATCATTGGGATGTCGTGCTTGGCTCATCAACGCCGCCCAACAACGTCAAGGCACTCGTGCGTGATCTCACACATCTAGCTGATGATGAGCTCGCTATCGTTGGGTCACAGGTCTCAGAGAGGTCGCAAGCGGCACAAGAGCAAGTCTTACAAACCGCCGACGACAAGGAACGAGCGAGACTTCAGGCTCAGCTCACAGCGAGCGCGAAGCAGTCAGTCTTCTGCAGGATCTGCCAGCAACGCTCACTGCTAACAACATTTCAGGGCGCGCGAGAGCTATGTCGCCGCTTGCCAGGGCCTCGACATGACGCACAAGGCGAAACTAGCGGAGAAGATGAGAGACGTTCGTGACGCAATCGAGAACGGTATCAAAACCAGTCAAGACGTCACCACACTTGAAGAGATATTCGAGCGCATCGAGCAGGAGTTCTGGGACCAGTATCCAAGTCCCTCGGCCAACCCGAAGATCAAGGCCGAGCAGCAGTGAGCACCCGCTTGCTACAGGGACGTTGGACAATCCCAAAACCGCACACCTACATCTACACAAGATGACTCACCCGCAAGCCCTGCGCTGTTCCTCGCTCTGCACTTCACAGCAGGGCCTCTGGGAATTGCCACGGTACGAGTGCTTCGAAGCTCATACTGAACATCGCGCCTCAAAAAAACAATTGGGAGCGTGACTGACCGCGAGCATGAGCAAATACTGGCAGACAAAATCGGCATTTACTCTGCGCAAAAATGGATGTTTGGTAGGTTCCTGCCCGACTGTGGTTCAGGGACGTCCTTCTCGGCCCACGCTCTCTGGAATCCGCCCGCTGCCTCGGCCCGTATAATTCACAGCACCTGCCTGCGTTAGACATTACAATCGCGGCGAGTAGCGTGACGTATAGTGACATTGCTCTTTACTATCCAGCGCATCACATGGATACTGTTGGCAGCCATCCCCAGTCCACCGGGGAGCCATTCCCTCAAATAAACCCAGTGTCACTGTGCCACTCTTATCGAGCACGCGCGCTATCATACCGTTATCGGCAAGCAGCACTGTTACAGGCAGAGGTTAATACGCTAAGAGGGCAAATCGAGGCGCCAAACACCCAGGGAAAGCGAGACATCGGGGACTACCAGCAACACAGCACATTGGGGAAGAGGCCAAGAAGCAGAGTGGAGGCCCTGGAAAGACGGAGGGATGAGATATTGAGATGACTGGAGGCAGGGGCGCTTTGTAGGTGATCAAGTGAATTCCTCATCATGGGATAAGTATTTCACCGCAACTAGAGCACCGCCACGAAAGAAGTAGCAAGTAAGAAGATAGTGGACAACGTATGAAACACCATTGTTCGGACTCTAGAGATTCCGGTGACAGATGAGTGGGTTTGTAAATGCTGAGGTGCGTACGCGCAGGTGCGTTCCTTACACTCTCTTAGTACACCCTGAAACCAACATTATCAGTTGCTCATCGATTTATCCCGTAGCCGCATTCGGCATGTGCAAAGGACCGTGCTACTTACTGTCGGAAGTCCGTACTGCCCTATAGTCACGTGATTGATTAGTATCCTGAACAATAACAATGCAATACACAGTATGCAAGGAGAGATGGAGTAGTGCTACTGTCACTGGTATCGTCACCTACACGTGACCCTTTCTTGGATAGAGGGAGGCTACCTAGGTAGGGCAGGATGGGTCAGGGGTAAATCTAACCGAGGTAGGCCCACCCTCGACCTCCTCTTCAATTCCCTTGGAGCCCACAATGGTGTTTCTTATCGTCGTGACATGGTTTACACTTGTAGGCCTTAGCATCCTCTGGTCAAGAAGACGTCTTCCGGAAACACAGCAGCTGCCGGTTCTAAGCGTCAAGAAGCCATTGCCTTCCAACGCGGAAGCATTCCTGGAGTCCCTACAACGATTCGATACTTGCTCTATCTGCCTGGAAACGTACGATGCCAATCATGTCGCTGCGCAAATACCGACATGCAAGCACGTCTTCGGTCTCCCGTGTCTTCAGATGTGGGTCGAAGCCGGTCATTCAAGCTCGAATACTTGCCCTATGTGTAAACAGTCAGTTTTTCTCGCACCCGTCAGCAATCACAACGATGACGAATACGACCATGGAAGGAGCTACCAGTTCATGCAACGTCTTTGGAGCGCTCTGATCGAGTACCGAACTCGAATTGCAGGCAGCGCAAGTGCAGACGGCCGGCCTGATGATGCTGCATTGCTGCATGTCTTGCATGCATTGGACTACAACGAGATCCGCTGGGTCAGACTCGTCGATCTCGAACTCGATCCGCTTGCGCAACTCACCTTCACTGCACAGACTATGTACGACGCCATACTTCTTGAACGTGAATCGCTGTCTGCAAATTACCCCGAGGTGAAGGAACTGGACGACGAAGACGATCCTTTCAGGGGCATATGCGCCCAATCCTGGTCCTGCGCCGTTACCGAGCTGAATCGTGAGCAACACAGCTGGCAATTCCTTGAACAAGCCGTGAATGAGCTTCATCTTGGAATTGGGGATTGCAATTACCTATGCCGCAGTCTGCTAGACTGGTTTACCATGAGGCTGCTGCGCGATCTCAAGGTGCGCGCAGTGCGAGAGCCTCATTCGGGAAAGGACTTCACTGACGAGCACCACGAACACCATGTGCGTGCGATAGCATCCTCGTTTACAGACGAGGCTTCCGAGGCAATATTGAAGCACGCCATCTCAGTCTGTCGCCTTCTGTCAACGGTCTACCGATACACTCCTCCAGATCCTAACCGCGAACCTTACACTGGCATGGACTATGAATTGAAATGGCTCTGGCTCAATACGAATGACATCCTCAAGCTGCACGATAATCCCACGATCGAGAATTTCTGCGATGGGGAGCTTCAGTTCAATCTGCTTCTCGCGCCTAGCCTTGAACGAGGCTTTTGGAACGCTTGTTGGGACCAGCTACGCCTTGCGGATCAACAGTCTGAACTACTGCAACCAAGCCCGTCCGCGCCCATCGATATGGAGTTCCTCATGGTGATGACCTTCGAGAAGCTGAGGTACCATAATGTTGTTCAGAACCACCAACACTTCATCCACGACCTCCAATGCACTTTACGATTAGCACGGCGTCTGCGACGTTATGAGATCTCGCAATTCGGCGGTGTGCTTCCACAAGACGAAAATATGGTGAGCCTATGGTCCCACATTGGACGGCATGATCCTTTGCCATGGAAGACCCTCTGTTCTCCGGTAACAAACCGCGAATTTCAGCGGGCCATCGTCCGCTTGCTCGCTCTTATCTGCCGCTACGCGGACGCAGCGGGACGCTCGAATCGAGCCTGGGTGCATGACAGCCCCGAGAAGCGGGCTTTGCAGCTCATGGCTTTCTATCAGGAAACAGAAGATGCTGCTCCGCCTGTCGAGTCTCTTGTTCGCCACGTCGCTCGAGTCGTGCGGTTCGTCGAGCGGAATCAACGCCCGGGCAAGCTGATGGTATCGAATACATGGGAAGGTCGAGATCCAAGAGTCGCAGTGGCGATTTGGATTTGGTGCTATAGACCGAGCCTTGGCAGTTGGCTGAGGGCATGGATTGGCTGTTGAGCTGTGCAACAGTCGAGAATGTCGCATACGAGTTCTCTCTATCATGTTTTCTACTTCTAAACGAGGCTCATGAGGAGGTGGTATTACCAAGCGACGGACTGACACGACCTGTGACTGTAGGATAACAAACGGAGTGAGCGCACTGACGGTCGAAGCGTGTTTGCCATACTATGACAAAGTGCTAGATCTCTCCACTTCGAGAGCCTCGGAGAGCATCTTCACTGCTAGTGCGCGACCAACGATATATATTTGATATCCATTCATCCCCAACAGGGTGGCCTTCACAACGATCGATGCATTCTTTCGTCTCTACCTTCACAATGTCCCTCTTGTCACGCTGTGCTTCGATACCATCGTTGCGCTTTACAATACACTGCAAATCAGCTTCGATGTCTTCTTCGAAACCTTTGCCTTTAGCCGAGTTGCAGCCCTTCCTGAACCGCCGTTACTTTTCTGTGCCTACGACACAACCTTGTCGCCAGCACTCGTAGACGTGGCTGTTCGTGTAGAATTCGACGTTTTGGCGTCATGCTCGCTCTCGCTCTCGTCGCAGATGTCTTAGCAAGCGCGGTCGCCGCCTCGCCGTGGGTAGCTCTCTTCCTCTTCCTAATCTTCGTGCTCTGGGCCGCTGCTAGCGGACGCGAGTCGTCCCGTGGGCTCGTTTGTATGGACACTAGACTCGAACTGTTGACGACGAAACTCGACATGCCGGTATCGGGACTCGAGCTGATGACGATGGGCCGAGCAGCAGACCGCCTTCTGAGTGTGCTGGGTGTACCTTCGTCTGCTCGCCGGCGCTGCCGTTCCTCTTCTTCTCGTAGCCAACGCATGCCTTCTGCGACTGTTCCGTCGACGTCCTCGGCGACTGCCTCAGCGGTACTTGACGGTTCATCGTCTGAGACGTCTGTAGTCTTTGTCAAGGGTCCAAATTTCTTGGGCTTCCTGGCTCTCGTAGGAGTGAAGTCCATGTCTTCGAACATATTATCGCCTGTGGGAGGCCATGCGGTATCGAAGGGGTGGGAGCTCAGGTACGGGTCGTAGTCTTCCACAGTGTATCCGTCCTCATCGCACGGCACAGAGACAACCTTCTGTACAATGTAGCATTTGCGAAACTTGGTGGCCTTGCCTCGAATTTCTGCGTTTCTCTTACGACGACCGATGCGAAATCTCTCTAAAGTCTGGTCAGTTGTGTTTAACAATTGCTTGGAAGTGAGGAAGCTGACCTGCTGCTTGGCACGATGCTTCTATGCCGATGGCTCCTTCGGTGTCGTCCTCAACGCATGCGTCGCAATAGAAGTTCTTTTTCAGAGTCTTACTCAGGCTCATCTTCTGCGCTTCTAGCGAGCTGCTGCTCGTTGCATGATGACAGTTGGGGGCGCACGGCTCGTCGGGTTTTAATGTTGTGATCAGGTGTCCGCACTTAAGCACGTGTTCGAAAGGCGAGGACTCGTCGTAATACGGGTCATGGTCTGAGGTGACAGTGACTTTCGGGTAGGTGATTGTCTCTCGTATGGGGACATCTCTGCGCATTGTGCGGTATGGTACCGGGATGGAATAAAGCTGTAAGTCTATATTGCGGTGCTGAGCGGACGTAAGTCGGGTGGTGTTGATGAGTCGCAGTCAGAGTGGAAAAGGGCTTGGAACGGAGTGGCAAAGTGATATGGGTGATGTTGTCTGACAGTTCGAAGGTGAAAGGCAGTCTATTACCCCAGTCTTGGCGCGTGTCACTTTCACTTCGGCCCAGAAAGAGTTACCCGTCCCGATCAAGATGAGATAGAGACATAGCCCTGTATGGGAAGCACTCTAAGTGCCACTTTCTTACGATTCTAATTTCTCCATCACGACAGCGAGATTCTCATCGCTCTCACGCACAGTGCTCTTGACATCGTCCAATCTCCAATCTCTCAACCAGTATCTCAACATCGTCCTTGTTAGTGCTCAAATTATCTCTTTCAACGCTCCGTTTGTATTGACGCTTCCTTGATCGGGCAAGTTCCTCGCACTTCTCCATATTGAACATGCACTCTCCATTCATCGCCTGACAAAGTCTTACACCTTTCCTCACCGATTCTAGCACCGTCATATGAAGTCTAGCTTCGAAATATGATCTATGATCACCAACCAATTTTCTCATACGCTCTCTGTGTTTCTTCCGCAATCTATTGCAGTCGGCCCGTACGCATTCTTCTACGCAAATGGGACAGATGAACGGCAGGCGGGACGTGGGTTTAAACCATATGCGCAGGAGTCGAGGGTTCCGGGTGTAGGTCTTGCGAGAGCAGTTGGACGCACAAGCCGAAGGAACGAGTTCGGATGGGTGGAAACGGGTGGTGATGACGTGAGTGCAGTCTAGGAAATGGTAGTGGCCGTTCTCGAGGCAACGAACAACTGGGCTTGGTGTGGTCGTTATCAGTTAGTTGAGACTTACTAAGTTGGATCCTTCGTAAGATCCGACCCTAAGCCGTGTTGAAGCAAGCAGACGGGAACAGTGAAAGTCAAGATACCTATTATGAGTCAACAATGGGAGTGGCATTGATAAAGCACGAGGTATGTCGTAGCCTGTGCTGTGCCTGGATCGTGTCAGTAACTCAGTGGAGATGAGCCTCTATAACCATCTCCCGAAAAAGGTGACTCACCTCATCGTTCCACTTACATCACAAACCCCATTGCCCGCAGCAGTCACATCTTTACTCTCGGAGCGCATTATCCCCAGCAAGCCTTCACACACAATGTCCGGCTCCCCGTCTCACCGTCTTCTGGATATCAAGGCGCAATATCGCAAGACCGCGATGAAGTTGCTACCCTGCAACACGATGTCCAAGATCCACGATTTGGAGTGCGGTCATCGCGTTCAGCAGGTTGATGTGCGCAATACTTGTGGCAGCAACTGCTCGCACTCCTCTCCAGGCAATCAACCCTTTACGGGAGCTCAGCTTCAATATCGTCAAGAGTCGGATCCAATCATCTGCCCCGTCTGTACTCTCAAGATCATCGCTGGAGAAAAGGGCATCGATGTGCTTGGTGTTCACAACGCTAAGGTGAACGTCGAGCTTGAGGGACTGCCCGGTCTTCGACTGATGTCTTCAACAGAGGTACAATATAACAAGTGCATTGAGAACATGACCACGCAGGGTTGTCGGCGGGCTGAGCCCATGGTGGAGCTTGATAATCTGGCTGAGTTGGTGCGCCAGAATCCTCAAATCGTCGTTGGTGCAGATGACTATCCGGACATGCAGGTCATGATGGATGGGCTGGTGGTTTCGACCGAGGACCAGTTGGGTGACATGTCTGACGACTTCAAGAAAGTAGATATGGACCTTGTTTGGATTGAAGAGAAGCTGTAGGGACACTTGACAGTTGCGAATCTATGTAGTCATATAGAAAGACACAACCAAATGAATGCGAATGTATAAGAACACAGGAGCGTACCCATCGTGATGCAGACGTGTAGATCATATCTGTTATTGCGTGATAGTAAGGGAAGGGGAAGGCGCAGTTCGGTGACGTCATGGCTTTTTCAAAGCCCTCTTCTCTTGTCTCGCTCGAACAATTATTTCATTGGCTAACTTTCTGTATCATGCCGCTCACGTTCTTGATTTAACAACGTCATAAACAAACTCACTGTCTACATGGAGATGCATAGTTTGACGCGCTCGTATACCGTTGTGTTTGATCCGTGGGCCCGGATTGCAGATGGGTAACGAGCAAAAACCCCCAACCGCCGACTGCTCGTTAAGTTGGTCCTAGGCATCTGCCGTTGGAGACAGCCTGGCATCGGAGACCAAGAATACCAAGAGCTCAAGACATCGTCCACCAGGCGCTTGTAGCTAAGACGCCATTTCCCGCCGTTCCTGCAGCACAGCCGTGCACGTGCGAAAACCAAGAGCTCGACCCGATCCCCACAAGCCTCCCCGCAAGACGTCCGTCTGGTCTAGACTGCGAAACTCATGCGCCCCCGGCCGTGGACGCCCTTTCGATGATTGTCGTCGAGCCTTCCATGAGATTTGGTATACAATCGGTACACTCGAGGAAGTTCCAGCTCTATAGTGGGTCGCGACATGTCTCGACGAACCATACGGTAAGGTATTCTGCAGCAATGCAAATCTGTGACTTGAACGCGGATTATGGTCACTGCCCAGCCTTTTCACTGCCCCAGACATGTCCTCCGAGCAATCCCGTGTCTCACGCTAGCTTCTTCGCCTTGCAACGCTCACCGACCTCTGCCGCTATTGACGAGACGGCTAGAAAGAACGCTTACCGCCCGTTTCGAAACGATTTCAGCGCCCGAGCCACTCCAACCAGGCTACCAAACGGCGTCCCTCCAAGGCTTTGGCAAAGACTGCAAGCCTTGTCAGCGCAAGCAGCAAGCCATGTCTTCATGTAAGAATCGGACGATGTTTGCAGCATACAACACCTTGTTATGTGGGCCGCCACGACTTCTTGACCCAGCTTGACGTTCAGTTTGAAATCCTCCCGGCAGATCGCGCGTTCGCGATTTGAGACATGATCCACGCACCCGCCAGATGCAAATTACAATCGTCTTCCCGTAAATAGCCGAGTAGAGTCCTTCCCATCTGCACTACGCTCGTGGATGTCCTGCATATGCTCTCGTGCAAGGTGCAGGCTCGCTCCTCTGCGCCAAGCGCCGATCAAGTCACCGAACGTTCCAAGCCAAGGCCGCCATCTCGCAACGAGAGAAACATGGTAGACATTCCGCATATTGCCTCATGAGCCGGACGAGGTATTCCTTGACAGCCGGAGAGCTGTGACTTCGACAAGCCCAGGTCCAGGCATGGCATCCCGCCTTCCAAGCACGACCCATGACGCGTGCAAGGCGGCTGTACAATTGCGGGCATTACCATAGCTCTTGGCGCAGGCCGTGTTCACTCCAGTTGCCCTGCAAGTGTAGCGCTGCACTTGGCACTCGCCCGTTACCATGCAGCGCAAGTGTGGATAGTGCAAGTAGGCGCAGGTCGTTTGGCGGACTTCATAAGGAACCTTGCGCGCTCGAGTTGGGAGACAGTCTCTTGTCCAGCTCGCAGTACATAGCTCCATCGTCATGCTCTTCTCATCACTAGTCTTCGTTACTGCACTTGCGACAGCCGTTCTTGGTTGCCCGCAGCACACGAACAACAAGCGGTCACATCTCGTCGGGAGACAGTCCAACCCCACTCAAAATCCGAACGCTAACACTACTCAAAACATCTGGGCTTACGAGGTTCGTATCACGCTTCTCGATGAAAGACTCACTCACTCATACTGACAATGGGACAGGCTTCCTTCAACTGGGGCAAATTGAGCCCCGACTATCGCCTCTGCCAAACTGGAACACAGCAATCGCCAATTGCTCTCTCCCTTGGCAATGGTCTCTCTCTGAACCACGTGCCGACTTTCAACTATACTGGCAAGGTTCCTGGCAACTTCTTCAACTGGGGCTACGGGCCCGCCTTCACTCTTGCCCACAATGGAGACTGGACATCACACCCAAGCTTCACATACGACAATGAGACACTGTATCTGAAAGGCTGGCACATCCATGCCCCAGCCGACCACTCAGTCGGAGGTGATCGCAGCAAGGCTGAGATGCATTTTGTCCATGTTGATGCTGAAGGCCATGAAGGCGCCGTTCTCGCCTTCCGTCTGGACCCTGGTAATTTCAATAGCACTTTCTTCGACCAGCTCCCTGCTATGATTGGCTTCGATGAAATGCAGGTGCAAGAGCCCGTTGATATGGATCTTACGCTTGCCATGGAAAGCGTCCAATACTTCAATGAGTTCTGGACGTACCAGGGCAGTTTGACCAGCCCGCCCTGCCATGAGGGTATTAGATGGTTCGTCGCTAGGCAGATCATGTTCACGGGTGTCGAGCAGATGCAAGCCATCTTGGGCGCAAGTACTTACTCTGCGAGAGCTGAGCAGGAGGTATGGCAGCATCGCATCAACGAGTAGGCTGCCATGAGGCGGCGGTGGGAAGCATGAGGCAGCTTTGCGAAGATTCACTGTGCGCATGTTCGAATAGAAGAGGGCGGCATCATATGAATACCATAGGTTCGTAGTTACTGAAGTTATGAGAGCGAGCAATTGTCAAGCGGGTCTGATTTTGACTACCTTGCAGACTCGAAAACATCTGAATACGAACCGTTCTTTCTGCAGCCGCCTCCACCGGAAACCTTAGTCTTACTCTGTGGGGTGGTCTAGAAGCGATAGCTCCACGTACAGATGCACACTACGTCATACCCCGCAGACGACATTCACATACCCAGCCATACTCGTATCAAAACCTGCGCCTCCGTCACTCACTCCCAGGTCCAAAACTCGTTATGGCACACCCTGCCCCCACCCAATTGGCAACCAGGGATCTTTTCAGTTTAGAAAGGCGCACCATCTTAGGTATGTACTATACCACGATCTACGATTCACTACAATCAACGCAACAATTCTGACCTCTCACTTCAGTATCCGGAGGCGCCGGTGCCGTCGGTGTTGTTGTAGGCAAAGCCATATTAGAGAGTGGCGGCGATGTCGTCTTCCTGGACCAACTTCCATCGATGCCCGAGGACAAATGGCGTACGTCGCACTGTCTGTCCATTGCAACATTCTGACTAACGCGATAGCTAGGCGACGTTTTGGCTTCAACAGAAGTAGCAAAGTCAGAGGCGCGCTACCAGCAGCTCGATGTCCAAGACGAGGCAACCGTCACAACTGCCATGGCTCAGATCAGATCCGGCCTTCGCCGCCCAATCCGAGGTCTTGTGTCGTGCGCCGCCATCTCTGGAGAAAGCGATGCATGCGATTATCCAGCATCAATATTCCGACAGATCCTAGACGTCAACATCACAGGCACCTTCTTGGTCGCTCGCGCAGTAGCCAACGAAATGCATCGCGCCAATGTGACGGGCAGTATCGTCCTGATCGCTAGCATGAGCGGGCACGTGAGCAACCGCGGCATCAACACATCGGCGTACAACGCGTCGAAAGCCGCTGTGCATCAACTTGCTCGTTCGCTAGCCGCTGAGTGGGGACATCCGCAGAACACTTTCCCAGGCAGCACTGCGACTGCGACGAACCCCAATCCAAGTACTGAACCTAGAAAAGCGTATCCTCCGATCAGGGTCAATACTTTGAGTCCGGGACATATCGATACACCATTGAGTGAGGCCGCGAGAGTACGAGGGTTGACAGACGAGTGGGCGAACCAAAATATGTTGGGGAGAATCAGTCAGCCTGAGGAGTATAGAGCACCGGTGTTGTTCCTACTGAGTGAGGGAAGCAGTTATATGACAGGCGCAGTGAGTGGTACATTCGACCAGCATAGTTGAATGGATACTAATGTCGGCTACAGGATCTTCGTGTTGACGGAGGACATTGCGCTTGGTAGAGCTGCTACTCGGCGGGGGCTGCGCATGAGACTATGAGGCCAGCTTCGGAAGATAGTTCGCGTGGTAATGCTAAGAGGGGTGCCGTGGGGTGAGGAGTGGCTTTGAGTGCGGTTGTTGCTGGTGTTCTAGCGCTTGCGTAAGCAGGAACGCTGAGATAACACTCTCAATGACCATCGCACTGAAATGAGCATCTTCTTTAGTACCTTTCGACAAGCAGTACTGTAATCCAGAATATCTGACTACATAGGAAACACGGCGTTCGCAGATTCATGCTTATATCGAGACCAGCCAATCAATCGTAGTCGGCTGCCATGAGTTCGGCTTCCAGCTTCACACTCCTAATTAGCTACAAAATAACCATCGTCATCACCGTCTCTACAACGTTTCCGTCTTTTAGAATTGGACTCATCGGCCGCTGCCTCCTCATTCGACCGTATACCAATGTGCATCGCTTTCTCAGGGTGTAACTCGATCCATCGTTTCCGCCATTGCTCACGCAGAACATCGTAGATGAAGTTGAATTGCTGCTTCGATTGGACCATCATAGGTCGCTGATCGCGAAGCAGGTCGATACACCTCATGATAGGATCCTCGTCATCTGGTAATTTATCTAGGGAACCTTCCTGAAGCTCACGCATGAGCCAGTCGAGCGCGATGAAGGTGCCCGACCGGCCTATACCTGCGCTGCAGTGAACTATGAGAGGATTATCTGGGCCATTCTTCGCCCGGGCGAGTTTGATCATCTCGAGCAAGGCGGGCTTGTTGATGTCTTCTGGAACAGAGAAGTCTGGCCAACCTTCGAAAAGCAGATGCCACACCTTCCGTGACATGGATCCATCCTCTGCTACCATGTCGATTTCACGGACTTCTGTGTGTGCTTCTTGGTCATGGGCGAGCTTGATCAGGTAAAGATCATTCACAAAGCCATCTTCAAACTCATCGTGCTCGTTGACACGCAGGATAGGATCGCTCGTAGACTGTGGATAATAAGGATAGCACTTCTCTCGACCCTGTTCGTGAGTCTTCGTGACCATAACGACAACGGCAGGAGATTGTGTTTCGTGCCACAACATACGCCAGAAATGTGACCAAGTATCAGCTTTTGGGCCCTGAGTGGCTATATAACGAAGCCGGGTTTTAGATCGTGTAGTGATAAGCTCGATAGGTGAAGCGTTAATGTAGTCGTTGGCGCCCTCTGGAACTTCCAGTCGCACGCGCTGGGCTTGATAGGGATCTACATTCATGTAGCGGTTGCGCGCTGCGTATCCTTCGCCATTACATCTTGCCCATCTAGATGGTTCTTCGGCATCTGTTGGCGCCATGCCGTCCCTAAGCCGATTCATTTGAGCCCACTCAAGATCGGTCCATTTGTCATGGTGTTCTAGTGCCCTAGATGGCTGTAAGAACGCGGGATAAGGTACGGGGCCCAGAGTTGATTTATTCACAATACTTTGTGCTACACTCAGAGGCGGCAGCAGGTCAGCAAAGTTGCTTGTAGAGCGAGTGCCATCGACTGGCCGGCTGTGAGTACTGGATGTTGGGCTGCCAGGCGGTGAATTCTGGGCCTGCTCCGGAAGACCAACGGATCGATTCTTTCCTGCGATGGAGTTTTCGTTCATGTCGGCGAAGTAGTCATATTCACCAGTATCCAGGACCAAATCTACTACTGGAAGCAGAGGAGGACTACTAAAAGTGAGACAAGATTGTGCTGAGACGTTTGAGACATCAGTTTTAACGTTGCCATTGGCTCCCGTTGACTCAGCTTCCCGTTCCGCTGAGACAGTAGGTAGAGGTACAGCAAAAAGTGCCAATTGCTCTAGATGGGAAGCAAGATGACGTTTGAACAGGTCGGGCGCGACGTATATCGTATCACTTGAGCCACCATGACCAGTTGAGTCGGCCGTTGCTCGAATGCTCAAACGTTCAGGCCAATCGCTGCAGCATGGACAGTCCAGAGGATTGAGCCGGTCGAGCGGTTTTCGGGCAATGTTGAGGATGATTTGTTCGTCACCAACACCACGTAGTAAGTTTGGGTGCTTCCGGTGGATATGTGACAGATATGCCTGTTCGGTCTGGAACGACTTCCCGGAACACAACCGACATACGTAGTTGACGCGATGGTCATCCATCTCATGACGGAACCAGTCATTGATGTCGCCAAAGTAAGGGCTGTCACAATTGGGAAACGTGCAGACATAAGTACGGAGATCCGAGAAAACGTGTCTGCGCCATATTCGATCGTTTCTCAAACGTTTGACCCGGAAGCAGAATGGACATTCTACCTCCTTTTTGGGTCCCGTTCGTAGGTCCTCAAGCTTTGGAACTTTGGTGGCAGCCGATGTGTCAAGATCTCCGCCCATGGAGCGTGAAATTGTAGTGTAGGACTTGGCATCGTCTTCGGTTTCAGAGCCATTTTCGGCAACGAGCATTGCGGGTGTGACCTGGTCCAGCACCGCAGTAGTTGCTTTGGTAAAGTAGGTCGATGGTCTACTTGCAGTATCCGGTTGAGCGCTTTTGCTCACAGGCACACTTCCCACATGAGAGGCCCCACTTATATCCCTTTCACTGTTCTCCTTGTCAACATGTAGCATTTGCTCAAGTTTATCTCGATGGTCCTGGGTGTAGCTTAGATAACTCCTTCTCTGGGTTATCGCCCGGCCGAGTCGCTTTCGTAGCCAATCCATCTCCACCGTCGCGAGCTTTGGAAACTTTTCACCAACGTGAGCAATGTCGTATTTCTCATCAAATGAATATCGGTTGCGGCTCAGAGCTTTGGCAAATGGATCCGTGGGCGCAGCTTGTCGGACGAGGTTGGTCATCTTGAAGAGACGATTGATACATTGCCCAATTTCTTGCATCAACTCATTCAATTCTGTTCCTGGTATTGCCTCGTGATGATCATCTAATCTTTCAGGTTCTGTGATATCTTCCCAGTGTCCAGAAACAAGATCTAGAACTAGATAGAAGTAGTGTCAAAGAAGGAACAGCTTCACAGTTTTGAACGCACTCACCCTCACTGAGGACTTCTCCAAGATCATCTAGCAGCGATGACGCATACTGTAATATATCTTGCCCATCTTCAAGTCGCGACTCGAGCGATAACGGCGATCCTGGAGGATGCAATGCTCCGATGTTCCCAATCCATAGACTGAATCTGTCCAGCTCATCGTTCACTGCAACTCGAGGCTTCCTTTCAGAGAGTGTGTTCACATCCGTATCACATGGGATAATAGATTTGAAGATTTGGATGCAACGGTGGCACTGAGTCGCGATGGTCATGCTTTGAGAGGCGCCGAGCCACTACCTGTGGAACCTAAACAAGCGAAGGTTTATCGTCCAGTTCGTGGGCAGTGTGTGTCCGTTATCGAAGAGTTGTCATCCTGGGCCGTATATCTTGGTTGAAATCCGAAAGCTGAAAGTGGCGAAGTACGCGAAAGATTGGGGGCTAAAAACGCGGGGAACCACCTTCCTTGCGAGAGGCATCGATAACATCGCATCTCTTTTCACATCTCCCTCATTCATCCCGATACATGCCATTCCAAAACAATCAATGAGTGGTTTCGAGGTCGCTGGTGTCCTTTTGGGAGCATTTCCACTCATTATATCGGGCCTTGAGCACTGGCGTGACGTCGCCAAGATTCGCGGCTTCTGGCGGCACGTACGCAAAGAACACACAGCCTGTGTTCGGGAGATCCAGTACCACGCGATACTGTACAAGAGAAACCTGGAGAACCTGCTGCTGCCGATTGTAAGCGATTCAAATCAACTAGATAGCCTCTTGAATGACCCAGGCGGTTCAACCTGGAAGAGCAAACTCTTACAGGAACGGTTCGCGAACCGTCTCCTGGATGCGTGCGAGTTGTACATGAGCCTCGTCAGCGAAATGAATGAGGTGGCTCAAAGCTTAAAGGAAGAGCTCTGCCTCGACTCGACAATTATTCAGACCAGATTGACCCCGCCAGAAGCCAGAAAGCGTCAGCGCAGCTCAAGTCCACAACCGCAGATAGACAAACAATCCAAGCTTGCAAAAGCGAGATCTAAACTCGAGTACGAGACTTTCCGCATCAAGTTCAGTCTCAACGAACCCATAAGGGCAGGGCTACTGAGGCGCATGAGGGAATGTAACGAAAAATTGGAGAAACTGCTTAGCACGAGCGAGATTGTCTCTGCACACGAGAGGACTGACGTTTCGAAGAAAACGGATGCTCTAGAGAGCACTCTTCGGAAAGCCTGGAGAAAGTCAGATCATCTGTTCAAAGCTTTCCAGAAAGCATGGCAATGCTCGTGCGAGGAGTATCATTTCGCCAACCTCCGGCTCGAACACCGTACACTTCCGGAAATCTGCTTCGAAGTCATTCTTACCTTCGTCGCCCCTGCGCGTTTAGCAAAAACTTCATGGTCCTGGCGACGGTTACAGTGCGGACAGCCGGCCAATTGTATCTTGTCTTCGTCTGAGAGCTTTGAGCAGCTTTCGATCCATTCGCAGCCTCTTCAGCAAGCCCGGAACTGCGTCCCAACGAAAGACCCGTCATCTATGCTAATGGGGCGAAAGCGTGTGGCTTTTGCGATACCGGATTTGATTGTACAAAGCGACACCCCACTCCTGACAGGAAATCCTGACACCAGACTTTGTCAGCGGCTACAGAACGCGAACTGGACAGAATGTGTAGGAATTGTGGGTCATGGCGAAGAAGCCTACCATCTCCATCCAAGTCCAGCAGCAATAGATCAGGGTCATGATGCCGACCCTGTAACCTTGGACCATATACTATCTGGCGACTTCAAAGGATCCATGAGCAGACGCCAACGATACAATATCGCACTATTATTGGCTTCTTCCGTCGCCCAGCTACAGTTCACCCCTTGGCTTGGCACCCATCTTACGAAGGACGACGTTCTTTTCTTTCCATGTGGGGAGGAGACCTGCGATATCTCATTACATGAGCCGTTCGTGCGTCGAGGATTTTCGTCTCCAGCTCGTGCTGTTCCGAGTGGGCAAAGCGCTGAGTGCAATTTCGCCCCACTTGGAATCCTCCTTTTGGAGCTGTGCTTTGGTAAACGATTAGAAGACCAGAACTTCTACCGAGCTATCACAGACGCAGACCCAGAAATCAAAAAAGCTCTAGACCTTATGGCGGCAATCACGTGGTCTCAAAAGGTGTCTGAAGAGGAAGGCGAAGACTATGCATCAGCGATTAAGTGGTGCCTTGTTACCAGCGCCAGGAAGGCAAACGAGTCATGGCGCAACCAGATCATCAAAAACGTGATTCGACCACTGGAGAGATGCCAAGAGCACTTCAAGGCGGTAGATGTATGCTGATGGCTCGACAGCCTTATATATGTGTCGCGCACAGAGCATCGCCGTCCATTACCGAGTTTGTCCGTTGGCTGCACGTGACGATTGCACGGTGCTGGCAGCAGCAGCAACTTGCAATGGCGCTGACCTTGGCATGAGTGCATGTAGCTGGTGTAAAGAACCTCTTACATGAAGAGACTGCGCGAGAGATGTGTGCCTGCAGATAAGGGCCGATGTCAGGGAGCACTGCGGATGGCTCCACCCGGTTCGTATAACAATACGACGTCGCGATGGGATGTAAATGAGTAGTCAGTTGCTGTGCTTAGTACGTCTTGATGCTCTTGATAAATTCGAGACGGCCATTCAGAAAATAAAGATGCGAAGGTGGACCCTGACATCCCCTAGGATCGGCATCCTTGGCCGGTTCGCCCCCGGAACCGCGGCTCACGTGAAAGACGCGATTCGACACAGACCACAAGCGTAAGCAGGATTGCGGGGAAGCAGAGAATCAGTCGGAGGCGAGTCGGGACGATGTGGAGATAAGACTCCACTAGCTGGCCCCTGTGTGGTGTTGCAGGAAGTACTTGCATCCTACCACCTTCGAAGCTGCACGTTAATTGCAGGACTTTACAGACCGCTACGATGTCACTGCCCACTGAGCCAGTGTCACCAAAGGCAACACCTCTCCCTCCTCTGCCAAAGGAGGATCCGTTGACGCCGGCGCAATGGAGGACACTACTCGCCATTACCGACGCGTGCATCCCATCAATCAAGCCAATATCCATCGCGAACACCGAAACAGAGATTGCAGCCACCGACACAGAATACTCCACCGCGCTTTCTACAATACGCGGGCTCATGCCCAAGTCTGATCCTGATGCCACAGTTGCAGCAACTGACTACCTCCAAGACTATGCATCCTCGAACCCAGCCTTCAAACAAGAACTGCAACGCATCTTTGCCCTTTACATGCCATCATCTACGCGGCAGGAGCTTATCACTGTGCTCAATGTGTTGAACACCCGCGTCGGCTCGTTGGCTCTCACAGGCTACCTAACACCCATCAGCGAGCAACCCGTTCACGTCCGCGAAGCTATCATCAGATCGTGGAAGACTGCTAGACTTGGTCCAATCCGCAGCCTGCATCGCTCGTTGACGGTGCTATCTCGACAAACCTGGATCAAAATCACACCTACGCTGCGCCGAGTGCTCGGCGTCCCACGCGTACCAACCGGCATGAAACCTGGCAAAGGCTACGACTACGAATTCATCCAGCTCCCTCCAGGTGACAAGCCCGAAGTTATCAGAACGGATGTCGTCATTGTAGGGAGTGGCTGCGGCGGCGCTGTTTGCGCCAAAAATCTTGCAGAGGCTGGACACCGCGTTCTTGTTGTTGAGAAAGCGTATCACTGGACTCCTGACCACTTTCCCATGAGCGAAGCAGATGGGTGGAACCATCTCTTCATGAACGGCGCATTCATCAGCTCCGATGATACGAGTACCTCAATCGTAGCCGGTCAGGCATGGGGTGGTGGCGGCACAGTGAATTGGAGTGCGAGTCTGCAGACCCAAGGGTACGTCAGGAGAGAATGGGCGGACCGAGGCCTGCCGTTTTTTACGAGCGAGAGGTTTCAGGAATGCCTTGATCGTGTCTGCGGAAGGATGGGCGTCAGTGCAGACTATATCGAACAGAATCGCGCTAACGCGATGCTGCTCGAAGGCGCAAGAAAGCTAGGGTACAACCACAAAGTAGTGCCGCAGAACACGGGTGGCGCGCAGCATCGATGCGGACACTGCACATTTGGATGCGGGTCATGCGAGAAGCAAGGCCCCGTCATTTCATTCCTCCCTGACGCGGCTCGCGCAGGTGCAAAGTTCATCGAAGGCTTCCACGCCGAAAGAGTCATCTTCAAAACCATTGGTGGGAAAAAAGTTGCGACAGGCATTGTCGGTTCTTGGGTCTCGCGCGACATCAACGGCGGGATTGCTGGCGAGCCCATCACACGCCGCAAAGTCATCATCAAAGCCAAGCGTGTCATTGTCTCCGCTGGCACGATGCAAAGTCCACTTCTACTTCTGCGATCTAAGTTGAACAATCCTCAGATAGGGCGCAATCTCTATGTGCATCCCGTTTCTCTCCTCGGCGGCGTCCACGAAGAAGAGATCAAGCCCTGGGAAGGTGCAATATTGACCTCTGTAGTCGGCGAATACGAAAACCTCGACGGCCGCGGGCACGGCGCAAAACTCGAAGTTACGAATATGATCCCGTCATCGTGGCTTATCTGGCTTGATTGGAAGGGTGGATTGCAGTACAAGCTCGACGCGGCCCGTATGAAGCATATGACGGGATACATCTCGATCTGCAAGGACCGCGATACAGGGCGTGTGTATCCTGATCCCGTAGATGGGAGGGTCAGGTTCAGCTATACGCCGAGCAAGTTCGATAAGAGACATATCATGAAGGGCTTGTTGGCGCTGGCGAAGATACAGTATGTCGAGGGTGCGAGCGAGATCTTTACAACTATTCCGGGAGTGTCGACGTTTAAGCGTGATACTTCGCTACCGGCAAGTGGAGATGGGATCAACGATGAGAGGTTCCAGGCGTGGCTGGAGGAGGTGGAGACGAAGGGATTCCCAAGTCCGGAAAGTGTGTTCGTTTCTGCGCATCAGATGGGAACTTGCAGAATGAGTAAGGTCGAGAAGGACGGTGTTGTTGACCCGACTGGCAAGGTCTGGGGCACCGAGGGCCTATATGTTGCGGATGCTAGTGTATTCCCAAGCGCGAGTGGCGTGAACCCCATGGTGACGAACATGGCGATATCAGATCACATTTCTAGAGAGGTCGCTGAAGAGTTGAGGTCGAGAGCTATGCTCTAAGGCTGTAGTTCAGTATAGGCGAAGAGCCTGGAGCAATACGCTCGTCCGAACGATGCACTGTACATACAGCACCGTGGCCCCATGGATGTCCTGTTCGGTTACCGAAGGCATAATTGGTTGACCTTCCATCATAGTACTACTCCGTTATCTCCTGCCCGAAAGTGGTACGCCGCCGTCATGATCTTCTGTGATGATAAGGCGACAGACCAGATGCTCATAGTGATTATCGTAGAGGCTAAGATCAGCGCTTTCTAGCATCTCCGGCAACATCAGCCCCGAGGTGTATTATTGTCAAAAAGATGGCTGCGTGCTGCAAGGACGGTTTTGACAAAGGTGCGCAATTATGAGAGTGATTCCCGGAATGGAAATATGTTGGACCGTTTCGTCTGGTCCTGCAGGATGCTGCAGTGGAGGAATGTCGAGTGCATATCGCCAGGCTGTGCATGTGTTGGTGTTTGATGTTTATTGGCTGAGTAGCACGTATTCGGCCTGTGCCGTAGTAAGGGTCAGGATCGATGTCATTGTGCATATCTTGATGAGAGTTGTTTATGCTACTCGCCGGCCGTTAGCTCGGGCATGTTCGCAGTCTATCGACTTTCGGATTGCTCCGTGGGTTTCAAGCAAAGCGATAGTGTCGACGTACCTTCTTGTGAGGCGATAAAACGTCAGAGCAAAGCTGTCAGGATGGACCCTTCTTCCTGGGCACGTTTTGGCGTCGCCGCAAGTGGGGAGGCAGAATCCCTCACCGCTCCCACCCAAGCGGTTTTTGCGGATACCGCCCAAAATTGTGGATCGCAGCGCACCACAAAGCAACAGTCGTGCCTTTCACTCGTCCGGCCTCGCACTCCTGGCAACTTCCAAACAGATCGGCATGCGCGTTGCAGGGAGCAGGACTGGTCAGCCGAGAGACCCCGCATGCAGCGGTGGGCGATGGTGTAGGAGCGCAGGTCAAGGGTGCGGATGAGGCGCATCGCTACTACCAAAGCTATTTAAGGCGCGCGGCACCTGCACACTGGTGGACAGGATTTCGAAATTACGAATGCAGATGACGGCACGACACACTCCTGTTGCTGCGACAATAAGAGCACCGCAGTGGCTGCCTTGATGCCATAACTTCGACCACATCCACGCCACCAGAACCCCACCTCTACCCCACCACACTATCGCTACGCAGCGCAACCATGGCCGCCTTGGACGGACCCTTCAACCAGGGCAGGATGGCGCAGCGAACGGGCAGTATTTCGCACAGCTTCGGCTTCAGCAGTGCAGCTGCAAACGGTGCTACTGAGTTCATGTCAACACTGCCCCCTCCCAAGGGCGAAGTTGATGGTTGGGACAACACCAAGCCATGGACCCGGCAAACCGCCAACAACATCCCCCTAATCTTCAAGGATGCCATGTCTGTGCGCGAGGAAGTCTTCGGCGAGCAGGGCGTGCCGCTGGAAGCCGAGTTCGACGATGATGATGCACGCAGCTGGCATTGGGTCGCGTATGCATCTGTCGGCGCCACAGCATCGTCGCCCCCAAAGGGAGTTCTCACTAGGAGCGACTCTGGCAACACGCCTGCAGACGATGCCAGGCGTGCCTCTGCGACCGCCCAGCGCACTCCTATTGGCACCATCCGGCTAATCCCTCCGCCCCATGGCCCTAACAAGTACAAGGAGGAGAAGCCGGCCATGCATCTCGATGATGACACCCAAATAACTGAGGAACTTGTCCACACTGATGAACCATACATCAAGCTTGGCCGCTTGGCAGTTATTGGTGCGTTCCGAAAGAATAAGATTGCTAGGATGCTCCTCAACGCCGCCATCAATTTTGCTGCAGAGCATCCTGAACTCATATACAACGCTCCCTCCCCGACTACGCGCGAGCTTGCGGCTTTAAAAGCGCCCAACACCGCCCGTCAACTTTCCTGGCAGGGTCTGGTCTTCATCCATGCCCAGCTTCAACTGAAGCCTATGTGGGAAAAGTATGGCTTTTCGGAGGCGCTGCGTGACGAGCAAGGGAATGTCGAGATTGAGGCCGAGCCGCATTGGGTCGAGGAGGGTATCGAGCATGTCGGCATGTGGAAGAGGATAAAGGTTGTGGAGTCTAGGTTGTACTAGCCTTCCTCCACTGCCATCTACCGCATGCTTGTTTCAAGACTCTTGCTTACCTGCGGCACTAGAGCGCTGCTGCAGCGCGAGATCCAGACAGCATTAGACAAGGGACCAGCGAAGTATTCTATCGGAACGATCAGCACCAGCATCGATCCTGTCTCTTAAGGCGGGCGATGTTTTCATTTCCATTGGCGTTTGGTTTGTCAACTGCTGGCATTCAGCATCATGACTTATACCCTTTACACAAGATCACGACGACACGGCTAGACTCTCGCTCTTTTTTCCAATTGCTAGACATATTACTGCAACGTTTTGCCTGTAGCAAAGAAACCTTTACAGTCATCACAGACTTTCCAAGCCGTCCTATCTTGTCACCTGTCACTTGTCACTAAGCTTTCTCACTTGCTTCAGCTGATACCATCGTGATAGCTCTCCTGCTACTACATTGCAGCAAACGAGTCTGCTGCAAAAAGTATTGTACTTCATGTCCATGATGTTGCTGACACGCAGGTATTCTCTTTTCACCTTCGCCTTGGAGTCGAGACTGCGCACAGCCAATACGGTAGTATCGATATTCGCCCTCACGCTTTCGCATCACCTTGGCAATCTCTACGTCTCTGCCGCGCTCCTCTATCTCTTCCTATATACACTCTGACTCACTCTACGCTCTTTCTTGATCGCCATGACAGCAATGTACGATCACGTTTTGCACCTACAGAACGGTTGCAGACAACAGTGCGATTATCATCTACGTTATGTCTCTAGCTACATGGCCTCACGTAACTTCCTGCAGCAGAAGCATCACACACGCATCCATCGCTTCCATCGTGTCTGCAATCAGATCACCATGAATCGCACGCCACGTTTCGCTGGCACTGCACTGCCATATGTATCCGGGCTTGGTTCGGTCGAGATTGACCGGTACAGAGCTCAAGACTACCACCTACCTGCATCCGAACCGGCTGCAATATACTACACTGATGGGGCAATGGGCGACAGTCAGCAAGAGGAACAAGACGGCCTGCTCACATCCGATGTCTCCTGCCACGACGGAATGTCCTGGCAACTTCTCTCGTTCTCACCAGAATGGTACACCGGAGATCTCTCGACGCCGAGATGGAAGGAACACGCCTCACGTTCCGTCTCGCATACGATCAGTTTCGCTGCTCGATTGGGTTGAGATTCTTGAGCCAGATATGAAGAACGAAGCGCTCTGGCGAATGAGTGGTCCGTTCTTCACCTAGGGTAGAGGAAGGTGCTCGGTCTGTCCGAGTCTGCAGAGGGCGTACGTCGAGGATGAGGAGACGGAGGAAGACCCTGCGGTGATCACGCAACACTGGCGCATAAGTCTAGCAGAAGCACAACAGACACGTAGGAGGGTGCTCGGAGAGTAAATGGGAAAGGAGAGGACGCGCAATCTAGGCGCTGGACTTGATGGGGACAGGGCCGATGTTGTGAAGGCTGGGCTTCTGGTGCGTCTCTGGAGCAGAACGAAGAAGCTTGAGAAACCACTTGACTTTGCAGCTGCGTATAGAAAGGCTCTGTTATAGTTTTTCTGATTTTCCAACACAAGCATGCAGAGAGGCACACATATGCGCGCAGTCCAGTCATTTAAGATCAACGTAAACGGAGCACGACTTTAAAGCTCTTTACAACAACACAGACAGTCATCACAGTTATAGAGAGCTGTACATCAGTACTGACTGCCTCCAGGAAGTTGCTTGGCATCTGTCTGACATTCTCGTAATTCATTATCATATATGTGGAGCTATCGAAGGGTTCAATACGTCCCTCCAACATTTAGTCGGTGCACCACTACTTCTTCCCTCTCCAATCGCCCTCCAGCTCCGCCGGCCTTGACTCCAACTCGTAGCGATACTTCACTGTGTCACCGGGTACTTCGTGCGGATCCGTGGGACTTAGCAGCTCGTGGACGTCGCCGTCTGCGGTGCCTGCTCTTGTCTCGTTCACGTGCGTTGTTGGCGCGTATGGGTTCTCTTTCTCCAGCTTTGCGGCTGCCTTGCGACGGCGGAGGAAGAACAGCAGGCCTACGACGCCGGCTATAGCGAGCACGCCGATGACAACGGGAGCGGCGATTGCTGCTACCGGGACGGGTTTACTCGATGATTTCTCTTGAGAGGCAGGTGTTGAGGTGCTGATCGCCGAGGAGACTGCGAGTGATGATGACGGAGCTGCGGTGATTGACGCGGTCGATGGAGCCGTGCTGTTGTTCTGGTCTATTGACTGTCAGCCTCCTGCTGCTATAGATAGTATGGGTACTGCTTACACCAGGCAAGCTCTGTGCTGCGCGCACAGTAGCTGTTGAAAACTGCAATTGCGGAAGTCACCTCGGGTAGTGGTGCTGTCGCACTTGCGGTCAGAGTCGTTGCCTTAGCTGCGCAGTAGTCCTGGACAGCGGTGGAGATGATGCTCGACATGTGCGAAGACTGCTCGACACAGAAACAGTTAAAGCTCGTGAGCTGCTGGTCGTCACCACACCCTGATGCTTGCGCGCGCACAATTGCGCTGACACGATTCTCAGCGCATGGTGGAAGCGCCGAGTATGCTTCAAGCTGATCAATGTAAATCGATGTCTTAATTGCGGCGTGGGTTGTTGTGACGACCGAGAGGATCGCTGAGATGAGCGTGGAAGGGCGCATCGTGACCGGCGAAGTTGGCTACGGTGAAGTCCGAGTGTTGGCGTCGGCAGGAGACTTTCACAACTTCAATTCTGGAGGATTGGAACGCTGGGACGATGCAGCGTTCCTTCGGTGGCCGACTCTTAAGTTCTCAATACCGCTTTCTCCACTCTATCAGGCCCCCCAATTTTCAAAACCGCCGGCTAGAGCAATCTTTGCAATCCCTGACCATCCCAGCCATGCCTTATCAACTCGCATGCTCATTGCTCAGTCGATGCCCGGGGCTACTGCTGTCCCCCGAAAGATATACCAAGCTAGCTGTTTGTGGTACATGACCTGCAGTGGTGTGAGGAAAGACGTTACCACTGCGGCTGGTGGTGCTTGCAACGGCCCGTCCGCTGAATAGACCTCCGCTCAGGCGGGTGCGCGACGTTTGAACATCTGTGGAGACAGAATGTCCTGAGGAACATTTGAAGCAGGTAGATAGATGTGTCGCTGCTGCTGCTGTTGCTATGGCCGTGTTGTTATGTTGCTGTGGAGAGGTCCAGCGTCGCTGTCAGCTCTAAAGCCCAGGAGAGCAATTACATCTCCCGAATCCTTCCATATGATTGCAGAAAGCACACCGCGGATCACCTTCAAGGTCGCCAATGCCCATGAGGCTTGTTGCAAAGCCAAGCTTGTGCTTGGGGCGCAGGCTGCGCAGCCGTCTGTTATGATGGGGCGACGGCGACACGTCCCCTCGCACGGGCCGATGCTCGGGGACAAAACGTCCACGAACTGTCACCAACTCTTTCATGTAGGTATTCGCATCGCGATAGCTGATACAAGTAGCTCCGCGAAACAGACCATGTGACCATACCGAACTTTGCTTCACTTTCGCCAGTCAACCTGAGTGTTGCAATGACGCATAGTCGCCATCCGGGGTTGACTTCTCGAACGATCACACGCGAGTAATGAACCGCTGCATTCAAGACAACCTTGCACTCTTAAGGAGGTTGCAAAAAACACCTCTGCTTTATTTCGGTAGGGTACGTGGACAATGTCTTCAATGAGGCTTGCATATCTGCCACACGAGCAGTTGCAGAAGAGTTTCGTAACCATTTGAGGGCAGACGCGACGTTTGTACAAGGTGCTGACAGCGCGGGGATGCTCTATGAAGAGGAGACGGGTGCGGCACAGCACACCATCGCGAACTCGGCGATCGCGACCGAAACCGATCGTACAAGCAAGGAAACCACGCGACAGAGCTTACTTTACAGCGACTTCCATGCGGTCGTTTACGCGGTGGCAGAAAGAAGCCAGCGAGATCTTGTTCATACCCCACATCCTGCACTGCCAGGCGGGGCGCCAATCGGAAAGCTCCAATTCCGCGCGAATCGGATAATTGCAGGGTTGTTTACGCGGTCTCGGGGTCCGAGAGTCTCCTCACGAGCTCCGCTGCGTTGGTCTGCCATGATCTACTTGAGAGTTTGGACTTTCCCTGCGTTTCTTTACTCTGAATTCCCACTTTAGTTCCGCTTTATCTTTGACTTGATTGGTATTGATAATATCGTGTGATTCATACTCAAAACACTTGTGTTCGCTCCAGGATATCAACATGACGGGGGTCGACATACCACACCTTCGCAAGACTAAAACGTCAAGCCAGCTTATCGTCAATGGCAAACCGTTCCTCATGCTCAGCGCCGAGCTGCACAATTCGACACTCAGCTCGGCCAAATATATGGCAGACGACAAGATATGGCAAAACATGAAAGACATGCACATCAACACATTGCTGGGATCGGTATCCTGGGAACAGATTGAGCCTGAGGAGGGCAGGTTCGATTTCTCCAATCTCGACGCCGTCATCTTAGCAGCTCGTGAGCACAGCATGAAGCTCGTTTTGCTGTGGTTCGGCAGCTTCAAGAACGCGCTCTCAACATATGTTCCGGCGTGGGTCAAGAAGGACGTTAAGCGTTTTCCAAGAGTGCACACGGTGGAAGCCGGAAACAGAAAACGAACTCTAGAGCTCCTCAGTCCATTCTCGGAGAACAGCTGGAAGGCAGATGGTAAAGCTTTCAGCAAGCTCATGGCACATCTCAAGGACTTTGATGGCCAGCACAGTACCGTACTGATGGTCCAAGTTGAGAACGAGACCGGGATGCTGGGGGACTCCAGGGATCGATCGAAGATCGCGGAGAACAAGTACAGTGAGGCTATGCCAAAAGATCTCCTTCAGCATCTGCAGACCAAGTATGCAGATCTGCATCCAGAATTCACGAAGCGTTTCCCCGAGATCAAGTCTGCCTCTTCTAGCGCGACGTGGAAAGACGTGTTCGGGTCGAAGCATGAAGCTGAAGCCGAGGAGATGTTCATGGCTGATGCTTTCTCAAAGTACATCCACCATGTCGCATCCGCAGGCAAAGCCGAATACCCGATCCCGCTCTACGCCAACGTCTGGCTGAACGTTGACGTCATGTCAGATGTCGAAGCGGTTGTTGGCGGAGGAGCTCAGCCAGGCGTCTACCCCTCTGGCGGACCTTGTCCTCACACCACAGACGTGTACAAGTTCAACGCACCGAGTCTCGATTTCATCTCGCCTGATCTGTATCTGACCGACTACGAGCAGACGTGCATCGACTACAGGCACAGTGGTCAGCCGCTCTTCATCCCAGAGCAGAGGCGCGATGAATACGGTCTCAGGCGTGTGTGGCTTGCATATGGAACATACCTTGCGCTGGGCTGCTCGCCGTTCGGCATCGACTCGCTTCATGCCGCGGACTCGCCTACGACAAAACACTACAAGCTTATCCACTCGCTGCGAAACCAGATCCTGGAGGCACAAGCTGAGCGGCCTGAGGATATGTTCGGCTTTTTCTTTGACGAGCTCAAAGAGGGCCAGAAGGTTGCAGAGAAACCGTGGACGAAGACGATCGCTGGCTACGAAGTCATCGTCGAGCGCGCATTCGTGTTCGGCAAGGCTGGACCAGGTGCGGGTATCGTCATCCATCAAGGTGAAGGCAGATTCCTTTGTGCTGGCTGGGGCTTCAGTCTCTCGTTCAAGAGTACGAATGCCAAGTCCACATTCACTGGTATACTGCACGCCGAGGAGAAGGAGATCGATGCCGAGACTGGCGAGCTGAGCACAGTGAAGATCCTGGGCGGGGACGAGACACGGAGTGGACAGTCCTTGATCATGCCAAATGAGAATCCTGATTATGGAGGCTTCCCGATCGCTGTCACCATCCCCGCTCGGACATGCATTGCAGAGTGTTGGGCATACAGCCTGGAGGAAATCGAGGATGACTACTAGAATTGACGTTGAAAATAGAGTGTAGCATCAGCAGGTCGCAAATCAAGATTTCGCAATCACGCCAATGAATTTGGATCCTATGTGATGGGGTCATTGTATATGTAGTCGCTCTTGATGCGGAATACCCGTACAGTTAAGCTTTCAATCTCTAGTCATCCAGCAAAACATATCGCTACTTCCACGCCATGGCTTCGTCGACTTCGATTTTCGGAAGTGGCGTGAATGGTGACAAAACCATCTTTGCCGCAAATGAGAGCGAAGTCGGGTGTTTGGACAAACAGCACAAGGCGATGTATGCCGCTATGCCTCAGCTGGTCCCAAGTCTCAGCAACGGAGGATGTTGTGTTGGACCAAGGCTGAAAGTTGTGCGTATAGCATGACCCAAAGCTGTGCATCGCCGACATCTGTAGTGACGCTGCGAATATCTGGATTGGTACCGGTATCGAGAACAGCTACTTCCCTGACAATACACCCTCGACACTTCGTACTATCACCAGTCGATGATCGAAGCGGGTCCAGTAAACTGGCAAGGCACGTTGGGCCTGGAGCACTCGCGGACGGTGCTGCGAGGGTTTGGGTTCCATCGGCTTGAAAATGCGGTCAAGAACCAAGTCGCCTTGTTTGAGCCTGGTGGTTGGAGTCGAGCTGGTCGAGATGAATGAGAATGGGGTCGAGGATAAAGCGGTGGAGGGTACAGGCTCTTTGCTGTCCGGGCGTAGAAGCGATTCCTTGCTTGAGCCATAGCCGTTTGTTCATCCACTAGATCGTCCATACGAAGCCATCGAGGTCACCACTCCTTGTGCTGCGGTCGCAGTTCTTCGTTCGTTTACCAGGGGATCGCCTCAGGCCCACGCTCCATTTGCGCGACCCTAGTCCTCCTCGTTTCGGCCCTTTCTTCCGCCTCACCGTACCCATGTCCCACTCCCCACCTCTTCTTGACTCTGCGCACAGCAAAGCGTCCAATACCCCATACCGAGCTTGCAATGATGGTCCCCGCAATGCCTGTAGGCGCAAGCACAAATCCCGCACCACTAACAAACGTGCCAATCGCGCCGGCGCCGATCGTAGCCACCAGCGAGCCGATGGCGACGTATTTCGCGTAGCGTACCACGCGCCAGAATACGAAGATCAGACTGGATCGTAGAACGCGTAGAGCAGCGCGTGTACGGCGAGACGAGACGGCACCTGCGCCCGCTGTTTTGGGGTCATAGAGGTAGCGGAGGTTTTGCTTCGTTGTAGCAAGGGCAGAGCGAGAGTGTGCGTCTATAGCGACATCGTGCTGATCGGTGGATGTAGGCGCCATTGCGAACGACAGGGGTGTGGTAAGTGTTGTAGTTCTGTAGTTCACAGAGCTCTGAAGTCCAACGCGAGGATTGTTAGCTCATGACGTCATGCAAACAATCATGACCATCGATCAAAATGATATGCGCCCATGTTCTTCTGCATTCAGAGATAAAGTGTGAACTTGCATATGTCTGCAAGTGGCAATTATCTCCCGAGACGCGTATAGCAGAAGACCAGATGCCATGTGAAGGCCGAAGTCGGACGCACCAGATCGCTGCTCCGACCTGCGCCCTACATGTCTTTGCCGATGCTAACCACCAACACTATCAGACACATCTTATGTCAAGGCCAGTGAGAAACCACCGACCATCTTCTACAGGCAGTTTCCTGATCATCGTGGACCAGTCAAAATAAGAAGCCGATAACATGGCCTCCTCCTACTGGATTCAAACCGAAGACTGGCACACAGCAGGCGAGCCCTTCCGAATCGTCGACCAACTCCCCTCTGGATCCCTGCCATCCGCGCCCACAGTAGCAGAGCGCCGCTTCGCCATCCTAAAGACTCCCAACCACCCCCTTGACATTCTGCGCCAACAGCTATGTCACGAACCCCGAGGCCATTCCGACATGTACGGCGGCTTCATCAGTCCTCCTGACGACTCCGGGGCACACTTTGGCGTTCTGTTCTGGCACGCCGACGGCTTCTCAACGGCGTGTGGTCACGGCACCATGGCGCTGGGGTACTGGGCCGTGACGAAGGGATTAGTCAAAGCACCTGAGGGAAATGGGGTCGTCGATGTGGTCGTAGATGTCCCATCTGGTCGTGTTGTTGCCACTGTTGTTATCGAGCAGGGCAAGCCCGTGCATGCCGACTTTGTGAACGTGTTGAGCTACCAGCTCGAGCGGGGGTTGGAGGTTGAGGTTCCGTCGAGAGGAATCAGGATTGCAGCGGACTTGACTTTTGGTGGCGCCGTGTATGCTACGGTTGATGCAGCCCAGTTTGGACTGCGAGTCGAGCCGCGGAATGCGAATCAATTCATTGAGTTGGGGAGGGAGATTAAGAAGATCCTAGGCACGAGAGCACATTATGGCACGTACGACTGCTACGGTGTGATCTTCTATCACGAAGACGACAAGACGGCGGATCCAGTAAGGCAGACAAACGTGACTGTCTTCGCTGATGGCCAAATTGATCGATCGCCCTGCGGGTCAGGGACATGTGCCAGGCTGGCGGTGCTATTAGCGGAAGGCAGAATCGGTGCGGGACGATCAAAGTTGATACATGGCTCAATTGTAGGATCAACCTTCGAAGGCGACATCTTGTCAGAGGAGAAGAGCCCCATTGAGGGCGGTGCACTGGCATGCATACCTCGAGTACGGGGTCATGCGAACCTGGTGGGGAGAATGGACTTCTTCATTGATCCGGAGGATCCAGTGCGGCCATTTACATTACGGTAAATGCCGCTCTGTCCAGACGTGAGGAGTCCATGGAAGAGACGGGCGTCATGTGAGGTCTACTCAGGGGGTATCTTTGTTATTTCGAGACAACTACAACGTCTTTCCAGTACATGCTAGCCATATATGAGTTTCTTGACTTCAGGGCCCGCTATGCAACCAATAGCAGCTGGCCAGCCTCCTATAGCTCCAAAGGCCCAGCTGTAGGTTGCCTCGTGAACGTAGTAGACCCCTCCCAAGAGAAGATTTGCTGCGTCAAAGGCAAGGTTCTTCTCAGTCTCTACCTTCATGCCAAGTTGGTCGCCTTTTTTGTCGAGTGCAAGCTCCATGATGAGCTCCTTGGTGTGTCCTGATATAGGAATATCGACTATGTGGTTGATGCTCGCAGAGTCGACGAGGTTGTATGCAAGCATGATCTTGTTGGCGTTGCCGTACATGGACCAGAAGCCACCCCATTCGCTCGTCGAGATGTTGATAGTGCCTTTTTGGCCCACTTGTATTTTGTTGCCGTGGACCAAGATCTCACCGCTCAGAACGAACTCGATGCAAGCAGTAGGGCCTGTGCCAGAGTCAAAGACACTCAGCGATGTCAAGCCAACCTCGCCCATTCGACCTTCATTGATCGTGGGTGAGACCTCGAACGGAAAGACCTTCTTCTTATCCTCAATCTAGTAAGATTAGTACTGTAAACTTATTCTGTCTTGCAGATGCCTACCGTCGAGTTTTTGGTTATGCCAGCAAACGTAGGCCACCACGAATTATTGCCCTCCGGTATTGTGAAGTCCACGTTGGTGATATGCATCTTCAGGCCTTCCATTAAGGTTCCGACCTTCAAGACTTGGCTGACAGATCCATGAGGCATATTGGCGGCTTTGCTTGATACTTTGGTGTAAGAGAAGAGGATGAAAGGGGATGGCCGCTAGATGAATGGGTGAAGACGTTATATATACGAGTGTGCTAGCAGAGTATACTCGTCTGGATCTCCAAAGTTCCGCAATAGGTAGTGATCATCCTCATCGATTGGTCAAATACGTAGTCGCCGTCTCCGAGACAGCGGAACCATTTCGATAGTGCTCTGACAGGGGATGGTGTACCATATGTGAGCCATTGAAATTGTTTTCTTCTCGAGAGCCACGCAACTCTCTGACTCGAACAAGCTGCGGCTGAAGCAGCTCGTGCATAGCTACGGCAGGCGTGTCGAGAAGCCTTGCGAAGCGAGGATCCAGAAGCGATGTCACGTCGCTAGCGGCGGGGAGGAGAGACGGCCCGTCCGCTGTTCGGCCCGGGTAGGTTAGCTCAGGGCGCTCTTTCTGCTCCCAGATAGCGCACGTCCCATTGTGGCTGATTTAGTCGGAACTCAGCTCAGCTGTACGCACTTAGTACAGACAACAGATGCTGCTTTCGGGATATTGAGTGCTTAATCTGAAATCGAGACTCCGGAGACTGCGATGGGATCCACTGCTCAGGGATAGCTTGAAGTGGACATGATGTCTCCGATGAGGTACAAGTACCGGAAACTTGGTCCATTTTCTCAGGTATGCTCTCTATATTCTTCTATCTCGATACCTTGACTACCCTCTGCCTTTGATATCGATCATGGTGTACGCGCCCGCCACCAAGCATCCGAACGGACTCCGTCTCCTCGCTCTTGATGGAGGCGGCGTGCGAGGCATTGTTGCTCTCGTGATGCTCGAGGAGCTTATGCAGCGCGTGAAGATCAAGAAGGGACTGAAGGAGGTACCTCGCCCAGTGGATTACTTCGAGCTTGCTGGAGGGACTAGTACTGGTGGCATTATCGGTATCATGCTGTTCAGACTTCGCATGACCGTCAAAGATACCATAGATGAGTATTTCACAATCGGAAAGAACGTCTTCAGCCCCAAGATCTATGGCTGGGATATTGGTAGCGTTCTCCCAGTCAAATGGGCGTCGGTCATCAATAACAGCAAGAATGTCGTTCAGGATAGCCGTTTCGATGATGCAGATCTGAAGAAGGCGATCAACAACGTCGTCGCCAAGTTCGGATTGGACGAGATTGATCGCACTCTCAAAGGCGAGGCACCGCTGCTGCATCCTGGGGCTGGTAGAGCGTACGTGAGACTTCCACGAATGTACACTATGGTACTAACTTGATATGTAGGTTCTGCTGCACTACAGCTCAAAATAAGACCGAGACAGTACTGCTTCGAAGCTACGAGCCCGTGGTCCTGGACAAAGATTACTATATTCCATCCGCGACCAACAATATTATGAGGGATCCCAAGAACAAAGTCACCATCAGCCTTGCAGCAAGAGCAACGTCGGCAGCGCCGACTTTCTTCCCAGAGGTGAACTTTCCGCTTGAAAAGGCGTTCAAACAACTCACCGACGAAGAGAAATTGACAAACCTGGTCTTCTGGGATGGAGGCCTCCTAAACAACAACCCGATCGATCAGCTATGGTATGCCCGATATGAACTCGTTCAGCACGTCGAGCCAGCACCCCCGATCTCCTGCGTCATCAGTCTGGGCACTGGGTTCATCAAAGCAGAATCCCCTGCCAGCGCGTGGTTCCACCTGACTGGCGTCGTCAGTAGCGTTTTGGACTTTTCGACAAACACGAATGCCAAAGGCAAGGACTTTACGCGGCATATGAACCGCCTCAAGGCGCGAAGCGAACACACGAAGAGCCAGTATATTCGCTTGCAGCCCAAGCTTGAGGTGGAAATCGGACTTGCTGAGTATGACAAGATGGGGAAGCTGCGGGATATTACGAGAGAGTATATTGCTCTTGAGAAGAGTCAGAAGTGGATCAACAAGGCTGTGTGTGCCATCTGCTGTAGCGGATGCAGTGACTGTGAAGGGCAGGATTGAATCCACAAGACTGCGTGTCCGAAAGGACGTTGCAGGATCAGTCAACAATCATGGTCGATGTATGTACCTAGCGAATGCTTTTCCAGGAGCACACCAAGATTTGAACTTTCGAAACCAGGATACCTCCTCCGCTAGTACACGCACATAAATGAGAGGGTGTTTCCCCTTACAGTCGGCGAAGAAAGGGCTCACTGCGATTGTGTCAGGTGAGAGTCCGTGGGAAGACGTAGTGGCAGACGAGGGTGGAGACTACTCTTGTGTGTTTGAGTACCGGGGCCCCGGTCGGCTGCAGGTAGCCGAACAGCTACCACGCGGCTTATCGATAGAGCTGCGACCTCTCGCGCATGTGAATCTCAGCGAAGCGCACTGGCAACGCACTCACAGCACAATGTACCACCTCGTCAAATCAATCTACCTGCATGCCACAAGCAAAGAAGGTATCCAACGCCTGCCCCTCTTGCCCACCTTCCCACCCTGACGCACTCGCACGCGACAACCCCCCACTCACGCGCCCAGAATACTCGGTCCTCCTCCTCGGGCTCGACAACGCGGGCAAAACCACGCTCCTCGAGCAGATAAAAGCTTCCTACACGCCCTCGCACCCGAACCTAAAAACGGTCCCCACGGTGGGGCAAAACACGGTGACGCTCGCGCTCCCGCCTCCGAACCCGCCCATCTACCTCAAGCTATGGGACGTTGGGGGCCAGCATAGTCTGCGCGGGCTGTGGCAGAGCTACTACAGCGCGGCGCACGCGATCGTGTTCGTGCTGGACAGCAGCGACGTGGGCAACGCGACGCTGTCGGAGCTGGGCGAGGGGGTCAACGCCGAGGAGATGGGCCGGCTGGACGAGGCGCGGATTGTCCTTGAGACGATACTGGGGAACGAGGAGACGAGCGGGGTGCCGGTGTTGGTGCTGGCGAACAAGCAGGACAGGGAGGACTGTGTCGAGGTTGTGCGGATCAAGGAGGGGTTTGTTAGGAAGGTGTTTGAGGGGGAAGGGCGGGAATGTGAGGGATAGCAGGGTGTTGCCGTGCAGTGCGCTGACGGGGACGGGGGTGAATGAGGCGGTGGAGTGGCTGGTTACGAGGATGATGGGGAACAAGGAGGCGAGGCCGCCGGTTATGCGGTGATGATACCCTGGTGGACAGCGATGGACGGCGATGGACAGCGATGACAGTGGTGTGTTTGTTTAGCATTGGTTGTGAGCAGATAAGATGGCTCATACCGAAGACGAGCTCTTGAACCAGTCCGACTAGACGGTTGCTGAACGACGTCAATGCGCTCGAATGGATTCACAACACCATACTCTAGCTCTACCATGTTCAAGTCAACGGCCAGCCAATGCCCTGATCATTCACCCATGTCGTGTATACTGACGCTTCTAGAACGCACCTGGAATACGGCGCCCGCGCCGAAGTCGTGCATGCAGGTACTCGGACCTAGACCCGGCCATGCCTGCAGCACGCGACGAAGTGGACCGCTGACGAGGTCGAACCGGAACTCGAGCCTACACAGCACGAGAAACCTGTTTGACACGACGACGACTGCTCCGGCAAGCACGGTTGCGTGCAATCGTCAAGCATGGCCAAGTGTGCGTGGTTGTGGAGGTATCGACGTCAAGACGCGGCAGCAGCACCGTCGGTCCCATCCGAGATACGCAGCGCAGTTAAGCCTCACCAGCCGTCCGGCAGCACATGGCACATGGCAATGGCACATGTCAGAGTGGGGCACCAATACACACTGCGGTGATGGAATAGGGCAGGTCGATACAGGTATTACTCTTTCTGGCAGAGGGGGCTGACTGCGCCATCCGAGGCCGGTTCGTAGCCCATGGTTCCTCGTTGCCGAGTCCTAGGGATGGTGATTCCCCTCCCCGCCTCGCGAGCTCCCACCTCGCGTGTCGTTGTCACCGGAAACAAACACAGCAACAACACCATGGCGCCTGTTGACAGTCCGCCTGTGGGCCTGCTGGCACTCCCCACGGAGCTGCTGCTGCTGCTCGCCGAGTCGTTCCTCGACCAGACCGACATCAGCAGGCTGGTGTGCACGAACCGCTACTTCAGCAACGTGCTGTGGGAGCCGCTGCTGCACAACAACATCGCCCACCACGGCAGCACGGCGCTGCTCTGGGCCGCCGCCAACAACCACACGGCCTTTGCCCAGCAGCTCATCCACCTCGGCGCCAACCTGGAAACATCGCCGCACTTCCTCGAACGCGCCAACATCCCACGCGTAGGCCGCTACTGGGGCCGCAACGTGCCCAACAGCGGCTCCTCGACGCCGCTCTGCTACGCCGTCCAGCGCCGCAACCTAGCCATGGTGGAGCTCCTCGTCAACGCAGGCGCCCTGGTCGTCGCCCTGCGCGGCGTCGGCTACGGGCCCTTCGAGTACGCCTACGCCGCCAAGAACAGCGCCATCATCGACATCCTCTCGAGCCAGCTGTGGACCATCGACGCGCCCGTGGGCCGCAACGGCGAGACGCCGCTCCAGCTCGCGTGCCGCAACCGCTACGTCGACGGCGTGCGGCGCCTGCTGGAGCAAAAGGCCGACCCCAACGCGAAGAACGTCCAGCCCAAGGAGCGCTTCAGCCACGTGCGCTCGCTGCTCGACACGACGAGCCCCGGGTTCCCCACGCAGGACCGCTTCGACCTCCCCACCGGCAACCCGCGCGACGACGCCCTGGCGATCCTGAGGATGCTGTTCAACTGCGGGCTGGACCCGGACGAGTCGTGCCGGTGTCGCCTGTTCAGGGTGGACCCGCGCGCGCGCATCCTGCTCGAGAAGAAGAACGGGAGCTCGAGCCGCGACCGCAAGCGCAGGAGCGTCGAGCAGTCGAGGGGCTTGAGGGGCGCGTTGGGGCTGCAGCGGAAGCGTCGTTGAAGCGACGCCGACTACTGCTCGGCCAGTACAACCTCGCTCTTTGACATGAACAGACGACTTATGCATGACGACCGGCATTCTTGGCGTTTATTTCTTTATTCTCTCTCCCTCTCTCTAGGAGCAAGGCGTTGGGTGTTTGACGGTTCCTGTGGCTTTTTTTTTCGTTTTGATGGCCATGCGGTTGGCGTTCGAGCGTAACGTGTCTCTGGGCGTTCGGCAATAGGGTTTGTTACGAGAGGAACTTCGAAAAGTATTGGTAGGCACCATGAGATTATGCCGAGATTACGAGAGGGTCAGGAGGTAGTGAAGAATGTGAAGGATGGACGACGTGTACATGCGCGTCTGTTCCTTTCTCCCATAGATCCAACTTCATCGTACTCTTTGTCAAGAACGAGACTGAATACAGCAAATACATTACGCGTGTAGGTATCATCCCCATCCACCCTCATCACCAATCGTCAATCATGAAATTCGCCTCCTCGCTCTCGATATCCATGACCTTCCTTGCGGCCTCACTCCCACTGACCGGCAACATCTCCAGCCCCTTCTCCTTGAACTTCTGCGGCACGTCCTCGCTGTCCAGCAGCCCGACCTGAAACAGCACGCTCGCCTGGTCCCAGTACACTCGCTCGCTCCACACCCTCCCCGCGCGCATGCCCACGATGCTGACGACGATGATCTCGACCTTCTCGTTTGTCGGCGCCACGTCGGGCAGGATCCACGGCATGACGCACGTGTGCTTGAACTGCACGTACAGCTCGTCGACGATGCGGTCTACGCCTACGGTGCGCGAGACGAGGCGCAGGTGCAACGAGGGAGGTGCGTTGGGCAGGAAGTAGTCGGCGTAGAAGCGCTTCAGCTCCGAGCGGCCGAAGCCGCCGGTCATGGTTGGGGTGAAGTTCACGCAGGGCTGGGGGTGGGTGGTGTATGTGTCCATGAGTTTGGCGACGTTGTGGGCGCGGTATTTCTGCTCAACATTGTCCTCCCACGGCCGCTCCAGGTGCACTTGGGCGCCGAAGCCTTTGCGCACCACGTCCAGGCTGCGTGCCCACGCGATCCCGTCGGCGACGGCGTCGTACTGCTCCAGGTCGTGCTCGGCGAACCCCGGATCCACGCCCTCGTACGTGTACGCCGGGTACTCCATCTTGGCCAGCAGGCCGCCCGCGCCGATGCCCGGTGTGACGCGCTTCGTCACCAGCTTGCGCCTTGCCTGGATGCCCAGCACCTCGGGGCGTCTGACAATGTCGACGGTCTCGTCGCCGTCGCCGCTGCCCTGGGCGAGGTGCACGACGACGCGGAAGCTGGCCGTGAAGCGGCGGCGCGGGTCCGGGATGGAGGTCGGGTAGTACGCGACGAGGGAGCAGAGCTTGCTCGTTGCCGTCTTTGGTTCTGCGAAGACGTCTAGACAAACTGATGCTGCTTCTCCGAAGGCTGTCGTCGCATATTGTTAGCACTTGGCCTTCCGTTTCGTGTCCCTCGCCAGACCCGAATGAAGCTGGAGAGTGCGCACCTACAACCGCGTACCGCTCTCCAATCCCCAAGCCGTCGCCCAGCTTGTGCAGCGTGTTCACATACGCCTTCCCGTTCTTGCCCTGCGGGATGTACTTCACGATGAAGCCTTCGTCGCGCCACGCGCGCATGGTTTCCATGTCGAACTCGTCATCCTCGGCCGTGATGTACAGGATCGGCGTGCTGTGGTTGAATGAGAGCCAGCCGTTTCGGTCGGACAGGAATTGTTGCGCCATGACAGGAGTCGTGGCTCGTCACTCCAAGCCGTGGGCGTGGGCGTGGGCGTGGGCGTGGGCGTGATCACGCGCGGCCGCGTTGCCGTGTCGCGCGCAGCGAAGCGTTGCGGAGGAGAACCGGAGGGGTGCTAGGTCTGGTGTCGCGTACAATCGCGAGTGTCGAGGGCCAGGGTGGAGGAGGTGTCGAGGGGCCGTCGTCGAGGGCCAGTCGAGCATGTCACCACGAGCGGGGGCGGCTGCATTGTGGGCTCGTCAGGCTGTGTTTAGGTGGGCACTGGGCCATGGAATCGGAGGAATCCTGCTGGCGGACGGGTGGGTTCATGTTGCTCCAATTGAGTGACGTCGCAGCCTCGACCGGGCCCACTTCCCCACATTGCAAAATCACATGCGAACAGAACAGCGGAGACGGAACATGGATCTGTGTGCGGCTGAAGTGCTACTCTAGACCGTCTCTTATGTTGCACCAAAAGTGGCCTATAAGCAGGACCTCTGGAGCTAGATGAGGTAGTCAGAGCATACATCTGTGCAATCTCTGCAACTAGATACCACACGGGACACAACATACACAAGAGTCTGACGTCCAACAACCAAGCAGATATCGTCTTGGATTGCTGTCTTTCCGAGAAAGCGTACAGCTGCCCAGACCTCGAGCAGCGACGTGGCACGTTGCAACGGTGCTACTATTTCATTTGGTATTTCATTGCGTTACGTCGTTGCAAACTTTTACTTGAGCAGCTTCTCCAGCTCGGCGGCGATCGCGTCACCGACCTGCGATGTTGTCGCGGAGCCGCCAATATCCTTTGTGCGGACACCGTTGTCGAGCGCGATCTTCGTTGCCTCGTCAATCTTGGCAGCATACTCGGGCAGGCAGAGCGAGTACTTGAACATCATGCTCATGGACAAGATAGTCGCGACGGGGTTGACGATGCCCTGTCCGGCGATGTCGGGTGCGGAGCCTGCGAATATCAGTAAGTATAGTCGTTCGTGGCACTGATGATGTTGGTGCTGACGTACCGTGGATAGGCTCGTAGATACCGTTCAGCTTGGTCTTGCCGTCTGGAATGCCTCCCAGACTGGCACTGGGCAGCAATCCCAGACTTCCAGGAATCACGCTGGCCTCGTCGGAGATGATGTCGCCGAACAGGTTGCTGGTGACGACAACACCGTTCAGCGCGCGCGGGTTCTTGATCATCAGCATCGCCGCCGAGTCGATCAGGTGCGTGCCGGACTTCAGGTGCGGGTACTCGTCCTTCATGATGCGCTCGAACGTCTTCCTCCACAGCCGACTCGTCGCGAGCACGTTGGCCTTGTCCAGACTCCACACGGGGACCGGCGGCTCCTCGACGGACGCCAGGTTTCCGGCTAACCGCACGACGCGCTCGATCTCCTCGACGCTGTAGGGCTCCGTGTCCATGGCCTTGCCGTCACCCTCGTCCTCTTTCCGGTCGCCAAAGTAGATGCCACCGGTCAGCTCGCGGATGATGTTGAAGTTGACGCCGCGGACGTTGTCGGCCTTGAGCGGCGACTGCTCGACGAGCGAGTCCGAGGCGAAGAAGCAGGGTCGCAGGTTGCCGAATGTGCCGAGTTCCTTGCGCAGCCTCAGGATGCCCTGCTCAGGGCGGACCTTGCCGGTGCCCCATTTCTGTTCGCGTGAGTATGTGTGCTGCCGTCTGGGTCGAGAGTGCGCATACCGGTCCGCCGACCGCGCCCAGGATGATGGCGTCGGCCTTCTTCGCGGCATCGAGCGTCTCGTCGGTGAGCGGGTTGTTGTGCGCGTCTATCGAGCACTGCATCTGTCAGTCATGTCTCGACGCGTCATCGTGTGCGACTTACACCACCGAAGAGGTGTTCCTGGAAGTTGAACGAGACGTCCGTGTGCTTCTCGATGACCTTGAGCACCTGTTCCGCGTTAGTGCATGTTTGCTATGTCCCTGCCATGGCCCACGTACCTTGATGCCCTCTGCAATGACCTGTGCCATGTGTGAGCTCTGTGTCATGAAAGCGCGCATGGAGCTGTTACCTCAGGTCCGACGCCGTCACCTGCATGGGATTAGTTGCATACACAAAAGCAATTGATAGGTCAGACATACCGCCAAGTACTACAATGTTGAAAGAAGGCATTATGAAGATGTGTGAGTGATTGAGGAAGTGTGAGTGTTGCGAATGTTTTCGACGAGCTTAGATCGCGGGGCCACTACGTCGATTGTGGGGTCCCGATATCGGCGCTCTCATGTTCGAAGACACCGAACATCCACCAACATCCGTAAGCATCTCTCCACCTTGAGCCATATAAGAGGTCGTCAATCATGTCTGTGTTCCAACACACGGCGGGTGTCGCCTGTGAGGTTAAATAGATCCGCAAGTGCCGGTGTCGCTTTACCAGATTTAATTGCCCACTTCAGGTGTGTACATCGTGTGGTATAATGACCTGAGCCGGATGCATAATCGCTCGTAGCTATCCATAGCAGATGACGATCTAAATACCATGACAGTCGACAGCGTTGTTGTTGCTAGCTTTCCATTCGCTGAAAGCGGGATCAACAACGAGTGCAATGTGTCTGTAGCCGTCTCGGATGTGCAATGCAGACCTGACAGGACACCGTTACCAGGACAGGAGTTGCATACATAGTGTTTGCACGGCTCGCAGGCTGTGTCGTTGATGATGTTGGCTATATGAAATCGTGGTCACCATCTTCAACCATCTCACTCAGCTCACTGTCCCGCACCTGCGGTATCGTTCTGATGACTGCTCTGTACCAGCCACTGTCGTTGATCTTCTCAGTTTGTCCTACTGAAGACCTAAGTCGAAAACTTCGCTAGGCTTCCATGATGCAGCTCATGCAAGTTGTTCTCATCTTTGCCCTCATCCAAACTTCGTAGTGCACTCCAACAGCCCTACACTGTCGCTTCCATCCAAGGCGACAACTTCCCAAGACGTTAGACTTCTAATAAGCAAGACATTCCAGAGCCTAACGACACTACAGCTCGATAGATAGCATCGCAACCAAGCCCAATGTCAACCTGACGCCTGGCAAGACTACCTCGACATCGAACCAACAAAACACGCTCACACGCAAGCCGAGATGGGGGACTTCGTAGCTACTGCGACTCAGTGGCAGAACGAGTTGTCTAGCTGGGTGACCGCAACAGGTACCTGGGAGACAATCGACGTCATTACAGCGACACTAAGATGGTTTTCTGATTTGCCTGAGGACATGCAGAGCATCAAGCTGGAGGAGCATGATGCCTGGAGTTCGATCTTAGAGGGAAAAGGGGTCTCGAAATCGAAGGGAGCAGTTCCAAGGGAAACAGGCAGACCCGCGCTGGGTGTGTTTGCGGGCGTTGCTGTTACCGCTGCTGTACTGTCATGCTAGCTGAGATACACGCAAGACGGGGTAAAGATTATGAGATCTGATGTTGTTACACCTGTCTGCGGCATCATAGTGGTGATAGCCGCCTGAGGTTTGCACCCGTGTGAGATAGTAAGAACGATCGTCGATACGAGCAAACTTGTGACGAGGAGCGCCTACTGGCAAGTTATTCGCACGCTTTTCGAAGCATTCACCATTCACCTTCTTTACGATAACGACTCTCTTCACTCTGCTTATGGCCGCTGTGCACATAGTCAAAGCAGATCCGTACAACCTGGTTCACAATTCCATTCCTACCGGCGACCCACAGGTAGCAGCCTCCTGATGGAAGCGATGACGTCCCAGAGAAGCTCTTCGCGAGGAACACAAGCTGTCGGTCACCAGTTGCAGTCCTGGAGCGAAACCTAAAGCTCACACTAAGCGTCAGCAGTGCCAGCTTGGCTCTCCTTCCAGACCGCCTGTACAAGCGAGCTGTCGAGAGCTCAAGCCGCAATCGGCGTCTCACAGCAACCGCCACACAGTACGATATTCCGACCGAAGTCAACGTAGCTGATCAATATCTCACCGACGTGAACGTGGACTACACCACCAAGCTAGACCGGTTCATAGCGCGGCCAGAGGAGATACAGAGTATCAAGCTGACCGGAGCAGCCGTTTCTATTGCGATTGCAAAAGGCAGATAGTGATAGATGAGCAAGAGCCTACAAAAGCCCAGGGCTCGAAAGGAGCAGCCCCGAAAGAGACCGGCCGAGCTGCTTTGAGGACGTTTGCAGGTGCTGCTGTTGCTGCGTTTGTTCTCTGAATGTCATACTGAGGGCCTTTGACGTCTTGAGCGGTGTGCCGCGGCGAGGTGCGTCAGGAGTTCTGCGTAGTGATTACCACGAACGTTCGATCGAAGTCTGCTCCTGAATGTGAAATGGTCCTATGCGGTTACCATGCCGCTACGTCATCCTCGCGCATCGTTGACAATTCGATGCTCGTCTCGAGGAATGAAGCTGTGAACTTCCTATCTTCAACGTTACGCCGGCGACAATCGCCATCTCGTTACCGCAAGCGTTTCAAGGCCATACGCCGTGCCGCCTTATCGCAGAGATCGACAGCCCAGCAATCTCGGTGCTGTTTCTCCGGATTGCACCCCATATGTAACGCGCCTCCCCACAAAGTGATGTCGAGATCGTCTGGATATGCGTTGAGTATGACGATAAATGTGATGAAGGGTCCAGCGCGTCGAAGTCGTGCAGGTGCGGCGCGCAGAGGCAGTCGGCATGATCGGCGGGTCTGATATCACTGGTATGCGGCCCTTCCAAGATTCTGCCGGGCTGTCGACTCCAGGCCACAGGTTAGCCGACCGCAACGTTTGAGGGCGTGCTGCAAGCGGCTTCGGTACTTTTGACCGTTGAATTCTGGTCCGCGGAGGACTATGAAGTGGCGATTATATTCAAGTGCGAGAGCGTGTTCGTAGGCCGGAATTAGTTGCCTCTTTGTCGTTGTCGTCGCAGCACTGGCAACTTCAGAAGTCCGCAGTGCACTTTCCGATGGGCCGTCTCCGGGGCAGACAGTTCCCACTCTGGCCCTTGCTAGATCGTGATCAGTTGCCGCGCACCTGGACAGCATCGTGGTCTGATCGAGGTCTGTGTTGAGGGATCGATAGATAGCAGCGCACCTCGTATTTCTCGATGCAATCGAGTAACGGAGGGTAACTCGGGCGAAGAGAAGGCTGCATGACGGAAGCGTTCCACGGCCTCGACTGGACATGCCCAAATGTAGCAGTGCCCAAGCCACACCCAGCCACTTTGGGCCTGACAGCGAGGTTTCTCCGCCGACGCAGCTAAAAGATCGCAGGACGTGCGCTGGCCCCGGCGCGAGACGCTTAAGCCTCGCCATGCGTTCACCCAGAGTGCGAGACCCTGGCGGCAGTCAAGCGTGCCCCGCCCTGGTCTGCTCTGGTGCGGCCTCCTGCGGAGGGCTGCATGGCCAGCAAGTTGCATTCAGAATATATGTTGTTCCAAGAGATGCTCGCGGCACACGCTCCGTCAAAGGATGAAGACGGTTGCACATCAGAGGGGCGATTGAGTTGGAGCTTGACGAAGGATACGAAAGATTGCCGCTCGCAGAAGAAGCTACCGAGGAACGATTCGATGAGGCAGCTCCATGTACGCTTTGATTGGACGGCCTTGGAGAGATAAGAAAACTGCGCTAGTGTGCTGCCGTTGGCCGTTGTGGAAGGAAGCCCCCAAATCCTGTGGAGGGAGCAAAAGAAAAGTGAGCAGGAGCGTTTGTGGAGTACCTGAACGAGAGAGACATGCAGAGTAGCAGCACGCACTTGCGCACCTTGAAACGCTCTCTGGAGGCAGTCGGTGTTGCGGCGGAGAGCAGCGCAGTTGACTGCTGACATCTAGGAATGATTCAAGTTGGCCGAGTCTGTGCCGATACGACCCAGCAGGCATCCTGGCCACCGACGGCGCGAGCGCAGCGCGACAGGGATGCTCGCTGTCGACCCACTCCCATCGACTATGAGCAGCGACCACTTAATTCACTGCTGTCCCCAGAGTAGAGCCTCACCCGGCTATTGAATCCTCTCCGCAACCTCACGCGACATCCTTCCAGTTTTCTATACATACTCCACACTTGCATAACACCAGACGATGCGCCGCTGAGCCAGACCGGAAAGTCGAGTTCGTAGTGGCCCAAAGCGTCTGCTACGTCTGCTGTACGACCGTTCTCCGTCCTCTTATCGCGAGCCCCTACGTCAGCTACCAATTGACGTTCACCGTCTGCACTCCCAAACACCAAACAAGCAGCCCTGCCCCAGGGTCGACAGTCGCACCGCTCTGCTATCGGCAGTGATTGCTGTTTTTCGCCGCGACCGCTCGCTTTGTATCATCCCTCTCTGCACGCGAGCAGCCCAGGGTCCTTCACCGCCAGAGTCGGCCCTTATCAGTTCCATTCCTTCGAGGAACCCTTCGAACCCTTCGAACCCTTCGACCACTGTATAAGCCGTCAAGCGCCTCGCATTCGGCCGATTGCACCCACCATCACACATCATGGCAACCCAGTTCTCCACGGCGACTGCCATCCCCGCGCATCACGCGCCGTACCAGCACCATGCATACAGAAAGTCGACCCAGTACTCGCCCACGGGCACGCCCATGAACGTGTCGCCCCCCTCCCCACGCGACACAAACAACTTGATGAAGTACCACTCCGCTGTTCGCCCATCCAAGCAGGCCTTGGGCATACCCGCCGCGCTCAGACGAACAGAGCGCCCCTCAAAACAGTCCCCACCCAAGTACGATTCAGCATGCGCTTCGCCAAACGGCGGATGGGCTGTCAACGGCGGCTTCCCCAGCGCCAACGACGGCGCAGGCACACCAGTCTCACAGGTCAACAACGAAGACATGCACAGCATCTACAACGAGATGCCCATGTCGCCCATTGCTGGCCCCATTACACGCAACCACTGGCAGGTACGTTACCACTTTTTTTCTTATTTGTTGCCCATGCCGGCGTTAGCCTCCGCTCTGTCGCGTGCCCAAGTCGGTTGGGGTGGTCGGCTCTTACGTACAGCGCTCGGAGTGGATCCCTTTAGCGTTGTATTGGCTCTGGCCAATATTCCGCTCTCTGCACCGACCACCCGAATGCATCGCTAGACCTGCACCTCAACAGTGTGGCTGCACGATGCAAGCCGCACCTGTCACTGGTGATGCTGGCGTCGCCCACCCTAGCTGCAGAACGGCGAATCTCGTCGAGTTGAACATCAACGAACTTCGCTGGAAGAATGTTCTGTTCCCGTGTTCGCTCGGTCGCCCAGATTACCCCACGCTAGAGGCTGTAACCGCCGCAGGGCCTCGTCCGCCTTGCTGCAGCCTCGGCTTGGAATAATTGGAGCTCGTGGGACCTGTGTCATTACCGTAAACCGTTCTAGACCAATCGTACTGACCAAACTTTCCAGGCGGATAGCTCCACTCCAGCATGCTCAGCACCCTCATGCCAAGTGCCGTTTGGTCTATTCAACCGCCGCCATCACTGCCGAAAGTGCGGTGGCATCTTCTGTGCACAAGACTCGTCCAAGCAAGTCCGTCTCGACGAGCTTGCTCGTTTCCACCCGGAAGGTGAGTGGCACCGCGCATGTGATCGCTGCCACAGCTCCTTCCGTGAGTGGGAACACCTTCGCCTTAGCCGCAGCAACAGCGAGAGCTCCAGCAATAGCGGCGCTGGCGCACAGCCCGTTCAGGCACCCGTAGCAGCAAAGCGCCCAGAGGCCCGTGTCGGCAGTCTGGCGCAAAGTTTCCAGGGCGCGTGGAACTGGAGTACCTTTTAGATTTCCTACCGAAGCTCAGACTTCAGCATGCGAATGTGCGGATTTCTGTTTCCATCTCTTTCCGATTCGATGATATCCGGACGACATATACAGTACACAGTACACAAGTACTGATGGTCCACCTCTTCACCTGCATAACAGCATTATATCGGCGTCCTGCATTTACCCGGATACCTCTACGGTGGTCTTCTGCATTCACTGCGCTTTAGCGTTTCCTACTGAAGCTCTTCTCAAAGAGCTGCTGACGGTCGAGAGTGGCCAAGAAGATGAATGATGTGGAAGGTGGCTGAGCGATTGAGTTTTATGATCATGTAGCGGTGGTTGTCTCAGTAAGAGCGTGTTTTGCTCTGGCGTTCTAAGTTGTTTTGAGGTTATGGCTCCCACGGCGTATAGACGGCGACCGTCGTGGTCGATGATGGCGTAATGGCTCATGAATGAAACAGTCACCAACATTTCCCTGGCTTTCTATGATGTGATGTTCGAGCACCATGATGGTATGGAGGTGGGAAGTGTGTTGATAGCGGTGCTCAAAGTCACCAACAAGTCACGGACAGCCGCTGCCGGAGATGGGGGGCAGTCGAGAAGCTGGACACCGAAGCCATTAAGAAGACAAAGCACGCACATATAGCTGGGTATGTAATAGACTATGCGTCGATGACGAGCGTGGAGACAAAGCCCTATGGTGGAACACTGAGTTGTACACCAGCAGCCTTGAGCCAATCGGAGCCAGAGCAGCGCCGCAGACCCTGATGTCGCGATCTCGAAAATTGTTGCGCCTTGCACCCTCTCCACCACGCTCAGGCCTTCGCAATCAAGCTTTCCGGACCAGGTATTCGGGTTTCTGACGACCGGCATTGCTCCGTCCCGGCCGAGCACTCACCATACGCTCTTTCCTGCCCAGGATCTTCGGGGGCGCACCGACTGCAGCCCCTGCGAGAGTGCGCAGATCAGCAAGGCGTCTGCTTGCGACCATGGCCTCTGAAACAGTGTCGAGCGCGCCGGCACAGAGCGACGGCGCAACAACGATGGATGGGGAGACAAAGCTCCACGGAAGGGCGTTCTATGAGAGCATCGGCAGCCCCAAGCTGATTCTCGCGCCCATGGTAGAGCAGTCAGAGTTCGTATGTTTCTTCGAGTCGCTATCTTGCCGGGGCATCACTGACAGCAGCCCTCGCAGGCATGGCGACTGCTCTCCCGCTCTTTCCTTCCAGCCTCGCAGCAGACAAATCTGCTAGCCTACTCGCCAATGTTCCACTCACGCATGTTCGGCGAGAAGTCCAACTACCGCGACTCGCACTTCCAGCCTCTCAAATCTACACTGCCCTCGCCACCCGACTATTATCATGTCTCACAACTGCCGGAGTCGGAGAGACATCTCGATGGGAATCCCGCCTTCGATCGCCCGCTGACCGTCCAATTCTGCTCCAACGACCCAGACGACCTTCTCACGGCCGCGAAACACGTTGCGCCGTTCTGCGATGCGGTCGATCTGAATCTCGGCTGTCCACAAGGTATCGCAAAGAGGGGAAAGTACGGCGCATTTCTGCAGGAAGACTGGGACCTGATTGCACGGATGGTCAAGAAATGTCACGAAGAGCTTGATGTGCCGATTACAGCCAAGATGCGCGTACTTGAGACAAAAGAGAAGACATTAGCGTACGCCAAGACTATATTGGATGCTGGTGCAAGTATCATCACGGTGCACGGCAGGCGAAGAGAGCAGAAGGGGCACAACACGGGCCTGGCAGACTGGACGTTCATCCGGCATCTGAGAGAGAATCTGCCAAAAGAGACAGTGATTTTCGCGAACGGCAACATCCTGCAGTACGGCGACATCCAGGCTTGTTTGAATGCCACCGGCGCGGACGGCGTCATGAGCGCAGAAGGTAACCTCTACGACCCTACAATATTCGCAGAGCCGCCACCGGTTGGCGAGGAAGGCCGCGAGTACTGGCGTGGCAAGGATGGCAAGGGCGGTTACAGGATGGACGCGGTGTTCCGGCGGTACATGGACATCATCCATAAGTACGCTCTCGGCCAAGAGCCCCCGGCAAGGAAGCCACTCTGGATGCCCGGTGATCCAGAGGAGCCAGCAGCAGAAGTGCAAGAAGAAGAGGGGCCGCCAAAGAAGAAGCAGAAGCAAACACCCAAACCAGCAGAGAAGAAGGGCACGAAGACAACCAACCCTAACCTCACCGCCATGCAAGCACACCTCTTCCACCTCCTCCGTCCCCTCGTATCCCAACACCACAACGTCCGCGATGCCCTCGCCCGCTCGCGAACAGGCGACATTGACGCTTTCGAAAACGTCCTTGCTCTCACCGAAGCAGCCGTCAAGCAGGGCATCAGCGCCTACGAAGCTGAGCAGGCGAATGGCACCGCGACTACAGACCCCACGCCAACGCCCGAAGTCCTCGAAAGCCTCGATCCCTACGAGTCCTCTCTCGCCACTGTCGCGCGTTGCAAGCGGCCTTGGTGGGTCTGTCAACCTTATGTACGACCCCTGCCGAAGGAGGCCATTGAGAAGGGCAGTATGAGTTTGAGTAAGAAGGAGAAGAGGAGGCTCGAGATCGAGGCTGAGGAAGCAAAGAAGGCGGGGTTAGAGCCTGAGGGAAGGGTGCAGATGGAGAGTGTGAAGAACGGGGAAGCCAAGGGCATGGAAAGTCTGGAAGATAACGAGAAAAAGATTACCAAGAGTGAGGAGGTGGTTGAGGAGCCCAAGGAGGGCGTGGTCTGTGGTTGAAGCGGAGGAGGTAGTCAAGAAGACGGATATACCCAAAAGATCCTAAATGTGTATACTCAAAGCGCCCACTGCAATTCCAGACTTGAAAAAGGTAAAGACTAACGAGTTGTATTACCAGAAAGACGCGTTTTCTGCACAAACTCGCGGTCACGCTAAATCTGCTTTTGCTCTTTGACACGTTCCCAGGGTCGAGCAGCTTCTATTTGGGGGAGGATGAGCTGATGCCAAGCGTCAGTCACGCAGCGACGTGGTGTAGGATTGCTTTCACTTCACCACGTTGCGCGCGTCAACACAAACAACGGGATCTTGACACACTTACTGACACGACTCCGCCTTGAGCCGCGCCCACGTCATGGCTATCATAAAGAGGACCACTGCGAAGGCCAAACGAGGCAACGCTGACCGACTGCAGCGACGACTCAAATCACACAACCGACGAGAGGAGTCGCATGTTCCCCAAGTAAGACCGTTGCCGTCGAAGGAAGAAGGTCGGCTTCTCAGAAGGCGAAGACTCGAACGCATGCGCGACTCCATATTGGGTCCCAGACCTGTCTTCCCTGGCGTCGTCGTGATCCCTAGCGCAGTCGATGCCCGATTATCAGACTCGACCCGCATACGAGATCTCGAGCTGCCCCTACAGACAGGTGCCGCACAGGTATATTGGGTGGACGGATCTGAGGCGAAGGGTTTCCTTGGCGCTGGTGTTGTCTGGCAAGAGGATTGCAGATTTATTTTGTACAAATGTCCACTCGGCCGGAGCACTGGAGGCAACAATAGCGACAGTGAGCTCTTCGCATTGGCTGCTGCCTTGGGACGAGCGAAGAAGTTCATGCAGAAGGGCAATCAATTGAAGGTTGTTAGGGTATTCTCGGACGCGCTGGGCATTCTTCAGAGCATACAGAATGGCATCTGCTATACCTTCGGCCCAATGCTGACGGCCAGGACCGCGCTGGAGGGGCTTTATGATCGCGCGCAGTGGCTTAAAGACCATAGTGTGAGTATCGAACTGACCTGGGTCAAAGGTCACGCCGGAAGCGAAGGCAACATACTCGCAGATAAAGCTGCGTGCCAGGCGATAGTTGAGCAGGCCTTAAACCCGCCTCCACCGACACCATTCTTCTCTGTCATCAAGACCGAGCTTGACGTCCCGCAGATGTGGAGGGACCGCGGACAAGACTGGATCGATGAATGGCTCTGGAGAGCCAACCGTACTCACACTCTAACCGCAAGCAAGCAGGTGAAAAGACTTGGAAAGCAGCTTGTCCAGAGAGCTCTGATACCCCAGGATGAATTGCAGCAGACACCATTGCCGAACATCGGCCCCAGCGCAGACGACTACGCCGCTGTGGAGCTACACAACAACCTCGATGCTACAAGGCAAGCAGCTGTTGAGGCGTACTATAGCAGACCAGCTTTTGCTACTCTAGATGATCGCTTGATCAGATTGTGCGAAGTCCGCCAAAAGCTGCAGAAGATGCTTGCTGCTGTCGCTGAGCGCTCGAGGTAAGCTCCTCCGTTCTTTCCTGGGGTTCAGGATGAATCGATTTAACATGCATCGAAGGTACTGCGATGTAGCAGATATAGTCGAGAAAGCTCTGAAGCTAGACAACCAGATTCAAAAATATCAGTCCAAGATTGCGGGCGGACAAGACGGCACGCGAAAGGAGAAGGCCAATGACTGGTCGCAAGTCTTACGAGCACGAGGCCTTAGATTCGTCCAAAAGCAGCAAGAGCAGTGCTCAACAGTGTTCACGGACGACGAACTTGAGATCGGCGGGATATGAAACGCGAGATGCCTCCAGAGCGTAGGTGCCGAAGAAAACTTCGAGATCCTCGAAGTGTAGGCATACAACTCAAGTCCTGAGGAACTGACTCTGCCAGGGTCCTGGACAGGTAACGATCTGCTGCACCTTTTGGGAGGCAACCCAGATTCCAATGCTGGCACCCCCGAAGGGCGCGACCAGACTCCGCCAGCTGACCGCCAAATTCTGCGGTCGCTGCCTGTACAAAGATCGGCTTGAGGTACGACATAGGTCATGGAGCTACAATAGAAGATATTGGGCACTTTTGTTAAGAATGTTTTCTGGTTACTCTTTGATGGCGAGACCTGTTGCGTTCTACTTTGAGACAACACCCATGTGTGCTCAAGCACTCAAGGCGAAGATGCTGTATATCATCTATCTGTCCACACGCAGGTGAAATAAGCCTGTGTGAGCCCCGCTTCTTGTTGTCGTACGGGACAGACCATGTGAATTAGTAGCATGACTGACTGTGCATGTCAATAATTGTAACTTGTCAAAACGAGTCGCAGTCTCGCAGTGCTTAAGGGCAGACGGAGAGGAGCTCTATACTCATATCGCCTTTCCTCACCAGTGCAAACTTCCTGTATTGATTGAAGATGATTCACAAATCAAATGGACAAGCGCAGGCTTTCACTTCACTCGTGCGTTGCCGCACCTGACCCTTATGCAGACCACTTGAGCCTCACTAACCCCGTGCCACTCTGATTTAAATACCACTACCCCACACCTCCACTCACACCGTGCTATTGCAACTAGCCCTCCATCTCCGCTACTATTCCCGGAGTAAGTAGCCGCGTGCTCAGCGTGAGTACTGCCACCGCCAACGATGCTCACATGGGGCCGTATATCAACTGGCCGACTGGGAGACCTGTCGCACCCCCTCACGAGAGATCACCGCGCCACTTAGGTCGTAGAATCAACTTCAAGCTCGATGGCTCAGTTACCGGCTTCTTCGACGAAGATTTCGCCAACGATGCGGGCTGGAAGAATTTCAGCAAGAAGGGTGGCGCACTGGTAAGGTAGCCCGAGATGTCTCAACGCCCCGCAGAGCTAATCTTGGAACGAGACATGCGGCCTTGGCGGCAACAATGAAGAACCTGGCCTGCTAATGGGCGACACGCGCTTTCCTCCCTCCGCAGCAAGTCTGTGGTCCGGTGACCTCAAGCTGGAAAGGAAGGCCTAGAAATGCAACGGTATCGACCCATCAACGTACTCATGCAAGACCAACGACCACTGGAAGGTCTCTGTGGTGATGGAAGTCCTGATGCTGGATGGTAAGCCACAGTCTGAGGGCAGGAAGATTTGTGCAACCGCGTTGAGCACTGGAACCCGAAGCCTACAGAGAATGGAAGGCAGATTCACGCCGCCAACCAGTGGCATACCGTCGGCGGTTCTGAGTGCCAAAGAAGTCCGCACCTCCTCACCTAGTCATCTTGGTCACTACCAACTCCCAGGCCACAAAAGCACACTACGAGTTCGGTCTCAACCGCGCCGGTGGCGCAATGTACGGCTTCTTCTTCGACTTCCCAGTCTATGCAGCCGCAACACTATGGCACAACAGCCGCAAGTTCACCGACTCTACGAAGCTGCCTAAGCTCCGAGCTTTCACAGATGTGCTGTGGGGCTACTGGAACCGCGACAAACCCCACATAAAAAACATCAAGTTTTTCTTCACGATGAGCATTAGCAACGACCATACGAACGCGCTCATCGCTACGTATCTGCGCAGTCGGAAGCAAACGCTGAAGGAGTAGCCGGGTGTGGAGTTCGATACGAAGTCTGACCGCCATGCATTGCTGGTGGGCCTGAATGGGGCCGCGTTTGCGTACTTCCTGATACGGCACAAAGCTAAACTAGGGTTGCAGACTACTACAAGGGCCACGGTATTTAGAGCGAAGACAGACGATGATCTGGCTTTTTTAGATTCGGATCTGGTGTTCCATGTAGAAGATGTTAAGGAGGATGGTGGAGAGGAGGAACCAGATAACGAGACTGAGCGCGATGATGAGGTCGGCGGGCAGGGGCAGGGTACTTCTCATGCTTAAAAGCTCTAAGACAGCTTGGACGCTATAAAAGGGAAAGCGCTCATTATTGGAGCAATACTTACAAGTTAAGGGAGCGAACTGTGACTCAAGAGGCAATCACAATACTCCGATTTTTATGCGAAAATGGACATCTCTCTGACATTGGACATGCGTCGTGGGGCACAGCGCTGCTGATGCACTATGCTGTGTCGTGAATAAAGGAATGATCGTTGAGGTGTCTCGATGGTGGAGAAGCGGGTAAGGCCAAGGCCCCACCCAATCAAGCAAGAGCGATTGATCGTGCCAAGTCTGCTGTTCACGCCACCTGCCACCTCGCATCTGGCCTCAACGTCACGTTCCAAGCACCTCGATTGTACATCTCTCCAATGCAACATCGCTACCTTTGAAAACTCACATCGCTACTGTTGCATCTCTGTACTGCATTTGTAGCCTTGACAAAACTCGCAACCCTGCGTTTCCCCACACTTGGCTCCCCCGCGTTTCGGCAAAACAAGGACCACTTTTCCCACGTCACTGCGCCTAGCTCAGGCCATCGCGCGAGATGGCCGTCGACACCGACACCGAAGTTACGACTACTGAAAGCGCGGACGCTCGACACGACCGACTCGACAGGCTCCCTGATGAACTCTTGCTTCAAATCTTCGAGCTGTTGGGGTATGCGTCGAAGCGCAATCTGTGCAATGTGTCGCGACTCAACAAGCGCTACCACCGCTTGAGTGATGCTGTGCTTTACAAGAGCATCCTTTTCGAAACGCCAGACCTGCATCTTACATTCAGCGAGTCATTGGGTCGACGACCGCGACGCGGTTCATCCATCTTCGAAGTGAAATTGGCATACCCGTCACATGAGCTGTCGGAGCTCGCGCTTGATGCCCCACTGCGTCACCACTATGACCCGTCGCATTCACTGTCAAGAATGTCCAACCTCGAGAAACTGGACATTGCATTACCGGACAAGCTGTTACATGGCATCGGATGCCTCTTCAACGGGCCGTTTGATCTTGCTTGCCTGAAGACATGTAGTCTTTTCTACCAGTGCCCGGATGATGGATACTGGGACCTTCGCGAGAACATCCACATTTTCGCCCACCCCGAGCTTGAGAACCTGACCATTCGAAGAGCGAAGTTGGACGACCGGGGATTCGATTCTTTAGAGCGCCCGCACGAGACGGCGTTGAAGAAACTGCATCTGATCGAATGCGATATCAGCGATGACACTTTGTCAGACGTTTTGGAGTTTCCGATAGGCCTCGAAGAGTTCGTCATGACCCAGCTTGAGGAACCCGAACCAGACGTGGAAGAGAGCTCGGACAGCTTCAGTGACTACATCATTGCGCTCGGATCTCAGGCGCATTCATTGAAAAGCATCACCATTGACTTTCCTACCCTCGGCTGTCGGAAGACCTTACGCATGAGAGAGTTCGAAGCACTCAAGGAGCTGCGTATGAACTGGGATTATCAACTGTTCGGAAAGTCGTCTAAGAAGCCGCGCATGCATTCAGTAGGCCTGCCTCCGGAGCTCGAGGTTTTAGAATTCTTCAACGAGTTGGGAAAAGACAACGAGGTGACCGATCTCCTGCTATCGATGCTTGAGCAGAAGCATGTTGTTGCGCGGTCGCTGAAGAAGATGATTGTAGTCGAAGGAAACGATAAGATCTTAAGGGAGGTGAAAAGCATTTGTAAGGAGCAGGGATTGCAATTAGACATCATTGGGGAACTAGACGAAAGCGAAGATGAAGACGAAGACGAAGATGAAGACATAGATAGGGATTTAGATACTAGTCAGGGTGAAGAGGATTCGGAATAGACCATCACAATCCATAGAAGTATTCGGAGCAGCTGGCCAAAATTACTGCAAGCACAACCCCGAACAGCCAAGGCGGTTATTCTCCCGGATGAAAGAACTGGACTGCAGTACGATAGAGTCCACCAGCACCCAGGTGTGCAAATCTCTCGCCAGCAGATCGAATCACTTGACTGTGCGGGGTGCACTCGTAGTTCCACGAATCAGACAATACTACACAACAAGCAGAATTTCCTGTTCCGACACGGAGAAATGCCGTCGAACCAAAGAGGGATCCCTTCCACGATCACCGCAGATCGACAAAGTGCGGCCTGTCAACTTCATCGACATGGCCTGATTTACATGAACGTCATGCTGTTTTGGAGTACACATAAGGACCAACATCTTCTATTCAATCACAAATGCCCAACAACCTTTCAGACAAAGCAGATTACCAATCCCCACGATGCACTCCACGGTTTTTAGCCTTCTACTCGGCGGCGCTGCGGCACTGAACAATGGCGTGGGCAAGCTACCCAAGATGGGCTACAACAGTTCGTCTTTGAAAATCACTCCCAAAGTTCTCTCTAAGCGCCAGTATAGCGTACAACGCCTTTGGCTGCGACTACAACGAAGCAAAGCTGCTGGCTATGGCACACTCAATGGTAGAAGAGGGTCTTGTTGAGGCAGGATACAATTCAATCATCTTCGATGACTGCTTCACGAAGAAGGATAGGGGAAACAATAGCGAGCTCCTGGAAGGTAGGTCATTGTAAACCTCGCAAGTGCTCACTAATCAGCAACACAGATTCGGAGAGGTTCCCATCGGGTATGAGAGGCTTGACCGACAAACTCAAAGCTCTTGGTATCTCTGCATCAGCATACTCTGACGCCGGTTACAAGACATGCGCGGGATATCCAGGCTCATATGGACACGAGGACCAAGACCTTCAGACTTTCAGCGATTGGGGCTTCGACTACCTCAAATACGATAATTGTTACATCCCATTTGATAACATCACTCAAGAGAACGTGTATGGCCGCTACCAGCGCATGGCCGATGCTATTGCTGCTCGAGCTACAGAGAAAAACGAAGGTCCCTTTTGGTTCTCCATATGCGAATGGGGCTGGCAACAACCATGGATATGGGGCAAACAACTCGGACACAGCTGGCGTATCAACGGCGACATCAAACCATGGTGGGACTCCCTCGCGGCAATTATCGATAACGCTAGCTTCCAGTATTGGGCAACTGACTTCTATGGCCACAACGACATGGACATGCTAGAAGTGGGCAACACAGGTCAAGGCGATCCAATCGGCAATCTCACGTATGATGAGGCAAAGAGCCATTTCACCGCATGGGCACTCCTGAAGAGTCCGCTCTTCATCTCCACAAACTTACCCAACGCAACTGAAGACGAACGAAATATCTTGAAGAACCCGGACATCATCAGGATCAACCAGGATCCCAATGTCGGCGAGTCCATCGCGCCCTTCCGCTGGGGTAACGACCAACCTGACTTTGTTTCGAACGCCACACATCCAGCACAATACTGGTCCGGCAACAGCAGCTACGGCATTGTCTTCATGCTGCTCAATAATCTCGACACGCCACAGGACATGTTCTTTAATCTCACCGAGAGCTGGGTTATTCGGGCTGGCCGTATCTACGATGTATACGACATGTGGACGCATACGCACAACGGGACTGCGCTGCGCAATATGACTGTCACGTTGCCGCCGCATGGCGTTGCGGCACTGATGCTTAACGACGCGGGACCGGAGCCGGAGCCGAGCTCGGTAGATCTGCCGTATTGTGGAATCTACTGGCAGTGTACTTGGCCGAATGGGACATACTACAGTAATTAATCAGTGGTGGTAAGGAAAGGGCTCGACTGCTGAGGATATCTTCGTTACTTTTGATCTTGTCAAGGATGGAGACCAGGTTCTCCGATGAGGGCGATGGATGGGAAGCATTACACGTACCGTGGTGGTACCTAAGCTTCTCAGAGCAGGCCAGCGTAAAGCGCGACAACTTGCACTAGACGTGCCAAGAAGAGATGCGAGCATGTGCTTATTATTCCATACCTGAACAAGCAGCACCTGCATGCTGCACATCCGGCGAACAAGCTCATCCAAGCACACTTGGCATGCTTGAGCTGTGGTATGTCAGAATGTTTAATTATGCCCTTCGCCGGACCGAATGAGAAGGCACGTTATCTGATGCGCAACTGGCGCAACGCATCGTGAACTTCCTTTTCGGGACTAGCAGAGCCACTGTGATCCTTGCCAAGTGCCGGCTGGACTGATAAGCATCGACAAGCTTCTCCTGCATTTAATCTATTCGTACATGTGACTAGCGTTGATGGTCACCTGCCTAAGGTTTCTGAATTGTAGTTAGATTTCGACTTGATCGTTGAATGTGGCCGAGTCTGTGAAAGGCGAGACACCAGCGACTTCAATTTCACGCAGTGAGACGGAGCACTCGGTCTCCATCAAAAGGAAGCAAAACACTGGCAAGATTGAGAGCTCTGCTAATACTCTCTTGGCAGAAGACAGACCGTCGAAGTCAAACCATCCATGAAAAGCGGCGCTGCAGATCCGGGAGCCTTGCGCGTTCGAGCTTCGGCTAGTCGCTTCCCGAATAGGAAGGCACGATACCTCCAGACAAGAAGACCCGCTTCGACCTAGGGCTGCTTCATCACAAGGCGAATCTCGAAGCCTTCGAACAGCAAACGACCACAACCCATGCACATATCGAACCCATCAAGGCATTGCCATTTGACCAATCGCCGGCCCGGAACGCGAGAACAAGATCAACCAGCGCGGTTTCAGCCAATCAACCCTTCAATGCTCTACTGTCTTTCCTAATCAAACTTATCGACCGCTCCTTAGCCTTGAGCGAGAGTTGACACCCGGATTTTGGGACTGCATCTGCTCAGTAGAGATTAGGAAGGTATTGAAGATCATGCCGAGAGGCTATCGCACCATGCCACGGAATATCCGTATGCGGTCGCCAAATGGCAACGAACCATGTTCTGACCATGTCTGAGGAGCAGTGTAGCACATATATAAAGGTCGGTGAAGTCCATCGTTCAGTGCCTCGTCACAGCATCACAATCGCTCAGCTGCCTACTCTAGCAAAGTCTTTCGCTTCTTCCTCGATATCAAGCTCCTCATATCAATCACAATGAAGTTCTCCATCGCCTTCGTCTCGGCTGCCCTCGCCGGCGCAGTCCTGGCTCGTCCTTCGTCTCTCGCCGAGCGTGTCCAGTCTCGTGCTGATGGCTCCCGCCGCCACCGCACCCAGCCCATGGTCAAGGTTGGCAGCAACTTCAAGGAGAACGCCAAATTCGTTGCAGGATCCGACAACACGACTGCTCACGTCGACTACTCCTCCAACTGGTCGGGTGCTGTCCTCGAACAGCCCTCATCCGGTTACTTCAAGTCTGCCACTGGCCGCTTCACTGTTCCCACTCCGAAGCACGTCGGATCTGGTGGAACCGAGTCATCCTCCGCTTGGGTCGGTATCGATGGCGACTCTTGTGCTAGTGGTCTGCTCCAGGCCGGTATCGATTTCACCGTGTCATCCTCCGGAGCTGTCTCTTACGATGCATGGTACGAGTGGTACCCCGACTATGCCTACGACTTCAGCAACTTCGCCGTCTCCGCTGGCAATGTCATTCAGGTCGACATTGTGGCCACTTCGACCACCAAGGGCACTGTCAGCCTTACCAATGTAAGCACCGGCAAGAAAGTTAGCCAGACTCTGAGTGCCCCGAGCGGCTCTGTTTTGTGCCGTCAGAATGCCGAGTGGATTGTCGAAGACTTCGAGCAGGGCGGCAGCCTCGTTGCTCTTAGCAACTTCGGCACTGTTGTCTTTTCCCAAGCCAGCGCTGCGCTTAGCACAGGTGGAACTGAGGGTTTGAGCTCCGCTACTATTATCGACCTCAAGCAAGGCAGCACTGTCTACACCGATGTTACTATCAACAGTGGCTCTCAGGTTACCGTGAAGTACGTCTAGATAAAGGCGAGTTGGATGTCGGTGAATTTCTCTGTCGAAAGAGTGTTCCAGTAGAGATCGATATCGTTGCGGGACATTTGGTTGATTCGTAGCCGGTCGTTTTGCAGTTGAGATGTTATAGTTCAAAGATCACAACTAAGCTTGCGAACCCATTGTTTGTGTCTAATTGAGCAGTTACAGCTATTAAAAGCTGTCTCGTAGTGCGGTATATCACTGTCTACTGATCGAAGTCGACTATTGGCAAATTACATATCCACGAATTCAAGAGATACGCTGAGCTAGGGACACGAGTTTTGCGAAGTCTCTCAGACTAAGTTGGTGATGCTGCAGATGTCTTCCAAACTCACGTATCGGCAGGCCTAACAAGTGTCATCATGTCGCGGAATTGGCAGTTGCACAAATGCCAATGCTGTAATACCGTCAGGCCCACCACCTCTAGTGAATCATGCAACATCGCCAACACTTGATCTTGCGCCACCATGCGCGCCCAGCGTCTCAGCCTCGTTGATGCTTATCGAACCCAATCAAGATCGCATAATCTACATTGAAACGGCTGCACCAAAGTCTTGAAACCCACGAACAGTCTTCAGCCCCCAAAACGTCTTTCAATCCAATGCCGCAATCGCTGGCCTGACAATCAATACCCTCAGCCTTGTCGCATCTGGGAACAGTTATTCCCTGACTGTGCTTCAAACCCTCAACTATGGAGCTTTTCATTATTTCTACCATTGCAATGATTGTATCGGCTGCTACTCCGTCAGTCCAGACAAATACAGTCACACCATGTTGCTCGGTTCCTCTCACCAGTATCCCCGAAGGGACGAAAGAAAACTGGTACAACACTCAGTTGAACACTTGCGTTGACCTCTGTGGCGGCCAGGGAGACATTGTCAGCAGCGGGAATAGGTGCGATACCGTCAGTGTACCGGCAAAAGATTGAGAGTGAAACAGCATGCAATAAATATATATGACACGAACGGTCAGAGCCCTAAACATGATTCTGCAGGAAGTCGAGAGCAGGTACAATGTGCTGCCTGAACAACGAATCTGTTTCTTGCAGCGCCAAGTCGAAGACGTGGCCAACGCCTTCGCCAATATCAAGCGTAGTCTCCACGCCAAGTTCCCGTAACCTTTCATGCGTGCGTGCTGTGAGCTCAAGATCGACAAAGATATCCGTTGTACCATGGAAGAAGTATGTCGGAGGAAAGTCCGAACTGAACTGGGCTGTGGCATCGATGCGTTCGTAGTCTCCATCTGGAACAATCGATGATATGGACTTACCATCGCGCAGCTGTACTATGAACCACGCACATCTCGGATTATCTAATGCTGGTTTGCCGTTGACGAAAAGTGGTAGTGAAGTGACGGCTTGTGGCCCTTCGAAGACTTTCGCAATATGTTCCTCCGATTGCTGCGGGACTTGTGCGAACGGAGGCGAAGGCTTGATCCAAAATGGGTCGCCAAACTGTTTGCAGCCATAGAAGTCGACAATGGCGAGCGGCGGGTTTGCGCAAAGTCCGGTTGTCAAGGCCAGCTGCCCGCCGGCTGAATGGCCCATCGCAACGATTCGGGAGCTATCGACTTGCACATTCGCGTTCTCGAGTAATCCTGGCAGCTCGCGCTGGCACCACTTCAACACGTCTTTCGCATCCTGGATAGGGCCGTCGTACAGCGAGACCTGAGGGCATAGCCGATACTCCGGGGTAACTACCACAAAGCCTCGAGCGACCAAACTAGCAACCTGATTGCGAGGAATGAGGTCGGTAGAGCCGAGCACGAAGGCGCCAGCATGAAAGATGAGAGCTATCTGTGTCAGTAAATAGTGCAATTCGATACTGTAGGTGCAACGCACCGATTGGCGACGGCGTCGTGTTGAGTGCCGAGTTGTAGAACACATGTGCAGGTACCATGCCAGCCGATGGATCATTTTTCCATGTGAGTGTGATGCTTTGCATCGTTCAAAAGTCGCAGAGACGAGTGAGTGGAGTGAGGAGAGGTGTAAGGATATCGAAAGCTGCTTGATCGCAAGGTGCCGTGTGTTGGCGACGTCGCTGGCAATCAGCGCATGTTTATATCATTGTCAGCTCAAGCACGGCATTCGCGTGCTAAACGAAGGTCCGAAGGTGCTCAAAGAGATGCGGGTCAATGACTCGGTGGTTTAGTGATGCGGGAAAGTAGTGCTGACAGGCGGCAGTTCGGAGCGTGCTCTTCGCCGCAACTCCGACACACACAGCAGTAGGCGTCAATAACTGAGGTTTGTCAAGATACGCTGCGTCATTGAGCTCAGCTTCGAGCAAAGATCCAAAAGGGAAGACTGAGGGCTTTTGTGGCCTTTATGCGAGGATGTTAAGGTGTACCCATACCAGCAGCGGGCGACCGGACTGATATATGTGCTGACTCAGGACCGATAGCCCAATTCTTGGGTACGTATGGCGGTCATGGACAAATATGGCTGTATATGACGAAGGAGCCTCGAAATGTCGCTCGTTGCAGTCATTGCTCAGGACTAGATCCGGTAATTGACCTTCACTAACCGCTGCCTTACATCTCATAGAGCTCCATCGCAGCGAGTAGACATTGATCACTATCGGCGGAGTCAACCAGCATGTCAAGTGTCGCTGGCACCAAAGCCGTTAGTTGCCCCTCCCTGTTTAATTGATGAAGGTCGACTCTGCATGATATGTTGTCTTTGATGGGATGCATCGATATTGGCTGAGAAAAGATACAATCCAGCATTAGCTTCGTTTTGGCATCCTGCATCCTCGATCAGGTCTCGTTCATGTGCGTCTGCCTTTCGCCATTGCAGAGGCAATCACGATGACGAAGTGCAGAGAGCTCAAAGCTGACATTCTTCATTCGCGGTGGGTCGATTGGGCGTTGGACGTCGTTTCAGATCTTGAGCTTCACAACGCGGTGACGCGAGGTGTCGATGTTGAAGCAGGTGTCACAATGATGATGTGTCTTGATCGTGATTCGAGAGCGGCAGAAGTTACAGAGAGCCAGAGATTGGGCTAGCCGACTCTAAGTAACGACCCCACTCTTGTAAAGATAGCAACTCTCACGACACGCCTTTGCATCGCGCGTATCGAACGAACATTCGGCTGGACCGCAACTTACTCTCCTGATTGAGGACATGTTGTCATGAGGTACCATCCCAATTTGAAAGCTCAAGTGCTACCGCTTCTTCAACCCCTCCAGCGTCCTCACTGACCTCAAGCGTTCGATTCGGGAGGGCATCGCTGAGACAGTGCTAGAGCACTGGCCACCGCACAATCAGTAATGGTATCTGGAGATCATATAAAATTACCAAGTTTAGGTGCTGGAAAGAGCTGACAGCTCGGCGCCAATATGCATCTGTTTCACGCAGTGTATTTGCGCAAGATGCGCTCTGACCTGCGTAGATGCGGCGGTATCCCTTCTCGAGATCGAAGGTCCTCGGCTCTTCTGGCTCCTATGGTCCCGTCTTGAGCCAGACATCGACCGTCTCGAGGCCAGAGATAGACTGGCTGGTCTTTCAAGAGCTTGTACATCTCTTCGCGACCTGGCATCCTCGCCATCTGGAGAGCAGAGCAGCGGACCAGCCCCGAGGCAGGAGCGAAGACAATCGCGCTCGAGGCAAGCAACAGCTTGACAGCCCACAGGCGATCGCACCTGACGACTTCCTCGAGCGCTGTGTGCATTCTACCGATTCGGAGGTTGATCGTGGCGCCTTTGGTAATGAGGAGCTTTGCAGTCTCCTTATGATCTCCCCTTACGGCAAGCTGCAAAGGGGATTATGAGCCGCCTGCGGGCCTGCCACTACAAGTGTCCACGCTCGCACCAGCGTCAACGAGCAATTCGACAACGTCTGTGTGGCCCATCATTGCGGCGTATTGAATTGGGTAAGGCCGCATGTGGTGCCCCCGGGAAGGATCCTCGCCCGACTCGAACAAGAGCTTGACCACCTCAAATCGGCCTTTGAAGCACGCTGCTTCTATCGCGTTCTGCCTCCTTTCGGGGTCTTTCCATTCTAGGTCCGCACCATGCTCGACGAGAAGCCTAACAAGAGACGCGTGGCCGTTCTCTGCGGCTTGTAGCAAGGCAATGTCAGCCGGATTGGTCGCAGACTCATTAGTCGTGTGAGTGTCGGCCTCGCAGTCGGCAGTCGGTAGCTCATTTCTCTGCAGCGCTCCCAGAGCTTTCATGGTCGGTTGCAGTCTCCCATGAGTCGCAGCCCAGAGTAGCGCTGAGCTCTTTCCCTGTCGCGCGTCGAACCGATACAGATGTTCTGCAGTCAATTGAAGCAGATGTTGATTGACCTGGCTGAACGACGCGATGTCCTGAGCTGTGCGGAGATCCTCACTGATTTGACAGAGCAGCTCATTCGGTAGGTCGAGGAGAGACATCTCTGTAACCCCTCCTGAGCGTCAATGAGTGTGGCCGTGGAAAGCCAAGACAGCTTTGAAAAGACTGGTATCCGTGGACTCGCACAGAATGATGTCGAACAGGGCATCGATGACAACGCTCATGCTCGCTGTGTTCGCACATTTTCAAAGTTCGCGCTAGAGACCATGTTAGGCACGCTATCGCAATCTAAATATATTGTTGTTTTCGAAATACCGTGCGGGTTTTCACCCAATCAGTGTTTTCCCGCACAGACGTTATACTATGGGGAATCGTCGAAATTAGGAACAATGATATACTGTATAGTACTGCAATGTATAGTTATACTTTAAAGCTATTTAACTGCTTTTTATACACTATTGTAACTAATTCTCTAGTATTGTAGTTACTATAATAAGAAAACTTGACTCTAGCAGTTAAATTTGCAGCCGGAGTCACGTTTCCCCGCCTGAGTAATGGTTTAAGATACAGTTTGTACTATGATACGCTGATAAACCAGATCTGGCGGCATTACTTATGAGTCTACCACTCGCCTGACAAGAAAAGATCAACAAACCCACGCTGTCATGGCACACCAAATGCACAGCATCCCCTGGCAGACACTTGCCGATAATCTGAAGTTCGTGCACTGCAACCCACGCAATCACGGCATCACAAACCTGTATGCACGTAAAAGGCCCAATAAAGACACTGAACTCCAATACTTCGCCAATGGCTTCGCGCGCGCCTTAACAAACTACTCAGTAATCGAGCGGAAGAAATACAGGCACTCCTTCGATTCTCCCTCACCCACCGAACGCATCATCTCTGAGGCCGCAGTAGAGAGGATGGCCGCAACAGTGCTCCGCTACAAAGAAGGAGACATCTACCCATCAAACAACTCTGCCCCCTTAGCGAAGTCTTTCCGAGTTCGAATACACACCCCAAGCGCCTTCAAAGTATTGTTGTAAGAAGCCAGCTCTATTCGTCGACTGTAAATGGAAAGGCTCCCGTAAGCACTATTCACTCTTCATTAAGCACCAGTGCTGGCTTTCCTCCAGCCATCGACTGCGCAGACGCCAAATGTGACAGCTCCAAGGTCGCGGTGAAACTCGACCATTGGGGCGACGCCTGGAAGGATTACAAACCAAGGTCGTGCTCTTGTAAGTACCTTATTGGTGATATAGAGACGACTTGCGATGCATACTGACCCATTGAAGAGGACAGAAACAAAGTGCTCTGTTGTCATGTTCAGGCACCAGCATCTGTTAAACCTAATCAGTGTACAGCCAACATTTGCGACCTCGACCCAGCGTTCTGTGGATTTGAAGACGTGAGCGACTCAACTTCGTCCGTTGTGCGACGATCCTCAGGTGCCACCGTTGAACTGGTAAGAAGAAGAGGCAAGAAAATGCTCAACATGCTCAAGAGTAGATTCAAATACTGCATGCGTGATTACCCGGCTCGAATGCAGCTCTGGGCAGACCAGCTACGTCGCGAGACAATTCCTCCCCTCTACAATTTTCTTCGTCGGGGGCCATGTCCTTCGCCTCAGGTTGACACACGACGTCTACGGATCACGATACAGCGGGACGCTGTGGATTCATACCTTCCTGACGAGATGGAAACCGAACATCTCGAAGATGTAAATTCCCCAAACTTGGCACTTGTGGCAGCATCGTTTACCGATCCGTTTTGTAGGCTGTTACTCTGCAGCGAGAAGTTGATGCCCTTAAAATGGGACAATTTGAGAACGGTATCAGTACAGTCATTGCTGCTATTGCCAGAGAAACTCTCCGGACTCGGTTATTCGAACGGACCTTGCGGCGAGGACTCGCTTGCGTGAACCGATGGTCCACAGCATTGGACTTGTATATGGGGGTACCTGCTGCACGCTTGGCTGAGACGTTCGGCAGCCTCACCAACTCGAGGGTTTTGGAAGCAGTAGAGAGCGGGCTCAACAACATGGAAGGCAGGATCGCCGCCGGACACGCCCCCATTGGCAAAACGAAGCTGAAGAAGCTGGTAGAACAGTCTGCGGCTGGCAATAAAACGGCACAAGATGAACTTGGGGCCACCTTCGATACGGTAAGTGTTCCAATCGACTCCAGCGACATAGCTCCAAGCTAACACAATGTTCTCCCAAATCTTAGGCGTATTCAACTACATGGCTTTCCCAACCGTTCACGAGCTTCGACAATTCGTGTTCATAAACCGTTTAACCCAATGGACACTCATCGAACAAGAACTGCCCGAGCTTGCAGGCGCCGCAATGTCATCAAGGCTAGTGTCCGATGCCTTGCATCGACGAATGGAGCGAGACGGCCAAAACGCCATCACAGAAGCTATCAGGGCTGCAAACATTGCTCTCCAAGCATCACGCAGGAATGGCGCCATTACTGTTGACGCCGCTCTGGCCCGGTCGAATACTTTAGACGAGTATAAGGAATTGGCCAAGAAGTTGAAGATTAAGGATTACACAGAAGGGCTGGATAAAGAAGAGAAGAAGGGTGGCCACGATAAATTGTAGTAGTTTGATAGCTGGGAATATACAGAGGCGGTCTGCGTCAGACGCACGCCAATCAATTCTAGAATCGCGGCTTTGCTAAAGCTCGAAAACCCTATCTGGATCACGTTGATCTCTTGTGCCCACAGGTCAAACCCGCTGTCGACTTCACCGTACAGTTCTGGAAGTACGGAAGGAAGGTTCGCTTTGATGCAAACAGGGGCATCCTCAACTAAATCCCAGCCCATCTCTTCGGCTTCCGCCCGCGCGTCCTCTTCGTTGATCGGCCGAGGATATGGGATGCTGACCAGATTGACATAAGCATTGTCTTTAGTAACCCGATATTCCTCGCACAGCTTATTAGACGTGGCCTTTCTGCTTTGCAAGACCGCAAAATATTTGAGGCAGGAATTGAGTGCGGCTGAGTCAACATGTATGCAGTACGAGTACCTCGCCATAACATCGTCGGTTCGCATCTTCGCAATTTCCGCCTGCTCTGCTACGCTTTCGCTGGATTGGGCCCACGCCATGTGCAGCGTTCGGACTTTCTCTACACTTGCGCCTTCTAGAGACATTCGATCGTCTCTGACAGTGAACTTTAAAGTCTGCAGCAGCAGGCCACCATCTTTGTACGATGTTTGGAGGTCATCCTTGACGAGAGCAGCCCAGCCGTTGATGAAGTCGTTCCACGCGTCGTCACTCTGGTAGTCGCAACGATAGATAATAAAACCCCATTTTGGCGCCTTAGTAATAGTGTCTGGAGCCTCATACAGCCTTTGACTCAAGACTGGCGACGATGCTATGCTGCGATGTGGCTGCACATGTAGGGCGTGGTGAGGGTATGTGAACCGTGGAGTTCGAAGGGCCGACAGTGATGGGCTGAATAGCGCGATTTGTGGATAGCTCGGAAATGTTCGTCGTGTGGTCCTTTGGATGTATCCTGCGTACATAGTGATTATGTAAAACCAATCGTGGAGTCCGACCTTCTCGACGCATGTAGGACGGCCAAAAGACAGATCAGGTAGGATGGCGGTCGCCTGGGTAAATCCTGATGACAAGAAAAATTAGTCCGATAGCGCGTACAAACTAGGTGCCCCTGAAATCATTGTTCTCCATATTTCCGTCAAGACCCACTGTGCAGACACTACATTTGGCCTTGAAAAAACAAGTCGAGCGAGCTCGTACAAATGAAGCCGCCACCACCTACCTAGGTATGTTTGTTGTGTGTGACGTGGGAGGTGAGATGTTGTAGTGAAGTAACGACCAGGCAACCGCCGGTGACTTAGCCTCATGATGTAGGCAGCTGCGAACCGCATTTCACGCGCAACGTTCTGCGCACGCTTTATCTCACAATGAGTGCAAAATATGGTATTGTTGCGGTGAGCAGCCTGTCCAGCGAATCGCGACGGTCGCTCGGCTGCACCGCCACTACCTCAGTCCCTCGCAGTCGCAGCTTCCATCGTCATTCGTGCTCACTCCACGAGATTGCGCTCAGCTCAGTTGCAATGGCATCCATGTCAGCGCTCCTGGGCATAGCCGCGCCTTCGCTAACCGAAGCAGGTGTGTTGCACTTAAAGGCGCGTGTGATCCTGCAAACGCCCAACCAACCACCTGCGCTTCCTGCCGCCCCTCCCCCGCCATAAACATAAGCACAGCTCGCAGCACAGCAGCTGAGCTCCCTCTCTGCACTCATAGCACCTATACAACCTATCGGTACTTCCGAGCTCATTTCTCATGTCGAACAACGACTACTACGGCGGCCAAGGCTACGGCGGCTACAACCAATACCGTGTCCGTGCACTCAATGCGCGGATTCAGTCAATGCGCCGAACCACCCTAAAGCGCACCTGCAAGATTGAGGTTGTAGAGCCACGTACAATAGCTATTATCACGAGATATTCTGGTGGATTGCTCTATAGGCATAGGCGACAATATTCTCTCATACAATTTAATTATATAGAGTTGCTGTTCGGCTGCTGCAGGTAGTGTGGGTGCAAGGTGCAGTAGGAGGCTCTGCACTAACACTACCACGCTGCGCAGCCACTGCACTACAATTCTGCTTCTTTACTAGTGCTACAGACTGTAAGGCCTTGTGCTTGCCTCTTTAGGGCAATTGTAGAGCTTTTTCAGCATTGCAGGCTTATTTATTATGCTCTCTTTAAGCCTTGCGTTTAGCTGCTTCCTTAGCCTTCTTAGCCCTAACCTAGTCACGCTCTTCCTTCTCCTTCGCCTGCTGCTTACGCTTCTCCTAAGCAATCTTCTTATTGTATAGCTTATTAGCGTGCCTAAGCTTTGCTATCTCTGCTTTTTAAAGTTCTTCTGCCCTCTAGTTCTGTTATTTAGTCCTCTTATTAGAGTATGCTTTCTCTACTCTGCTAGGAGAGTAGAAGTTAGCTCTACTATCCTTATTCTTGCGAGGCTAGAACTAAAGAGCTTTACTCTTCTTCTTATACTTCTTCTGCGTCTTAAGAACCTCTTTAAGGCCTGCTATCTTATAGTAGAGAAGCAAGTTCTAGATTAAGATGTAGTAACGTACAAGTAGGGCGAGTTGCCTACCTGGGCGAGTCGCCTACTTTTGCCAAGACTACACTAAAACACCCTTCCTCTACTAATGCCTCTACAACGTTAACAGACAGACGCGTTAAAGGAAGCTTAGATATAGCTTGCGCTTTAAGCTCTTAAACAAGACGCAAAACTCTTAGTGCAATGCGCTGTGTTAGAACCTGTACCTAGGATGCACAAGGTTAGTAAAGGTATTAGTTAATAGAATAGGACAATATCTTGTAGTAGGCTATAGGTTTATTTAGTAGACTGTAGACTGTTTGCTAAGGAACAGTCTTAGGACAGGGTCCTGCATAAGTACTATCTTAGCCCTGCTAAGAGGCGTCAGCCTAGAGATATGCCTCTAGTGCTGACATTATCCCCCTTCTTAGACTAAACGTCCTGGTTAGTACCTATAAGGGTCGTAGTAGGTAGTAACAAGCTATAGTAGGCCATTGTAGGTGAGTGTGGAGTCTTTTGTGCTGCAACGCTTTAGCTTGTAGAGAATATAGAGTTCTTGCCTTTACTTATAAAGGCAGCTATCGCCTAGCGCACTCTTACTCTTACCTTTACTTTGCCTAGCCTGTGCTCTGCGAGCTTCTTAGGCACTAGGGTACTATATAAGAGGTGCCTCCTGCCTATTTTAGTCTATTTTTCCTCTATCCTACTACCTTAACTAGTAAGTTTCTCTATTTTTTAGATTTCTCCTAGCTTTTATACAACAACCTATTTTAAGCTATTCTAGGCTATTATAGACTAACCTAGGGCATCCTAGATTACTCTGGCAGGCTGTGTGTTAATATAAGGCTAACTAAGACGCAGTGCATTGTTAGGAGCTACAACACGCTAGTGCACCCTATAACACACTACTTTAGCCTTTTACGCCCTTTACTGCACTACTTTAGCCTATTATACCTTCTAACAACCTACTATAGATCTTAGTGTTATGTCTAATATTATAGCTAACACAGCTAGTTGTAGCTTCTATATATGTGTCTAATGCATTACTACCTTTAGTAGTAGCTAGCACTGCTTTAGTGGCAAGGTAGGCTGTTGCTTCCCTGCTGTTAACAACAACAACTATAAGAATTTTAAGGCCTAGGCTGTAACTATAGACAACGCTGCCAGCTACTCCTACATAAAGTGTTACTGCTGCTAGGCAGCTAACAGCAAGTGCTTTGCAGTAGGTAGAGCTATTATAGGCTGTTATAGCGCATACTAACGCAGAACAGCTCCCTGATGGCTATAAGGACGAGTTAGACGCTCTTTACACCTATTTCTACGTGCTAGAGGACAGTAATGCTACTAAGGCTAACTAAAAGCTTGCTAAGGCTAAGATTATGCTTATGTGCGCTCTAATAGCTAAGAAGATCTAGCAGTAAGTTGTTACAGCCTATTTAGTGCTGTAATAGGTTGCTAATATTAATAGGGAGAACAGCATCTTTGCTAAGGCTATGTTCCTTTACAACAGTGCCTGTATTAATACTTAGGACCCTGCCTCTAAAGTTTGTACTTCTGTTTGCTATTATAGCAACGCAGCCTGCAACACTAAGGTTCTCGCTAATAAGTGCAAGGTTAAGGCAGATACTAACGCTATAGTCACTTCCACCCCTAAGAAGGTTAGTATCCTCTATTCTAGCCTATTATAGGGCATTCTAACTTAGTATATAGAAGCGTAGGGGGGTTACTGTTACTAATAAGGAGAAGTATAAGATAGAGGCTAAGGCTATTGCCTTAGAGGAGGAGATTAAGGATCTAGTATCCTAGAAGGCTGCTGCTGCAGCTAAGAAGGACAAGACTGCTATCTAGCGCTGCATTACTACAAAGAAGAATAAGCAGAATGCTGCCTTAGCCTGTTCCGTAGCAGTAATTCTTGCCACTAAGAGGATTGTCCTCTAGTTAATGCGATTGTGCGGGCTATCCTAAACCAGCAACCTTATTCCTTGTTGCTAGTTCCGAATACCCCCTTCCTGTTGATGTGCACCCGTCTTGGGATCTATGTTAACCCTAACTCTTGTTAAATTGAATCTGTGTAGAGCTTGAGATCGCGCAAAACAGACGTTACTAAGAACCCTCCTCTCACGTACTTAAAGCTTATATGTTATCTTCGTCGCTTACGGATTCGATGTCAACGGGCAAACCTTCCCT